>CM076584.1:1570544127-1570970592 GCA_034641835.2 Pinus albicaulis
TTCAACTAAATTTCTGAACAACATCACATCAAGAGGAAGTTCTTTATAGCCAAAAATCCTCAACAAAATGGGGTGGCAGAAATAATGAACAAAACAATTCAACAAATGGCACATGTAATTATTGATGAGTCCGCGACACCTCATACCTTCTGAGGTGAAGCAACGCATACATCTGTGACTATTCTCAACAAATCCCATGTCCATGTAAACATAGATAAAAATCCTCATGGACTTTGGTTCGGTAAGCCTCCAATTGTCAATCATTTTAGAGTCTTTGGAATAAAATGTGACATAAAGGATAATGATTATAAGCTTGGAAATTTTGAAGGTAGAGAAGATGAAGGAATTCTACTTGGATACTCCTCTAGAAGAAAAGGATATAAAAGCTACAATAAAATAATTTGCAATATTCCCAATTCGCCATTGCTACTTAGAATATTATAACTACTCCATTTTTGAAATAAGAAGTAGGGAAGACAATAAAACATATCCCTGTGTGAAAAGGGATTGGATTAGGAGGAAAAAATAAAGCCACTTTGGTGTGAAAGAAGGGAAAAGCAATGAGCTAGATCTCGTTTACCAAGTCAACAGCGTTGTCACAAGAGGAGGGAAAGCTACTAGGACAACGCAGTTTTGAAAGGGGAATCTTCTCAAGGAAGTCACATCACCAATGAGTGGGGTTTGGGGTGGGAAAGCTCACCAAGGATAAGAAGGAGGAGATAGCAGCAAAGGAGGCATTCATTATTCATCTTGTTTTGGTCTTATGACTAATTGCAAGTTTCAACTGTTTAGCTGGAGTTGCAGCATTGTTTAGTGCAAGGAATTCTCATGCGAGAATTCCCTCATTACCTTTGGTCTAATTGATTGGGATATCTAAAGAGGAGGTCTTGAGCTTACGTTTCACCATTTTTCTTGAGGAGATCCATTTTTCATCACATACAGTGAAATAACCTCAAGTAACTGCATCATTTCTGCAGTAGCAGCAGCAATTGGGTGAAACCCTCTTGATTTATGCTTGTTTAGGAGGAGGTGTCTATTTCACTCTAGGAGGTCTACTGAGGGAGGCCTTGGGAAAATTTCTGTATTATTTGTCTATTTCATATTAGATTTAGCATTTTCTAATACAGAGTTGCTGGGTAACACGTTATTTTTTGTAGTGCTGTATCTTGTGTTGCTATTTTTTTGGAAACCCTTGTCGGGGTGCTCTGATGTGCTTGTAAAGGAGGTCAAACCTCTCATTTCTGATTCTATGATAAATGAAAGCTCCAAATATGTGTTTCATTATATTTTTTTGTAGATTTCATAATAAAAATAATGTTGTTGCAATCTCCGGCATTTCTATTTTATGAAGTAGTGGGATTGGGGTGCTTTTGAGCATATTTGAGCTGGGGATATCTTTTTAGTGTAGCTAAAATGATTTATTTCTAATTCCCTTTTATATTTAAGCTACATACAACATATAAAATAGGATACAAGTCCTTTTCAGCATTTTTATTGCATGTTTTTCCTTATACAACGTCCTCATTGAAGGAATTGAAGAAATTTTTGAAAAGGGATATTACAGTGGTATCAGAGCTCTACTCTTGGCTTAGCTTGTGGGGGGGATTTATATTCAGCATGGAGGAGGAAGAAATTTTGAATCTCCTACTTCAAACCCTGTATAACATTGCAAGGGACCTCAAGGAGATGAGACATGAAGGGGATTCTATATAGTTTTGCCATGAGGCAAGCACTAGCACTGCAAATGGCATGGGGCAATCATCTGCATCACAATGCTCTACCATGCCTTAATTTTTAATGGGAGGAGACAAGGAGGGAACCCTGGGATAATATTTTGAAGAATATGAATTCTAGTCTCAAGGGTTCAAGGAGCACTTGAGCTTTCAGGAGTTTTGTTGGATCAAGGATGGGAGGAGGATTAATCATCATCAAAAGGAGGAGAAATTGATGCATGGATCAGCCCTATAGCGCAGTATGGTAGGGTTATTCTTTCCCACATTTTATGGGACACCTAAGTGCACAGCCAAGGCTTGGGTGGAGAAGTCGGACACATAATTCCAGCTCAACAAGGTTACTGAGATAGAATCCATCAAGATAGTTGCGCTGCACCTAGAAGGGGAAGCTCAAGAATGGTGGTTTCATGGACTAACCACACTTTGGCATCATCAGATCACTTCATACTCAGCTTTCACCAAGAAGCTAGTGGAGAGGTTTGATTCAAGAGATCTGGAAGCCCATTTTTCCAAGTTAACCAAGCTCAAGCAGGAGGGAGATCTTGAGGACTATATTGCTGAGTATTTGCAGCTTTTAGTGATGGTATCCAACCTCAATATGAGCAGGAAGGTATGCATGTTTATGAATGGGATGGCTGAACCATTACAAGGGTTGGTCAAATCCACTAAACCAACCACACTCCTTGAATTTGTGGAGAAAGCTAGAGATCTACAACACATCTTGCCCAAGGCAAGAACCTTTTTGCAGCAAGAGACTCACTCAAGACCAAGAAAGACAATCCATGTTAAGGATTTGGAGGGAGAATGTGTTGCAAGAAGGACACATCATGTCAATACCTTCTCTAAGAAGGATGCCAGTGCTATACAATCCATGGAAGAATTTTCTCCAAGAGGGGGAGCTATTGCAGCATTAAGAGGAGTCCCAAATTATCTAACCTTGAGGGTGAGAGGTACTATCATGGGGAAAAGTTTTTCTGTGTTGATAGATAGTGGAGCCACTCATAATTTTATTGATGCACAACTGGTACAAAGGAGAGGAATCCACATGGAGGAGTTTGAGGGATTTTCAGTTTTGGTCCCAAGAGTTATGACCTTGCAATGTGCCAAGTATGTTCTGGCACTAACAATTACTATGGGGACCTACACATTGACAGACCACTTATTTGTGGTAGATATTCCAAACACCGATGTCATATTGGGATTCCAGTGGTTAATCACTCTTGGGAGAGTTACCACTAACTGGAGAACCTTGGAGATGGAATGGACAAGAGGGAAGGATGGCCAACAACAAAATATCAAGGGTATAAACACATACCCCCCTCAGGTTCTTTCAGCACACAAGATGGAGGTAGATCTCTGTAGAGGGGATGTTGAATGGGTAGTGGAGCTACATATATCAGAGGTGAAGGTCAAGGATTCACCAGTGCATCTATATGTTCAGTCTCTCTTGGAATGGTATTATATAGTATTTGGAGATATCCCACCACGGAGACCTCCTGACCGAGGGTTTCAACACACCATTGAGTTGGAACAAGGGATCCAAACAATAATCACCACTCCTTATAGGAACCTCAAGGCTTATAGGGATGAGATTGAGAGAGCTATCCAAGAACTGCTAGCTCTAGGACACATTCGACCTAGTACTAGTCCTTTTGCTTCCTCTATTGTTTTGGTAAAGAATAAAGATGGCACATTGAGGATGTGCATTGACTATAGGGCCTTGAACAAGACGAATATGGAGAACAGGTAGCCTATACCCAAGATCGATGAACTCATGGATGAGTTGAGGGGATCTAAATACTTCTAAAATATTGATTTGAGATCTGGGTATCATCAAATCAAGGTGAGGGAGCAAGATATCCCCAAGACAGCATTCATATGTCACTATGGGCACTTTGAGTTTATAGTAATGCCCTTTGGACTGACCAATGCTTCAGTAACTTTCCAATCTGGCATGAACCACATCTTCTGTGGTCATTTGAGAAAGTTGGCATTGGTCTTCTTTGATGATATTCTTATCTACAACTGCACTTGGGAGGAGCACTTGCAACATATTGAGACAGTTTTACATATCCTCAAGGAGCAACAATTCTATGCCAAGCTCTCCAAATGTGAATTTGGCCTAACAGATATGTTGTATTTGGGGCACATCATAGGAGTGGATGGAGCGAGGGTACATGAGGAGAAGATCCAGGCTATCAGAGATTGGCCTGAACCCAGGAATGTTACAAAACTTAGAGGGTTTGTGGTCATATGCACTTATTACCGGAAGTTTGTGAAAGGATTTTCACAACTAGCTACACCACTCACTGACTTGACAAAGAACGGAGCTTTCCATTGGACACCTACAACATAGAGGGATTTTGATAAGCTCAAAGAGGTAATGAGTAGTTGTCTTATTTTGGTTTTGCCTGAATTTTCTCAACCTTTTGTGCTAGAATGTGATGCATTAGGTGAAGGTATTGGGGCAGTCTTGATGCAAGGTGGGAATCCTATAGCCTTTGAGAGCACGAAGCTACTCCCTCATGAGAGGTTATACACCATCTATGATAAATAAATGTTGGCCATCATGCATGCATTAGCCAAATTCTGGCAATACTTGGTGGGGAATAAGTTCAAGTTGAAGACTGATCATAATAGTCTTAGATTCTTCCTTGAACAGAGACAACTCCAGGAGAGACAAAAGAAGTGGGTGAGAAAACTCGAAGCTTATGATTTTGACATAGAACATGTCAAGGGGAAGGGTAATGTAGTAGCTGATGCACTATCTAGGAGGCCTATAACACTGTCTTTGAGGGGCATGGATGCAGATTAGAAAGCTCAAATTTTAGTTGAGTATTCCAAATATGATTTTGCATGTGAGATACTTGATGGGGTGGTATCGGATGAGAGGTTTACAGTGATGGATGAGGTAATCTATTACCAAGATCGGATCTTCTTGGCTAAGAACTCTAAGCTCAAGGAGAAGATCTTATTGGCATCACATGATTCCCCACTTTCCAGGCATCAAGGTTTAACAAATACTTACAGGGCTATCAGAGAGAGATTCTCATGGAAGGGTCTCAAGGAGGATGTGCTCCGACATGTTAGAGAGTGCACCATTTGTCAACAAAACAAGGTAGAACACAATCACCCTGTTGGGTTATTGTAGCCACTACCTATTCCAAATGGGAAGTGGGAAAGTATCTCTATGGACTTCATCATCGGCTTACCGACAGTGCAGGGTAAGGACTGTATCTTTGTTGTTGTTGATAGACTAACAAATTACTCTCATTTATTTTCCATTTCTGCACATTATACTACTTCATAGGTAGCTAGGCTCTTCTTCAGAGATGTGTTTAGACTCCATGGTCTCCCAAGGACCATAGTGAGTGATCAAGACAGCTGCTTCATGGGTGGATTTTGGCAAGAAATTTTCTGGTTAGTGGGGACTAAGTTGACTCCAAGCACTAGCTATCATCCCCAAACTGATGGAAAGAATTAGATAGTGAACAAGTGGCTAGAAGGCTACTTGAGGAACTATGTGGCAGGGCAGCAGAGAGCTTGGCTGCGTTGGCTCCACCTAGGAGGGTATTGTTACAACACTACTCACCATACTTCTATTGGCATGACTCCATTCCGAGCCTTATATGGGTATGAAGCACTCACATTTTCTGATGTTATGTTTGGGGAAAGTAAAGATCCAAGGGAAAAGGAATGGATTTAGGAGAATTAGGACATACTCAGGGCACTCAAAGACAACATTGCCACTACCCAGAATGAGCAGAAGATGTATGAAGACCGTGGTTGGATAGAAAGACAGTTTGAGGTGGGAGATCTTGTCTATCTACGTCTTCAGCCTTACAAATAGTCCACACTCAAAGAGAAGGGAGCTGAGAAGCTCAAACCACGTTTCTATGGGCCATATAGGGTGGTCAAATGTATTGATAATGTAGCATATGAGTTGGAGCTTCCTAAGGGGAAGAAGATCCATAATATCTTCCATGTCTCTTGCCTCAAGAAGGCCATTGGGAGGAATGTAGTTGCTAACATGGATCTCCCCCCTATTGATGATGAGGGCCACTTAATCTTGCAACTAGAAGAAATCTTAGACACAAGGGAGAGGCAGATGAGAAACAGAGTCATCAAGGAATATCTAATTCGATGGAGGAATCTACCAGATGAGAATGCCACTTGGGAGGGAGAGAAGATCTTGCAACATCCTTCTTTACTATTTATTGTGGGCAAGCAAATTTTGAGTGGGGAGGAGTGTAATATTCCCAATTAGCCACTGCTACTTGGAATATTATAACTGCTCCATTTTTGAAATAAGAAGTAGGGAAGACAATAAAACATATCCTAGTGTGAAAAGGGATTGGATTAGAAGGACAAAATAAGTCCACTTTGGTGTGAAAGAAGGGCAAAGAAATGAGCTAGATCCAATTGACCAAGTTAACAACAATGTCACAAGAGGGAAAGCTACTAGGGCAATGCAGTTTTGAAAGGGGAATCTTCTCAAGGAAGTCACATCACCAATGGGTGGGGTCCGGGGTGGGAAAGCTCACCAAGGATAAGAAGGAGGAGATAGCATCAAAGGAGGCATTCATTATTCATATTTTTTTGGTCTTATGACTGATTGCAAGCTTCAAATGTTTAGCCAGAGTTGTAGCACTGTTTAGTGCAAGGAATTCTCATGCGGGAATTCCCCCATTACCTTTGGTCTCACTGATTGGGAGATCTAAGGAGGAGGTCGTGAGCTTAATTTTCACCATTTTTCTTGAGGATATCCATTATGAATCACATACAGTGTAGTCACCTCCAGTAACTGCATCATTTCTGTAGTAGCAGCAGCAGCTGGGTGAAACCCTCTTGTTTTATGCTTGTTTCGGAGGAGGAGGTGTCTATTTCACTCCAGGAGGTCTATTTAGGGAGGCATTGAGCCAATTTTTGTATTATTTGTCTATTTCAGATTAAATTTATCATTTTCTAATATATATTTGCTGGGTACTGCGTTATTTTTTGCAGTGATGTATCTTGTGTTGCTATTTTTCCGGAAACCCTTGCCGGGGTGCTCCGATGTGCTTGTAAAAGAGGTCAAACCTCTCATTTATGATTATATAATAAATGAAAGCTCTAGATATATGTTTCATTATATTTTAATGTATATTTCATAATAAAAATAACACTGTTTCAATCTCCGACATTTCTATTTTATGAAGTAGTGGGATTGGGGTGCTTTTGAGCATATTTGAGTTGGGGAGATCTGTTTAGTGTAGCTAGAATGATTTATTTATAATTACCTTTTATATTTAAGCTAAATACAACATATAAAAGAGGATCCACGTCCTGCTCAGTGTTTGTATTGCATGGTTTTCCTTATACAACGTCCTCATTGAAGAAATTGCAGAAATTCCTAAAAATGGATATTACAGAATTCAAGATATTGTTGAATGTATTGATGTTGTCATCGATGAAGCATGCATAGGTAACAAAAGGGAAGCATGAGGAGATGATGAATGCATATCTACAAATATCCAAAAGGATGTAAGAGAAGAAAATAGTAAAGCATCATAAGAATGAATTGAAAATACAGAAGCATCATAAAAGAATCCATCAAGGCATGTTCAAAAAAATCATCCAGAATCTTAGATTCTAGGTGAAAAGGAAGATAGAGTACAGAATAGAAGAGATCTTATTGGGACTCCTAGTTATTTAGCTTTACTATCCACAATTGAACCGTAAAATGTAAATCAAGAAAATAAAGATGAAATTCAAGTTAAGGCTATGGAAGGATAAATTTACCAAATAGAAAAGAATCATACATGGGAAATAGTACCAATACCTCATGATAAAAATGTTATTGGTAAAAAATGGGAATTCAAAAATAAACTAAATGAAAATGGAGAAGTAATTAGAAACAAAGAAAGACTCGTGTACAATGGCTATGCTCAACAACGAGTAGAATTTGAAGAAACATTTTCACGTATTGCGAGAATTGAAACCATAAGAATGTTTCTTGCATTTTCAGGATTCCATAGTGTCAAATTTTATCAAATGGATGTTAAATCTGCATTTCTAAATGGGGACCTAAAAGAGGAAGTCTATATTGAACAAACTGAAGGGAATTCTACGAAAGGACAAAAATCTTGATTGCAAACTCAAGAAATAATTATATGGAGTAAAAGAAGCTCCTGATGCATGGTATTATCATCTTGAATGGTATATTCAACAACAATGTTTCACTAAGGGGTCTGTCGATAACAACGTATATATAAATATGGATGATGGTAAACTTTTAATAGTTGTTGTTTATGTGGATGACATCATCTTTGGAAGCAATGAAGGGTCTATGAGTCAAATATTTTCTTCTATCATGCAACAATAATTTGAAATGTCCTTGGTGAAATAACATACTTCCTTGGTATCTAAGAATAACAAGAAAATAATGGTATATTCCCATCACAGGAAAAGTACCTCAAGCATATTTTGAAGAAATATGGAATGGAAGGTTGCAAGCCTATGCACACCAATGGTAACAGGATGTAATCTCAGTTCGCATGATTATTCTTGCTCATTCAACCAACCAAAATAAAGGTTTATGATTGGAAGCTTATTTTATCTTATAGGAACAAGAACATATATCATGCTTGCAGTTGGGATTGTTGAATAGTTTCAAGCAAGTTCAAAAGAAACTCATATTCATGTAGTCAAAATAAGTCCACTTTGGTATCCCAATGATGCATATATTACTCTTCATGCTTACATAAATTCAAATTGGGTAGGTAATGTTGATGATCGAGTGGAGGAGCATTCTACATGGGACCCTGCTTGGTATCATGGTTCAGGAAAAAATAAAGCTCCATTTATTTATCTATTGCAGAAGCAAAATATATTGTTGTTGCATATCGCTGCACACAACTTCTCTGGATGATGCAAAAATTGTAGGATATTCTAATCATTTTTTCTCCACCTATTCCCATTTTATGTGATAACACCAATGCCATAAGTATTTAAAAAAATCCTATCATGCACTCAAAAACCAAGCACACTCAAATCAAGTATCACTTTCTGAAAGAACAAGTTATTAACAAAAAGGTCAAATTGGAGTACGTTTCCTCAAAAGAAGAAGTTGCAAATATATTTACAAAGCCTCATCCATGTGTTTCCTTTGAGTATCTCAGAAAAAAATTAGGAGTGGTCTTTGATTCATCACTCTCTTAATTATTCTAACCAATCCTTCAAGTTTAGGGGGAGATGAAATTGAAATTTATTACAGTTTACTGTCAGTAAGCGGATTTTATGAAGAAAAATCATATATATATATATATACACACACACACACACACAAATATTTTGATCCAAATAGTCACATATTTTTCTCTATAATGAAATATTAGTGGGAATGAGTTAGGGAAAATTTATGATATACTTTTGCTAGTTTAGTTTTCTAGTTCTGACATCAGTTAGTTACAATATGTTTATGCTCATATACTTATGGTTTATGAGTTTATCCAATATTACATTGATACCTTGACTAATGGCGTTACTTTAATTACCTAACTGATGAATGAGTTGATGTGATCAGATCTAACAATGAACATTTGGCATAGGTTTGGTGGGAGAATTTTCCTTGCTTCTTATATTACATTGTTGGAATTATGATTTCTCTAACATTCCTTGATAAGTATATTGGCGATGCTACTGAAGAAACACATGTTGCCGATTTTTTTGCACTGATTTTTGATGATGTTCATGGTGTTGTTGTCCAATTATTATGGTACAGATACTATATGGTATATGGTGATTAATACAAACTACATTGGCCTTAATGCCTCACTATTGAGGTCTTTTCTTCTTGGTTATAAATTTCATATATGTAACTTGATGCTAAGGTCTTGTAAATTCCCATGATGTAATCATTGTAATACTTAGTCATGATTAGACTATTGAGGTCAAGTCAATTATGTGTGGAATCCCATGTCGGGAACTTGATGTAATGTTGAGTCGAATATGTAAACCCACTATGATGGGTAATTGATGTAAACATGAGTCTTTGGTGATAGGAAAGGCCATATTTAATTGAATCATAAAGTCTTGTACTTCTTTGTACATCTTCTAGAAGATTCAACATGTGAGAGAGAAGCCTTTATTTAGCATTCCTCAACCCTTTTCCCTTGATTTAGAAGGGGTAGAGTAGATTGGTATTTGGAGAAAGCATGGTTGGAGAGAAGCTTGGTATATCTCTATAGATGGTTCGTAACCAAACACCAAAGTGGTTTCCATCAACTCCAAAGGGGGAGATTGTTGGAATTATGACAATGTGTTGTCCTTGATGGAATTGGCATTGTGAAAAATGTGTTGTCCTTGATGTAAACCTACTTGATGATGGGGATAAGAGGATGGGTCTACAGGATAGTACAAATATGACAAATAGTTTGACAAAGAAATAGTAG
Source organism: Pinus albicaulis (assembly GCA_034641835.2). Taxonomy (NCBI): domain Eukaryota; kingdom Viridiplantae; phylum Streptophyta; class Pinopsida; order Pinales; family Pinaceae; genus Pinus; species Pinus albicaulis. The sequence goes on from CM076584.1 coordinate 1,570,554,293, forward strand.
TTCATAGACAGAGGAATAATGAAGGTGATGTTTTGAGAAGTACACACAGGTTCTGTGAAGACAAGCCACGTACATACGTGAGTATGGAGAAGAAAAAGGGCATATAGTTTTTGCACAATGGTATTCTAAATACGAGGGGTATTTGCCATGGTATTGTCCCATAGTATTGAGCACAACAATGAATATTTGATCCTGTCAAAGAATACCATCGACATTACTAAGGGTTTGTCCAATGGTATTGGCTAAGTCTTAAGCTATATAAGGAGATGAAGATCAAAGTGATTTGTGTGAAAGTAATGGGTTATCGATGAATGGTTTGACCTAAAATAAGTGTGCATTTGAGAGTGTGATGATGAATTAGGTCTTATAGATCTGAAATGACTACAAAATTAATAATCTTCTTATGCGTTGATATATCTGTGTTGATAATGTTATGATGTGTGTCTATGCTGAGATTTGGGTTTGAATGATGTTATGTCATGCAATGAATATATGATTTAGTGATTATATATCTATACATAGATTTGTTTCAGGAAGATCGCGTGCATACACAAATGTTATTATGTTAAGTCGCATATCGTTTATGCAATATGGAAATATTTGACGTGGATATGCATCTTGAGAAGAACATATATACGTGGAAGTACTTCATAAGAAAAACACACACACACACACACACACACACACATATATATATATATATATAGATATATATTCTAGGGTTTCTGAATTATGAGCAATTAATGATGTTTGATCAACGTTATTGTGAATCATATTTCCTTTCGATGTTGTCTTCTTCACGATAATATGTATGTGATAGTTCTGGTTCTGTTGAATGATTTTTGAATGAAATATTGAATTATATTGATGCTAGTATGTAATGATCTAGAAGTGGCTCAAAGATCTGTGATGGATGATAATTGTGTTTCTGTGATTGATTTCAGTGGTGCAGTGATTCAGCCTGAGGGTTTTGTGTTTTGAGATCTATACACATGTTTTCTTAAGTAAAATCATGTGTATATAAGGTTATTATTCATAGCAATAATGTATACATTTTGGAATATTGTTGATCAAGGTATGTAGTGGCAGCAGTTGGTTTCAGTGATGGATAACAATGTATGGCTTGATGATTAATAGTGCATTGACATGATCTGTTCTAGTTTAGTTTGATTGGTTGCAATGGTTAATTGAGATTCATTGATTGAATTTTTTATTCAATTATTTGATGATGGCATTGGGCCTAGTTTGAAAATTTGATGAAAGTTGGCCTACAAGTTGTAATATTTTGATCAGGTGGATCCAGTTTGAAACATTATGAAAAGTGATCCACAAATAACTGAAGATAAGGGTGTTATAGCTCCCTTCTAGTAGGTGCTGGAGAATGAGAATTTTGGAGTCTTATATATGTGGGTGCCTGCATATTGGTATGAGTCTACACCAGTACAAGATTGTAAATAATATTTTTCTTAATTAAAGAAGAAGACAAAGTCGGCAACAACGATGGTTTTTTTTCCCACATTGGGTTTCCACCTAAAAATCCTAGTGTTCATATTTGTTTACTATGTGTTATGATTTATTCTATTCTTAATACTCTTGATTACAGTTTAAATAATTCCTAATGAAGTACTGATACACTGGTTCAAGTTTAAAAAATGAAGAATTAATTGAAAAGATAGTTAACTAGATATACGTTGGTTGTCTTCATAACAGTAGTGTACATATGCAAGTTTACCTCATTAAAGTCATGTATAGAAATATGAATAGAAATGAGAAGGTTAAGTAACTTTTAAAATACTGATTGACCCCCCCTGCACCCCCTGTTAGTATTTTTCCTAATATTAGCCACATATTTCAAATATCAAGACATCATATCTAGTAATTGAAATTAATCTTTACCAAGACTATCAACCATGTCATAATCAATAGTCAACTCATAGTCATAATTCATAACACTACAAATAGAACTCACTTGAATTCAATTACATATCAGTTGTCTCAATAAATAATATGTTAGTAAAACCATCTTAAAACAAAATAATTCCTTCATGCAATGTTATAGAAACATAATCATATCATGAAATTAATCAAACATTCAATTAACTTGTAAAGATACCATGCTAGACGACATAACTAAAATCATACCCCAATGTATCTCAAGGGAGGCTACCACATCTGCAGAAGTGAGTCCAGAATAATATGACCCAAAATCACAAATATATCATCTCATACTTGAATGTCACAACGATAACCATCTACACATATCAATCCGGATCAACACAATACATATAACATACTCATCAAAAACATATAACATAATCATCAATTTAACTATCATATAACAATAAAAATTTTAACATATAACATAATTATAAACAAAATATAACATAATCATCAAGTTAAATGTCATATAATAATAAAAAAGTTAACATATTACATACTTATCAACAACATACAACATAATTATAAAGTTAACTAACATAAAATAAAATAAAATAAAATGCATTTAACAACAAGTTACTATCATTCATGAATATTCGACACATGTTCACATGACCACACTCATTCAATAGCATCTACCATGCATGTAACCACAAAACACTAAAATGACAAACATGTATATAACCCTAATGCATATAAAAATCCATTAAGTAACATACCTGCATGCCAAAAATACAATACCTATATGACGATTTTCTCTTATGCCAAATTATGGTGATGCAACCTTGCTCTAATAATCTGCATCTCCTACTCGATCTTAGCCAATCATATCAACATCATATCTTATCAACAATATCACGATGACATAACTACATAAAGTGACCTCACAATGCATATCTAACCTATTATGCATGCATACCCATAACCATAACAGTGCATGCAAAATGACCTATAGACACTAACATCCACAACAAATGCATAACTGACATACACTCATGATGACCACATCCGATCAACAACACCAAATTTCACATTGCGACACCACTGCAATTATGACCAAAGCAATGCCTATGCAACAAGAACATAGACCACAAGCATAAGGAACACATATGAAATATACATGAATGCATGACCAACACACACTTCCAATCCAGTCTAAGGTGTGAACCATGGTTTGATACAACTTTGTGGTATCAGATATCACCCATAAAGAAAGAAAACGAGACACCACCCAAAGAGAATGAAACCATGTTCTGATACCACTATGTGGTTTAAAATATCACATAAAGAGAACAAAAACTAGACACCACCCAAAGAGAAAAAAACCATTCTCTTATACCACTATATCGTATCAGATGTCACACAAAGAGAAAAAAAACTAGACACCACCCAGAGATAATGAAACCATGCTCCGATACCACTATGTAACACCCTCCTCCCACATCTACCTAGGTAACTGACCAACCAGGGTAAACATATGACGAAGAGTTAATATGATATGACTCAACTCCATAAGTGCAGTTAAGGAAGTGGAATCGGCTAACCAACACTTTATATACCTCCCTCAGGTGCTACAGGACCCATAAGAGATAATCCACCACTCCAAGTGCCCAACCCTTCAGTTAACCTATCCATTCAATGAATTAAACCCCTAGTCACTCCCATGACAAGGCATCGATATGATTGGAACCCTATAGTCGCTCCCACAATGCCTACAAGGGCGAGACTACAGTCTTTTTTAGCCAGTTATGTGCGAGAGACTGTGAGATTTAAGCTACTTTTTCAGGGCTAGTCTCCAACCATTTCTCGGAACTTGATGGGACTTTCCAGGACAATAAGTGATAACAAGACAAAGCCTCTAACACAAAACTTGATCAAGGACTTGACCTAGCCAACCCCAACCATGACAGTAATTTCGTCAAACACATCTGTTACACAAAATTTTGTCACCATCCCTGAAATCCCTTGTCCTGTACATTGGAGGACTATTCCTGTGACCTGTGAACAATAAAATGTCCTGAAAACACCTTGATTGCATCCTCCTTGAGAACATTTCCTCATAAACTTACTAAAAACATATGTTTGGGCATTGGCGCGAGCAGCGAGTTCATCACTTGCGCCGACCTGGGAAATTTGCACTAAGCCCGTGCCACCTGGCACTTTGTCCCTATGTATTGCCCACACCAAGCATATTTGGGAATGTTTTTTAAAAATAAAAGGCAAAATTTTGATTCTAACAACTTCAGAATGAATCATCAAAAAGAGGTTGGGTTGTTTGGCTCCGGATCTCCCTGTTTAGGAAGTGGTTTTCCACCTCTCATGGAACCTTCCTAAGAGATAGGACTCTCCCCCATGATTATAGGGATCCTAACCTCTCCTTCTCCCTCTATAAAAGCTTGCCCTCTCTATTTGCAACCTAGATGAAAATTTGGGAAGAAAACTGTAACTGAGCAACTATTGAGAGCAAAGCTAAGGAGAACCCCATAAGAGAAAGAGCCTTGTCTAAATTCCCGACAAGCTTTGTGAGACACGCTCTGCTGGAAGCCCTGCCAAAGGAAGAACATGACGTCAGAACTCAGTTGTAATCTTTCTTTCACATTTTAATAATTGCTTGACTATGTTATTGGTTCCATTGTTGTATTGCTTATCTGTGTAATTAAATTTGATTCAATATTTTCCAACTGATTGATATTTACATGTTTGAATTATTACGTTGTATGTCGTCGTTTTCCTCTGCATGTGTACAGGTGTCCAGACGCAGTGAGTGAAAGGATTGTGATCTGTCGAGCTAGGAATGGGAAGCAACACTTCTTTTTCGACAACAACAGCGTAGGACTTGAGGTAGGATATTTATCGTAGCTTTGTCTTTTGTAACTAGAAAACTATATCGTAGCGTGTTTTGTTTGTTGCTAGACCCACTCTATGGCTAGTGGGATCGCCTTTGTCTGCAGAGGGGATTTACCTCTCCAAAAACATCATGAACATGTAATATCTAGGTCATAACAATAGATATGAACATAGGGAACTCATGATTATCTAAGAATAGTTAAGGAGAGCAACTATATCCTCCCAATAGCTACAATGTTATCTATTAGGTCATTCATTCATTAAAATTTCATATAGTAACGAAAACATGATGAGAGCCACAACCCAAATCTATCCTTAATCATGATCATAACCAACAAAATAAAAATGATAAAACATCCATCATTGTGACATAATAACAAGTACATTTACCCATCAATTACAAAAGGAAAGGAGCTCTTACTAACATATGAAAAATGAAACTAGGTATGGGAATTCCACGTACCACTCGACTATATATTGGGCTAAACCAAATATTTCTTTCAGCCAATCACCCATGTGACATATTCCAAGCATGAATGTGGCATCTCATGGAATAAACCAAAAAAACCAAACTAGGGCTTCCAAATTCCAAACCATCGCATCCCTTAATAAATGATTCCACATCACAGTTGGACATCACTAACCATCACCAGATCGGTCTCTACCAAATCTATATAGGGCTCCAGAGTGTTTGTTCCAATAACAGCTTCCAGGACTAGTAACTCAACCCACAAATATTGTTGGGCTCCAGAGTGTTTGTCCAACAAAGTCTCCAGGACTAGTAACTCAACCCAACAAGGGCTCTAGATAGTTTTTCCAACCAAGGCTCTAGGACTAGTAAATCAATCCAAGATGTTACAGGGCCCTATATCATTTGTCCAATCAAGGCTCCAAGAACCAACCAAAGGAGCTTGAGAACCAACCAGAAACAAAAGGAAAGGAACCCAACATGAGAATAAATAAGAAACAAAAGGAAAGAAACCCACAACACCATGGCTATCCAAGAAATGTCAATGCTACGGAAAACCTCTTTCAATCCAGGAAATCTTCCATTCCAATGACAACTCATAACCAAGAAACCACATGCATGTCTAATGCATGCCAAAACTAGCAGGAAACTCATACATGCACTCGGTACTTGCAAGAAAAATTTGTTGTAATTGTTGATCTCGACATCCTCTTGCACTTTCGTGCTTCTCCTTTGCCTTCCCACTTCAAATCCCAAGTATGCCAGACTCGTCCTAGAGTGCTCCAAGAAACTCTAAGTGTTGAATAATATGAGAGAGGGAGAATAGAATGAGAGTGACAAAGATTGAACTGACAAAATTCAGAGTAAAAGCTTTCCAACTGATCCTCTGAAACCTTTTTATTAATGAGGCCTCTATTTTCTTCATTTTCCATTATTTTCCTTTAATTTCCTCCTCACATGAAACCTGTGGCCTTTCACCTTCTTTTTCTCCTAAGTTCCACTATTTTCATAAATAAAATGCCAATTAATGCATCATGCTATTTCCAAAGCCTTTTCCAATTCCCTTAGCCATAATAAACCAAATGAACACCCACTAGGATTCTTTTCCCACTATTCATCTTGGAATATGTGTCCCATGACCTTGGTCTTATATTTTTTACATGAATTTTTAACCAGGCTTGTTACAGGAGAGCAATGATACAATTAAGTTCATGAGAAGTATAATTGTAGCTATTTCGAATACTGGAGTATAGATCCACCTGGAGTAAAGTGCAACTTTCCCACCATAAATAACATGTCCATCTCCTACAACATGTATGTTGACTATTTTGAGAATGGGCGTGTAGATATATGGTTGTATGAGTGGACGTGAAATCTAGGCTTGCATACCTAAATTCCATGCAATGCTAATGATATGTCAGGTGATCTGATCCATATTTCACCATCTCTTGTTTAACCTAGCTACTATCCTACAAAGTCATGCTCTGCAAAGGGGGAAATTGGAGATCTGATGTCTACTTCGCTGAAACATTGAAGGTGTCAACATATGTAGTATTTTCTATGAGAGGGATTAAGAAATCTATATAGATCTGTAAAAAAAATGTGTAAAAACCCATTCAAATGTTAAATAAAATTTAAAATATAAGGAAACAAGGTTATCAGTGTAACAATATTAAATATTATTTATATATTGAATATATAAATATATTCATTATTTGTAGTAACTAAAGAGACTCAGTGTAAGCTAAAGATAACTATGACAACTAAGCTTAAATAGAGAAAAAATCATAATAATTATCTCATTGGAAAGATGTCATCAAGCACAATTGTAATACGAATTCTTGGCTATATACATGCATTTATTAGAAGTGAAAATAAAAACATGAATAATTATTATAAATTAACCGGCGATTTGAAACATTACTATAGATTCCTAAGCGAGGGTGATAATAAAAATAAGTAAATATCACTTAATTTTGTTACAAACCTAATATTCTTAATTGAGAAACACAATTCTTACTTTTATTCATTATAAATAACATAAAAAACAACTCACAAGTCGTCATTGATAAAATTGAAACCAATAAATAAATAAATTGGAAGTTGGTCAAGAACGTTAATTAATGATATAAAAGTGGAAACCATTAATTAAATAAACTGGATGTTGATTATGACAATTAATTTATTTTTTAATTTAAAATTATAGTTTCTTATTAAAAAATATAAATATATTTTTAACCTCTAAACAATATATTAAAAATATTTAAGGTAATTTTTGTTTTCAAAGTAATTAACATAGGATTACCTTTCTTTTTGTGTAACAATAAATAAATGTTTAATGTTTCAAACCTTTTCTTGAAATTTTTATAATGTTGAAATCCTGAAAATATTGATTTCAATTACCAAATTGCCTTGTTTTGGATATACTTTTAAAATAAATAATTTGTATTTAATAATATTTGAAATAAATAAATTATACATAATTAATAAATAAATTCAATTTAATTTAATTAATGAATATTTTGAAATGGTTTTTGGATTTGTTTGTAATGTGACTTTTTGGAGTTCTGGCTGGATTCCGACTAAAAAATTTGAGGTGAAATCTTGATTTTTGTTATTTAAACTAGTTTTTTGACTACATATATGGATTCAACACCCTGAAAAATCTCTATGGCACTTCGATTGTCCAAATTTTACCCATCAAACTTGTGATTTCAATGGATTCCTAATCGATTTTAGACAAATTAGATCGGAAAAATAAATAAGAAAACTTTTCAAAAAATCACATTACAAACAACTCGATAATTTTTTATTATATAAGAAAACTTAGTGCTTTTAAAATATCTTAGTTAAATTTTGAATATTACAATTTAATATTCTATATTATCTATGCCTATTTTAAAATAAAATACTTAAATTATGAAATTTTAATTTCACATTTGAAAAATATAAACTCTATATAATACTTAAATATTAATAAATAACCTCAATTTATTAGATATCATTTTTGGGGTTCAACTGCGTTAAGTAAGTCATTCATCTATGACCATTTCCATGAGGGTCATAGTTGACTAATTTCTCATGGTTTTGTAATAGTCCATTTAGCACTCATTGCATGAGGCAATGTTCATAGTGGTGAAGAAGTGGGGTTGAAACTAGTGAAATGAATCCCATAGAGTCAATCATCACTTCCTGGGCCTCCACTCGGCAACCAGGACTTCTCAGGAGGTCACCCATCCCAGATTGCCTCTAGCTCAAACGTGCTTAAATGTGGAGTTTTCCTCACAATTGTGCCCACTTAGCTTGCTACCCCATTTGCAAAACCGTAGCAAGTATTGTGCCTCATGAACCATTCAAGTAGAGCTCCCTTCACTCTTTGTATTTAAGTATTGAGAGGTTTTTGTAGTTTATATCTTGGAATGTCTCTTTATTATATTAAAAAAAGCTAATACTTTAGTAAAATTTTTAAATTACAACTTGAAATTTATAACTATTCAGGACATTTAAAATTTTAATCTAATAATTATATTAGATGAACAAGATTTAATCTTAATTGAATATTAATAAAATATAACATTTTAATTTAATAATTATAGCAAAAGAAAGAGATGTAATCTTTATTGAATATTAATGAAACATTTACCTCAATATCTTTGTTTATTTTATAATTCAGTCTCCAAAATTGATTTTTAATTTAATTATATAATAAATGAAAGAAATTTAATCTTGATTGAATATTTATAAAATATGTACTTCAGTATCTTTGTTTACTTGTATAATTCAGTCTCCAATATTTGAATATATTTATCAATAACTAAAGGTCGATACTAGAAATTTAAACTTTATGAAATATTATAAAATATTCTTAATAATAGTTAAGAAATCAAAGATTAAGTTTTTTCTAAATATTAAATTTCTCTTTATCATGGTCAACCATGGTAAAAAATGGTCAACAATGTTTTATAAAATCAATCATTGTGAAGCATGCTCAATCATGGTCAACCATGGTCCAATGTCGCATTGTGGTAAATATTGTCTCAATATGAATATCAATCATGGTCAAGCATAGTCAACAATGGTCCAATGTCACATTGTGAGAAGGATTGTCTCAATATGAAAGTCAACCATGGTCAACCATGTTTATTTTAGGGTTTAAAATATTTATCCTAGGGTTTATATACCTTGGGTTTATAATATTGATCCCTTAGGTTTAATATTATTACCTTAGGTTGATAATTCATTAGGGTTTTAGTATTGATACCTTGGGTTTATAATATCACTCCCTTGGGTTTATTAATCTAAGGGTTCAACCATGGCCGAGCGTGGTCCAACATCGCATTCTGATAAAGATTGTATCAATAGGAAAATCAACCATGATAAACCATGTTTATTTAAGGGTTTATAATGTTTATCTTAGGGTTTATATAGCTTTGGTTTATATTATTCCCATGGGTTTAAGATTATTCCCTTGGGTTTATAATATCAATCTAGTCAACCATGGTCAACCATGATATAATGTCGCATTATGGCAAATATTATGTCAAAAAGAAAATCAACCATGGTCAATCATGGTTCACATTGTGACAAAGATTGTCTTGATATGGAATTTAATGATGGTCAATCACGGTCAACCATGCTCCAACGTCACACTGTGACAGGGATTGTCTCAATATGAAAATCAACCATGGTACACCATATTTATTTCATGGTTTATAATATTTATCTTAGGTTTTTTATACCTTGGGTTTTTAATATTAATCCCTTGGGTTCAATATTATTTCCTTTGGTTCATAATCCCTTAGGTTTTTGGTATTAATCCCTTGGGTTTATATTTTTAATCATGGTCAACCACGGTCAACTATGCTCAACCATGTTTTATAGAATCAATCACGGTGAACCATCGTCCAACCTCGTATTTTGACAAAGATTATTCCAATATGAAAATCAACCATGGTTATTTTCATAAAGATGGTTTTAGTGTTAATCCCTTGGGTTTATAACATCAATCCCTTAGGTTTACTTTTCCCTGATATTTATAATATCAATCATGGTAAACGATGGCCAATCATAACAAACCATGGTCAACCATGGACAACAATGGTCAATTGTCGCATTATGACAAATATTGTCACAATATGAAAATCAACTATGGTCAACCATGGTCCAACGTTGCATTGTGACAAAGATTGTCTCGATATAAAAATCAAACATGGTCAAACATCCTTAACCATGGTCCAATTTCGCATTGTGACAAGGTTTGTCTCAATATGGAAATAAACCATGGTCAACAATGTTTTATAAAATCATTCATTGTCCACCATGTTCCAACGTCGCATTGTGACAATTATTGTCTATATGAAAATATACCATAGGAAACCATCATCCAACATCATATTGGGATAAATAATTTTTACATGAAAATAAATCATGGTCAACCATCGTCAATCATTGTCTAGCATCACATTTTGACAAGGATTGTCTCCATATGAAAATAAACATTGGTCAACCATGTTTATTTTATGCTTTATAATATTTATCTTCTGGTTTATATACCTTTGGTTTATAATATTGATTCCTTGGGTCTAGTATTATTCCCTTGGGTTCAAAATCCCTTGGGGTTTTAGTATTAATACCTTGGGTTTATTATTCCCTTCGGTTTATAATATTTAATAATATTTTTATTAACATAAATATTGTGGAAATATGAAAATCAACCATGGTCCTATGTCGCATTGTGACAAAGATTGTCTCGATATAAAAATCAATGGTCAACCATGGTCAAATGTCATACTGTGACAACGATTGTCTCAATATGGAAATCAACCATGGTCAAAGATATTTATTTTATGGTTTGTAATATTTATCTTAGGGTTTATATGCCTTGGGTTTATAATTTTTATCGCTTGATTTTATTATTCCCTTGGGTTTATAATATCAATTCCTTGGGTTTATTAATATAAGGGTTCATATTCCTAGGGTTTAATATTATTCCCTTGGGTTTTTAGTATTATTCCCTTGGGTCTATAATATCAATCATGGTAAACCATGTTTTATAAATTCAATTGTGGTCTACCATGTTCCAACATCGCATTGTGATGAATATTTTCTCAATATGAAAATAAATCATTGTTTAAACCATGGTCCAATGTTACATTATGAAAATATTGTTTCAAAATGATAATCATGGATAAGCGTGGTATACCATGGTCAATCATGGTCAACTGTTAGGTCCCTATATTACTAGAGTAACACCTTATTGTTGTTATTGTAGCCCGCTTATTGTTATTCCTATACCCCTATAACCCCAATATTGTTATTACTGTGCACTTACATTATTATTTTTAGGTCGGCTAGGATCATATTGTGACCCCATGGACTCCTATATATAGAAGGAGGTTTTTTGATTTGTATCATCCAAGAGTTGTTCATTTATGTAATTTAAAGGAGGTTTCCCCCTGAAAATGGCTTAATTCTAACGCATTGATCTCTCTTTTCTTCTATTTTTGGAGCTGGTTTCATAACATTTGGTTTTAGAGCTTTGGATTCCAAGGTTTCGCTACTCCAAACAGGTCATCGTGAAGTTTTTGCTATAACGTGTTTAATATGAAGGTTCAGAAGCTGAAATGTTTACAGAGCAAAGCCAAAATCCTGAGGAATGTCGTGTGAAAATTTCAGATCTTGGTTCAAAATATTTTCGAAGATATGATCTATGGATGTTAGGGTTTTTTCAGGCTCCCGAATTTCGCCTAAACTGGTCATCGAGGCATTTTCACTATAAAGTTTTTTTCTACAAATGTTAAAATAATGAAACGTTTACAGAGATAATTTGACATCCCGAGGAATGTCATGTAAAAATTTCAGATATTGGTTTGCAATATTTTTGGAAATCTGATTTGTGGAATTTATGGTTTTTTCAGGCTCCCAAATTTCATCCTAAAGAGGTGACTGTGGGAAAATTGTCATAAATCTCTCTCTCTGAGCATCAAATTGGAATTCTGTAAAACATGGTGACAAGTAAATAGATTGTAGTTTCCTGTGTATCACTTTCAGAGCCAAAGGAGGAAACAATGACACGTGGCACACTGTACAATTTCTCTCTAATTAACCAATCCATAATTAGGTCATTATTAAAGATTGGGCATAACTTTGTCTTGAAGAATGAAAATCAGGTCAGACCTATGGCATTGGAAAGAATATTCGGAGGGCTACTATAGGATCAAATTTTTGATATTGAAGATACGAAATCACAGATATAATTTAGTTTCAATATTGAGCTCCATAAAAGCAAGAAAAAGTTGTGTATTTTTTTTCGAATTGCATAAGCTTTGTTTGAGGAATCAATTTGAATTGATTCCAAGGGCATATTGTAGAATAGATATCAGTATTGGGTTCTAAAATGCCCCCCTAAAAATAATTCAACATCCATTAAGCCTACAGAAGGCTCTATTATTACTCATGAAGACGAAGAAGTACAACATGAAATATGAAAATTACACGAGAAAGTGCACCAAATTTCGCTCTCACAAAGAGCAACAAAAAATGAAATGGAAGTTTTCAAGAAAGGCGTGGAAGCTAAGATGGATGGTTTGAATAAAGGCATGGAAGTTTTGAAGAATGGCATGGAAGCTAATATGGATGGCATGGAAGCTGGCATGGAAGCTAAGATAGATGACGCGGAAGCTAAGATTTATGAAAAAATGGAAAATATGAAGGATTATCTAAAAGCAGACATGGAAGGTTTGAAAAAGTTGATACAATAAATGTTTCCTAATGGAGAAAATATAGTAGAGGAAACTCATGATGAGAAAAAAATAAATGTTAATCGTGATTTCATAAACTCTAATGTTGGATGGAAGACCCACAATATTCCAAAGATTGATATGAGGAAATTTTATGGCAAGGATCCCGTAACATGGATACTAGATATGGAGCAATATTTTGATGTGAATAATGTGAAAAACACACAAAAGGTATGCATTGCAACTTTATATTTAGAAAAAAAGATATTTGTATGGTATCGATGGATTTTCTCCCGTAAAAAAATTGTCACTTGGCTAATTTTTACGGAGGAAATGATAGCACATTATGAGGATAGAAAGAGGAACACTTTTTTTAGCCAATTGATAAATCTCAAACAAAAGGGTTTAGTGGTGGAACACATTCAGGACTTCCAAAAACTAAATATAAGGGTAACTGATATTCCAATGGAACACATGATTGATGTCTTCATAGGGACTTTAAAGGATAACATCCAAAATGATTCTCACGTTTGGGAACCTGATTCATTGGAGAAGGAATTCAGGTTGGCAAGAAAAAATGAATGTAAAAATTATGGCGACAAGGAAGCATAACACTCACATATATGAAGATGGAAGTGTTTATACTCCTATAATTCCATAACCTACAAGGTCGACACCACAAAAATTGGAATATAAAAAAGAAAAGGGGCTTTGTTAGAGTTATGATAGCAAATACACTAAAGGTCATAAGTGTGCTGAGAAGAAATTATTTTACATAGATTATGAAGAGGAGGAAGAAAATGAAAAAGCAGCTTCAAAAGAAGAGGATATACACCAGGAACCATCTCTAGAAGAAGAAGAAATGAGTCTGACCATATCGTGTAATGAATTGGTAGGAATTACCACTCCTCAAACTCTCAAGATAGAAGGACATATCAAGAAGAAAAAGGTAATAGTGTTGATTTACTCGGGTAATACCCATAATTTTATTCATTGTAAGGTAGCCAAGAAATTGAATTATTTTCTATACCCAACACCAGAATGTAAAGTGATGGTTGCAAATGGGAGAACTATAAATTGCTTTGGAAAATGCCATAATATCAAGATAACCATGGGGGAATATGTATTGAATAATCCAATTCTTTCCATTCCAATGCGAGGTGTTGATCTTGTTTTAGGAGTATAATGGTTACAATCTTTGGGGACGATAGCTTTTAATTTTCAAGAAATTTTCTTGAATTTTTTTTTGGAATGAAAGGAAGTCAAATTACAGCGTATCACAGGGAAGTCAAGAAAGATAATAAGTTATAATGTTATGACAAATATTCTGAAGAAAGAAAAACGAGGCGTAATTGCACAATTACGCTCAGTAGAAGTTCCAACATCAAAATCATCTATTTCTCCAGATCTCCAAAAAGTCTTGGAAAATAATTCCAAGGTGTTTGAAAATCCCAAAGGACTCCCACCTATTCGTGATCATGATCATGTTATTCATTTTATTCCAGGACATTTTCCTCCAAACATCAGACCTTATATATATCCTTATGTCCAAAAGAGCGAAATTGAATGTATGATTGCAGAAATGTTAGAGGCTGGTATAATTCAACCTAGTCAAAGTTCTTTCTTTACCCCAGTAGTATTGGTGCAAAAAAAGGATGGATCATGGCACATGTGTCTAGATTATAGGGAGCTCAATAAGCTCACTATTAAAGATAAATTTCCCATTCCCACGATTGATGAATTATTGGATGAATTACATGGAGCAATTTATTTTACCAAGTTGGATCTTCATTCAGGATATCATCAAATTAGAATGAAGACTGAAGATATTCTGAAAACAACATTTCAACCTCATGAGGGTCATTATGATTTTTTGGTCATGCCTTTTTTCCTTACCAATGCACCTTCTACATTTCAAGGGTTGATGAATTCCATTTTCAAACCCTTCGTTAGAAAATTTTTGCTAGTATTTTTTGATGATATACTAATCTACAACAAATATTGGAAGGATCATGTTCAACATGTTGACAGGGTGCTCAAAGTATTGGAGGAGAAAAAATTATATGAAAAACATCCAAATGTTTCTTTGGAGTACAAGAGGTAGAATATCTGGGTCATATTGTATCTCACAAGGTTGTTAAGGTAGACCCTCAAAAAATTAAAGCCATTAAGGAATGGAAGGTCCCCACAACCATATAGCAGTTGCGATGATTTCTCGGGTTAACAGGGTATTACCATAAGTTTGTTAATAATTGTGTGAGAATAGCAACACCTATAACAACATTATTGAAGAAAGATGCATTTTCATGGACTCTTGAAGCAACTAAGGCCCTTGAACATCTTCAAGAGGAAATGTGCCTAGCACTGGTCTTATTTATGTCAGACTTCACAAAAACCTTTATTGTGGAAGGTGATGCCTCAGGAAATTTAATTGGTGTTGTTTTATTGCAAGAAGGAAGACCCATTACTTTTGGAAGTCATCCAATCAAAGGAAATTATTTACAGAAATCTATCTATGAGCAGGAATTGTTGGTAATACTACATGCACTAAAGAAATGATGGCCTTACCTAATGGGAAGACACTTCAAGGTAAAAACTAATCATGATATTCTGAAACAATTTTTGGAACAAAGACTATCTTCAGAAGAGCAGCAAAAATGCGACACAAAGATGTTGGGTTATGACTTTGAAATCATCTACAAGAAGGGAAGATAAATTTTATTGCAGATGCACTCTCAAGAAAGAATTAAAAGGTGGAAGCATTTCTTTGTGCCATTTCTATTATCCAACCAGATTGGATAACCGAAGCAAGGGATGAATGGAAGAAAGACGAAGAAGTGTGGACACTCATTCAAAATTTGCAGCAAGATCCTAGTACATCTGATATATATAGTTGGAAAGATGATTCCTTATGGTACAAATATTTCTTATATCTTTGTAAGAATTCCCAACTAAAACAAAATATTCCTTTGGAATTTCACACTTCTCCTTTAGGTGGACACTCAATATTTTTAAAAACTTACCACAGGGTGAAGAAAGATTTTTTTTGCGATGGCCTTAAATATGATATTCAAAATTTTGTGGCAGAATTTTTGGTTTGCCAACAAAATAAAGTTGAGACAATTAAGACCCCAGGTTTTCTACAACCTTTATCCATTCCAAGTCAACGTTGGGAGGAGATTTCAATGGATTTTATCACAGATTTACCTAAGTCCGAAGGAAAGAGTTTAATCATGGTGGTAGTTGATAGACTTACCAAGTATGCACACTTTTGTGCATTATATCATCCATTTAAAGCAATTATAATTGCTACTACATTTATGGAAACAATTCAAAAGCTACATGGATACCCAAAGGTTATTTTAAGCAACAGAGATACCATTTTTACTGGAAATTTTTGGACGGAATTATTTTCTTGTTTGGGTACTCAACTAGCTCATAGATCATCTTATCATCCTCAATTCGATGGTCAAACTGATATAGTGAATAAATGTTTGGAAGAATATCTTCGTTGTTTTGTATCTGATAAACAAACACAATGGGTCAAGCGGTTACCTCTCGCTAAATGGTGGTATAACACTTTCTTCCATACTGCAGAAAAAATGACCCCATTTATGGCACTTTATGGATATCATCCACTATCCATCACATCATCTTTAAGAGAAAATTCTAAGGTTCATGAAGTGGAATAACACATTGAGCATCAACAAGAAGTTCTCCAACTCTTAAAGGATAACCTAAATTTGGCACAAAATTGAATGAACAACAGGAAGATCAACATCACAGCAAGATAAGTTTTGATGTAGGAGACTAGGTATTTTTATGACTACAACCATACAAACAAATGTCCCTCAAGCAAGCTAAGAAGGGTAATAAATTATCACCCAAGTACTATGGTCCTTACAAGGTTTTGCAAAAGATTGGTACTATGGCATACAAATTGGAGCTTCATGCTTCTTCGCAAGTGCATCCGGTTTTCCATGTTTCATGCTTAAAGAAGGTTATAGGTGAGAAAATTCTAGTTCAAACAATATTTCCAGAACTTGATGAGAAAGGAAAAATCATATTGGAACCTGAAGCAGTCATGGAAACAAGAACTCAACAACTACAAAATCGATCAATTTAAGAGTATCTCATCAAGTGGAAGAACTTACCCATTGAAGATTCTATATGGGAGGATGTGAATTTTATACAGAAGCACCTAAAGCTACTCAAGTGTTGAGGACAAAAATTTTTTGAAGGGGAGGGGAATGTTAGGTCCCTATATTACTAGTGTAGTCCCTTATTGTTGTTAGTGTAGCCTGCTTATTGTTATTGTTGTACCCTTGTAACCCCAATATTGTTATTATTGTTCGCTTACATTATTATTGTTAGGTCGGCTAGGATTATGTTTTGATCCCATGGACTCCTATATATAGAATGAGTTTTTTTCATTTGTATCATCAAATAATTTTTCATTTGTGTATTGTAAAGGAGGTTCCCCCCTCAAAGTGGCTTATTTCGAAGGCATTGATCTCTCTTTTCTTCTATTTTTGGAGCTAGTTTCATAACATTAACATTGTTAAATTATGTTTTATAAAATCAAACATGGTCATCCATGGTCAATCATGGTCAACCAAGGTCGAACGTTGCATTATAACAAAGATTGTCTTGATATGAAAATCAACCATGGTTAATCGTGGTCTACCATGGTCAAACCTATTTATTTTATTGTTTATAATATTTATATTAGGGTTTATATACCTTGTATTTATAATATTAGTCCATTGGATTTAATATTATTCCATTGGGCTCATAATACCTTGGGGTTTTAATATTAACCCCTTATGGTCAAGCATGTTTTATAAATCATTCATGGTCAACCATGTTCCAACGTCGCATTATGAAAATTATTGTCTCAATATGAAAATAAAACATGGGAAACAATGCTCTAACGTCACATTGAGACAAAATATTTATATGAAAATCAATCATGGTAAAGCATGGTCAACCATGGTCCAATTTCGCATCATGAAAAGGATTGTCTCAATATGAAAATCAACCTTGGTCAACCATGTTTATTTATGGTTTATAATATTTATCTTCATGTTTATATACCTTGGGTTTATAATATTAATCCCTTGGGTTTAATATTATTCCCTTGGGTTCATAATCCCTTGGGGTTTTAGTATTAATCCCTTGGATTTATTATTCCTTTGGATTTATAATATCTAATAATATTTTTATTAACATAAATATTGTCTCAATATGAAAATCAACCATGGTCCTATGGTGGAATGTGACAAGGATTTTCTCAATATGAAAATCAATCATAGTCAAACATGGTCAACCATGGTCCATCGTCACATTGTGACAATGATTGTCTCAATATGGAAATCAACCATAATCAATCATGTTTATTTTAGGGTTTATAATATTTATCTTAGGGATTATATGCCTTGGTTTTATATTTTGTATCCCTTTGGTTTATTATTCCCTCAAGTTTATAATATCGATCCCTTGGATTTATTAATCAAAGGGTTCATATTCTAGAATTTAATATTATTCCCTTGGGTTTATAATATCAATCATGGTCAACCATGGCCAGTCATGGTCAACCATGTTTTATAAATTCAATCATGGTCTACCATGGTCCAAAGTCATATTGTGAAAATTTTTGTCTTAATATGAAAATCATTCATTGTTTCAACCATGGTCCAATGTCGCATTATGACAAAGATTGTCTCAATATGATAATCATGGTAAATGTTGGTCAACCATGGTAAACCATTTTTTATAAGATCAAAAATGGTCATCCATGGTCAGTCACGGTCAATCATGGTTAAATGTCACATTGTGAAAAATATTGTCTTCATATGAAAATCAACCATGGTTAAGCAAGATCAACCATGGTCCAATGTCACATTGTGACAAGGAATGTCTCAATATGAAAATCAACCATCGTCAACCATGTTTATTTTAGTGTTTATAATATTTATCTTAAGGTTTATATACCTTGGGTTTATAATATTAGTCCCTTGGATTTAATATTATTCCCTTGGGTTCATAATCCCTTGAGTTTTAGTATTGATCCCTTGGGTTTATAATATCAATCCATTAGGTTTATTGTTCCCTTTCCTTTATAATATCAATCATGTTCAACCATGGTCAATCATAGACAACCATGGTCAACCATGGTCAAAAGTTACATTATGAAAAAGACTGTGTGAATATGAAAATAAACCATGGCAAACCATGGTCCAACGTTTCATTGTGACAAATATTGTCTTGATATGAAAATGAATCATGGTCAATCATGGTCCAACGTCACATTGTGAGAAGGATTGTCTCAATACATAAATCAACCATGGTCAACCATGTTTATTTTATGGTTAATAATATTTATATTAGGGTTTATATACTTTGGGTTTATAATTTTACTCCTTTGAGTTTATTATTCCCTTGGGTTTATATTATCAATCCATTTGGTTTATTAATTTAAAGATTCATATTACTAGGTTATAATGTTATTCACTTAGGTTTATAATCTCAGCCAATCATATCCAACCATGGTCAAATGTGGCATTGTGACAAATATTATCTTAATACGAGAATCAATCATGGTAAAAAATGGTCCAATGTCGCATTGTGACAAATTTTCTCTCGATTTGAAAATCAATTATGGTTAAACGTGGTCAACCATGTTAGATCGCCATATTGTGACAATGAATGTCTCAATATAAAAATTAACCATGTTAAACCATGACCAACCATTTTTATTTTAGGGTTCATATTAATAGTTTTTAATATTATTCCGTTGGGTTTAATATTACTCCATTGAGTTTTTGTATCAATAATATCAATAATCCCTTGGTTTTATAATATTAATCTTAAGGATCTATAATAATTATCCCTTGGGTTTAATATTGTCCCCTTCCATTTATAATATTACTCCTTAAGGTTTATAATATACATACCTTGGGTTTAATATTTATTAATATATAATAATATATTGATATTTAAATTAATATTTATTAATAAAATATTTTATTAATAAATAATTAATATATTAATATTTAATATTATGGTTTATAATAGAGGTTTTATAATTACGACTTTTAATATTGGGTTTGATATTATGGTTTGAAATATAGCATATATCAAAATCAACCATGGTAAAACATGGTCAACCATGTTTATTTTAGGGTTTATGATATTTATCTTAGGGTTATAATATTAACCCCTTGGGTGCAATATCAATCCCTTCAGTTTATAATATTAATCCATTGGGTTTATTAATCTAAGGCTTCATTTTCCTACGATTAATATTCTTCTCTTGGGTTTATAATACCTTCGAGTTTTAGAATTAATCCACTGGGTTTATAATATCAGTCCTTCTCGTTTATCAATATAAGGGTTCATATCCCTTGGATTTATCAATCGCTTAGTCCAACATCACATTGTGACAACCATGGTCATCCATGGTCAATCATGGCCAACCATTGTCCAACGTCACATTGTGCCAAAGGTTGTCTCAATATGAAAATCAATCATGGTCAACCATACTCCAACGTCGCATTCTGACAAAGATTGTGTCAGTATGAAAATCAATCATTGTCAACCATGGTCAACCAAGTTTATTTTAGGGTTTACAATAATTATCTTAGGGTTTGTATACCTTGGGTTTAATTTTATTCCCTTGGTTTTTTGGTATTACTTCGTTGGGTTTATTATTCCCTTGGGTTTATAATCCCTTGATTTTATAATATCAATCCCTTGGGTTTATCAATCTAAGGGTTCATATTCCTGGGGTATAATTATTCATAAGGTTTATAATATTAATCCTAGGGTTAAATATAAATCCCTTGGGTTTATAATCATGGCCATCCATGTGAAAATGTCGCATTGCGACAAATATTGTCTCAATGTGAAAATCAACTATGGTCAAATGTTGCATGGTGACAAATGTTGTCTCAATATGAAAATATACCATTGTAAAACATGGTGAACCATCTTTATTTTAGGGTTTATAATATTTATCTTAGCATTTACATACCTTGGTTTATAATATTTATCATTAGGTTTAATATTATTCCCTTAGGTTTCTAGTATTAATCCCTTAGGATTAAATATCAATCCCTTGGGTTTGTTAAGCTAAGGTTTCATATTCCTAGGGTATAATATTTTTCATAGGGTTTATAATATTAATATTTTCTCTTAATATAAATCTATCTGGTTTATAATCATGGTCAACCATTTTCCAATGTCACTTTGTGACAAATAGTCTCAATGTGGAACTCAACCATGGTCCAATGTTGCATTATTACAAAGATTGTATCCATATGAATATCAAACATAGTCAACCATGGTCAACCATGGTCCAACGTCGCATTGTGACAAAGATTGCGTCAATATGAAAATAAATCATCGTCAACCATCATTGTTTTAGGGTTTATAATATTTATCTTAGGGGTTTTGATACGTTGAGTTTATATTCTTGATCCCTTGGTTTAATATTATTTCCTTGGGTTTATAATCCCTTGGGTTTTTAGTCCCTTGGGTTTATAGTACCTTAGGGTTTAAAACAATATTAATATTAATAATTAGTTAATAAATAATAATAATAAATAATCTATTATTATTATTAATTAATTAATTAATAATAATGAATTGATTATTTTTTTAATGAATTAATTAGTAATAAATTTTTTTTTTTTTTTGTTAATGTGGTTCACAGACACTAAGTGCCTACTACATCCACGAGAAAATCTAGTTTGATCAACATGCTAGTTAAACTAGAAATGCCTAACCCCAAGGGTGTCGAGGAGATTTAACCCCGCAATCTCCCGATAGGCGAGGTACTTAGTAATAGGAACTCAACCAACTCAGCTATCACCTGGGGAATTCTTTGAGGGTGGTTCATAGACACTAGGTGACCACTACATCCACGTGAAAATCCATGCAGATCAACCCAAAGGGATCTAACCGTTGGCCAAACAAGCAGAGTCTAACCCCAAGGGTGTCCAGGATATTCAACCATGTGACCTCCCAACTAGCAAGGTACTTAGCAAGGAGAACTTGACCAACTGAGCTAAGCCTTGGGGCTCAATTAATAATGAATTATTAAATCAATTAACAATATTTATATAAATTTCAATTAATATTGTTATTTAATTAACCATATTTATATTAATAAATTTCAGATAAATTTAAAATAAATTAATATAAAATTTAATTTATATTAATATAAATTTAATTTATATTAATATAAAAAAATTAATTTAATAATTATAGTAAGTGAAGGATATTTATTTTTAATTGAATATTAATAAAATATTTACTTGAATATGTTTGTTTACTTTATAATTTAGTTTTTGAAATTGATTTTTAATTTAATAATTATAGTAGATGAAAGAGATTTGATCTTTTAAATACTAATGAATAAATTTATATTTATTTATTTTATTAAATTTATTTATATTTAAATTGATTAATAAATTTCTTTAATTTTTTAAAGTTTGGTGGGACTACATCTTCATCATGTCCAATATATCACCTCGATAGAGGTAGAGAATTGAACCAGTGTCTTCATATTAGGGAGTGCCTTAATAAAGAAATCGATCATCGTCTATCCAAGACCCCATAGAACATTAATACATTTACATTTGATTAACAACATTTATATTAATCAAAAAATATTATTAAAAAATAATAATATTTAGTTAATCATATAAATAAGATTTTGAAAAACAACAATTAATTTTTTTTTCTTTTTTTGAGGTTTGATATACCGCATTGGTTTTAGTGGGCGTTAATCATCAGCATCATTATTTATTTATTAATTAGGAATGAATTCATTATTAATAATGAATGAATTAATTATTTATTGAATTGATTAATAATGTATGAAATAAAATTAATGAATTATTATTAATATTTATTAATTAATACAGTTCAGAAAGCATGTAGCCACGACATATCTTCTCAGAGATCAGCTACCATCGCCTAAACTATTTTATTTAGATTATGCATGTAACAATTTTCAGTACTTTAACTTTTGTTTTTGAACAAGATGAACTCTAGGGTTTGCGATTGTGTCTCTCTTCCTTCAACAGTCGTCAAGCTCCAGTTTGGCGAGGAAGCTCATGGTGGCTAGAGACCAGGCACGCCATCGATGCCTCACAAGCCTTACCATGAATGATTCAACGTTGATGACAGGGTAAAGAAGGCATGTGTTAAATCCAAAGCACGCCCAACTCTTTTGGCCACAGACATGGCAGTGGATCACCATAACTTGCAAAAAGGTGATGCCTTTGCAGGTCGGATCGAGTCAAATATCATCCCCAATATGATGTTGAAGAACTTCCAAGTGTTTCTTATCAACGAAAAAATCACCGAACATCCCAGTCGGCCCCTGCACCTCAAGAATTTTTTGTTCCTTCGCATGGCTCTAGGGTTTTTGAGCCAGAGTGGTCATGTCACAAGGGGAAATGACAAATGCAAAGAGGATTCCTTGTGTAGTAGCAAGCCATCAGGGCTCATCACTCTAGCCTTTCGGAAGAGCTCCAATAGCCAGGGACCCCTAGATCTTCTATCTCCTCCTTTTCAGATTCAAATCACTCTCCTATCGGGGAAAACCATGCTACTTTGGGTTCATTCTATGGATCTGGTGAAATACCTCTCCCATGCCCTTGAACTCAGGTTGGGGATTCCTTCTTCCTCTCAACAAATTCTCTATGGAAGTAAAAAACTTGAGGAATCTCTTCCGATCTCAGTTTATAATATTGAAAAATATGCCTTTTTAGTTTTAACCCTTCGTCTACGAGGCGGGGCAGTCGGGTAGTCATCGTCTGCTTAAGATTTCTCTTACAAGGATGTTTTCCATATGCAACCTCCCAAGAAATTTTCTCAACAAAGGGAGGCTCCCAAGCCTTTTCGGTTGATAAAATGGAGGATGCACCCTTTGTAGAAATTTCCCACCCAGAACTTGAAAACCAGTATCAAATGTATGCAAAATCCGCCATTATTTGTCCATTTAATGGATTATGGCCTCGTACAATAGATATATACCAATGGATTCAATCCAATTGGACCAAAAACAACAAGGTTATTTTATGCTCGAAGGGTTTCTTCATAGTTTTGTTTTCTCACCATGAGGACTATAAAAAAGCCTTAACACGTGGTCCATGGTTTTGGGGAAAAGCAGGCTATTCCTCACCCCATGGTTCCTAGACTTTGACCCTTCCTTTGCAGTCATTACCAAGCTTCCCATTTGGGTTAGGCTTCCAAACTTACCTGCTCATATATGGAACTTTTATTTCTTCCAAGGAATTGGAAACACTCTGGGCCGTTTTTGGGAAATGGATCCCTCCACGGGGGAGAATGGCGTATACACCTATGGAAGAATTTATGTAGAAATTGACATAAGCAAAGGTCTACTCGATCAAATCAATATCAAATTTGGTGAATTCCTCTAGACACAGAACTTGGAATTTGAGAACACTGCATTCTGATGTCGTCACTACCATCAAACAGGGCATCTTCAGAACTCTTGTACTATGTTCCTTTCCCAAAAGAAGAGGAGAAACCGAAAAATGAACTCCAAAAGCTAGAAACCCTATGATCCACCTCCCATGGATGACATTAAGTCCTTCATCTCATATGAGGAGGGGGTTGAAGCAGATGAGGAGGTAGCAATAGAGGAGAAGGAAACGACCAATGATGTCCTCGAATGCTCATAAAAGAACACATGAGTCTCCCTCCTCTCACTCAGATAAGGAGTCTCCTCCTTTGGTCAACAAAAATATTCAGCTGGTTTTATCCCACCCAATCCATTATGGTTGGGTTAAAGTTACAAAAAAGAAAGGAAATAAATGTCGTATGGAGCAGTCAACCCAATATGGGTAGATTCATGTGTCTATATCTCATGGTGCCTATGTTTCACTTCTTGTTCCTCGATGTTTCTCTCTTGGCTACATAATGGGAGCGAGGTTGATAGATGATCATTTCCGGCTCCCCCATTATCCATTTTCTCTTGATTGTAACTCCATGTTGTACTATATGCTTTTAATAGAATTAGTCTTATTTAGAAAAAAAAAATTATTAATTAATAATGCTATTAAATTTAATTAACAATAAATAGTAATAAATAATAGTAGAAATATTCATAATAATAATCATAACTATCCACATTTACTAATGTGGTTGTGCATGTGATTGGTATAAGCATTCAGCGTATATCAACCACATTTACTAATGTTTTTGTTCTAGTTTTATAATGTTTATAAAATTAAATTCTTTAATAGTAAGGAAGTAAAAGATTTATAAACAAAGAAAACTACTATATAAAGAGGTGATCAATAGTAATCTTGAAAACCAAAATTATTTTTCTTGACAATGAACATTTCAATATTAAAACTTATTTACATGAAATTTTGGTATTGGTTAATTCTGAAAACTTTATGGCATGAAAGAGTTTGTGAGTTATGTGCCATCCTAGGAGGGTTGAATATGATAAAAAAATTTCTCTTAGATTGTCGATCTCATACTCACATTCCATCTAATTTTCAAAATATCCAACAAAATACCAATATTCTTGACTTTTTAACTCAAAAAAACTATGATTAAAGGGGAGTGCTTCTCTCACTTTTTTTTGAACATAAAAATAAAATGTTTAAAATAATTCTACTTAATCTCTTACTTCTGAAAGTCCAATAAATCACATAGGTTTTAATTTCTATGATTATGGAGTATATATGAAAATAAATTTACACTGTAGCACTTAAATATATAAATATAATTAGTGAAGAAAAATAACTAAAGAATAATAACAACATTCCAAGTGTTTCATATTATACGATGAATGGATAAGAAATGGTCACAGGTGCGAGTGGAATTCGATTTGATAATTTTTAAGATTCCAATATAGAAATCTATGTTCATTTTCTATGTCTTTCATATTATACGATGAATGAATAATGTGAGTGGAATTCGACTTGATAATTTTTAAGATTCCAATATAGAAATATATGTTCATTTTGTGGAGTTTATATTTTTGAGCGACCAATCTAACGAGAAAAAAATATATACAAATCAGGAAAGAGAAATTTTAAGGAGAATTGCGGTTTTATATCGATATAGAGTTTTATGGATACATTCATTGAAGTTGAAAACATCACAACCAAAGTTGGGTGCAACTAGATAAAATCATACATCGAAGATCCATAACGAAATTCACATTAACATATTGAGTATTCCATATGCTATAATACAGTCATTTCAAAAGAAGTTAGAAGTAATTAAAGAAATGAATATAAAGATCATACAAGCATTGACATTACTAGATGGCCTATACTCAACCTAGTATGGTAATAAACTAGTACTATTGTTAATATTATTTGCTGTGAGAGTGGATGCTACAAAGGGTCTCGACCAAGAGGTCTTTTATAACCATTTGAAAAAATATAGAATAAAAAACCCCAAGCAAAACCGTTTAAAAAAAAACACAAAGAAGACCCTAAAGCATATCTTCTACCATTATTAGGGAGAAGATTAATCAAATTAGCTTCATTATATATCATAATATAAGAAGTCCTTGACAAGTACGCAACATTGGTTCATGATAAAAAATTAATGAAATAGCTAAAAATGAAACCATACAAGCCTAAGCTACTATTGAAATTGTTGCAAACTAGATTGAAAATTCACCAAAAATAATTTTCAATTAGAGCTAGATTGGGGTTACAAACAATTTATATAGATCTGTTGAAAATATTAAAGTCACATGTGTACCCTGTGCAGGTAGAAATAGAGTACAACAGGGGTAGCAGCAGAAGGTTGATTGTACACTTCTGTGCATTTAATAGAGATGGAGAAAAACAGTAAGGAGGAATTAATGTTTGATGGGCAACAACCACCATTGTAGATATGAATTTATGTTTGTATTGGTGTAACCATCTTTGCAGAAGAAATGAAGACTTTCATGGTTCAAAACCACGCAAGAACATAGTTTATTAAAGAACAGTCTTTTCGGGCTTTTAAGCCCTCAACAACCAAACAGGAAGAGTTTTGTTTAAACGCACCAAGTCCTTTTTTTTAAGTTTTGAATGGGCCACGTCATCTGTGGTCCCCACCAATCATTTCTGAATCGCAATCGCAAATCGTAGCAGCAGAATGTTTTAGTGTCTTGTTGATATGAAGGAGTTCCGATGCGAAGCGATCACACATCGCACATCGCAAAGGAACATTGTATTTTCCGCCATATGTTATGTTCCATTTAAATTTTGCGATGTGATGCGATGTGGCCCCACCACAATCGCTCATCACAATTGCTCGTCACAATATTTTATCCGCCCATCCGAAATGTTAAACCGCCGATGGTGCGATGCGATGTGGTCCCTACCACAATCACTAATCACACATTGCAACATCACTTAACCATTCCGCCTACCACATATGTCTTCCTCTGATGTCGATGGTGCGATGCAATCACAATAGCAATCGCAACATCACAAGTTCTTTGTTCAACCATTCCGCATTTGATTTTTTCCGATGCGATCTCCGCTGTGGGGTCCATCGCACATCGCTAATCGCAAATCGCAAGTTAAAATTTCATTCTTCCAAACCATTTGTTCCGCCGATCGCCGATCGCCGATTGCAATGTGGGCTCCACTCAGAGATCGCGCATATGAAATTTTTATGTTCCGGCAATGTATTTTTTATTGTAATTTTGTTTTATGTTTTTATATTCTACCGCAGCATATAAAAGCATTGCACTATATTGCATTGTAATGTAAGAGAGTTGTGTTGTATTGATGTGTAGTGAAAAAGCTAGGAGGTAGAGAAAAACACAGTGAAGACCAAAGAGCACTGTTTTGTGCGTTTTAAGAGACAGAGAAGATTAGTGAGGACTACGTTTGTAGCAGTCAGTCTAGTTTTTGTAAATCCCTCAGAGGAGGAAGAAATATATTATTTTGTAAAATTTTTAGTTCTGTTAATGAAATAGAAAGATATTTTATGCCATCTCTGTCCAGCAGTAAGAAAATTTAATTTTATTCTCTGTGTTAGAAGGAGAGTATTATTCTCTCAGTCATTTTTTTGGAATTATCAGAAATTCCAACATGGTATCAGACCTAATCCAGGCTCTTTGAAGGTTTCAAATAAGCTAAAGGAAGAAGGAAACTTGTTGCAGCAGTTCACCAGCAGAACTCCAGCAAACCAAACAGAGGTAAAGTCCAGGTATTTATAAAAAAATCAGAGTTTCGTTTTGTTAAAAGAGCAGTCCTCAGAGACATAGTTTTTATTTTAAAGAAGGAAAGACAATTTGTTTGAAAAGCACAGTTAAGTTTATTTCAGAGTTCAGCTAGTAAGTAATGGCTGGACCAAGCACTAGTATGAGTATTGGAAATGCTCAGCTTCCCCAATTTAATGGTAAGAACTATGATTATTGGGCCATTACCATGAGAGCCCTATTTTCCTCACAAGACTTATGGGAATTTGTAGAAGATGGTTTTGAAGAACCAGTTGATGAGCAGGACTTCAATCCCTTAACTCAAGTAGAGAAGGATTTATTAAAGAGTAATAGAAATAAGGAATCTAAAGCCCTCTTCTATCTCTATCAAGAAGTACATGAGAGTGTGTTTCCAAGGATAGCAGCAGCTAAGAGATCTAAGGATGCATGGGAAACTCTTAAAATAGCCTATCAAGGTATGGAGAAAGTGAAGACAACAAAACTACAATTGCTGAGAAGAGATTTTGAAACTCTTTGTATGAAAGAGTCTGATAACATAGATTCGTTCTTCACACATGTGATTGGGATGGTCACACAGATAAGTTCCCATGGAGAAACACTTGAGGAAAGAAGGATTGTGGAGAAAATATTGAGGATCCTACCCTCAAGGTTTGATGTTATAGTTACCACTACAGAAGAGACTAAGGATCTCTCAAAGTTCACAGTTGATGAACTTCATGGATCACTGATGACTCATGAACAGAGATTGGGAAGATCAATAAACCCATCTCTAGAGCATGCCTTCAAGACCTAGATGCCTTCTGGAAGAGGAAGAGGTCAAGGTAGAGGAAGAGGAAGAGGCAGAAGCCAAAACAGAGGAAGAAACAACCCTTTTCATTCACATGGAAGGAGCAATAGTCAGAATCAAAGCCAAGGCCAAAGAAGCAGCCAGCAAGGTGGACACCAACATGCTCATGGACAAAGGTATGAAAAATCTAATGTCCAATGTTATTATTGTAAAAAATATGGGCACTATTCCAATGAGTGTAGGAAAAAGAAAAAACGACATGAATAATAGGCAGAATGCTAATGTAGCAAGAGAAGAAAAGAACCCAAGGAATGTGTTGTTAACATGTAATGTAGCACAAGATAGACAAGACAATGTATGGTTCTTAGATTCAGACTGCAGTAATCACATGATTGGAAACATAGCAATGTTTGCCAATCTTGATGAAGAATTTAAATCTGAAGTAACTACAGGAACTGATACTAAGATTTCTGTCAAGGGAAAAGGTAGAGTTAGTATTCGTGCAAGAAATGGTGAGCAGAAATTTGTGCCAGATGTATACTATGCTCCTAGCTTGAAATGCAATCTTTTGAGCATTGGGCAGCTCATAAACAAAGGCTACAATGTAGTTTTTAAAAATGATGTGTGCACAATAATGGATATACCTCCAAGCAAGAAGATTATTGCTGAAATACAAATGACTAGCAATAGAATGTTTCCACTCAAGCTCAATACTGACTTGAAGGGAAAAGGAAAGAATGTATCTGCTGTAACTCAAGAGGTCTTTCAGAAGGAAGTGAAAGATGAGAATTGGTTATGGCACTTGAGATTTGGACATCTCAATTTCGGAGGATTAAATTTGTTGCACAGAAAAGGAATGGTAAGAGGACTACCATTGATTGAAAAATTGGACAGCCCATGTGAAGGCTGCATCTTGGGCAAACAACATACATAAATTTTTCCATCAGGAAAGAGCATAAGGGCAAAAGCACCCTTAAAATTTATTCATTCAAATTTATGTGGGCTGATGCAAACTGCATTAGTTTCAGGCAACAATTACATGTTGACCTTCATTGATGATTTCACAAGGAAAGTATGGGTTTATTTCTTGAAATATAAAAGTGAAGTCTTTGAGAAATTTTTCCACTTTAAAGCTCTAGTAGAGAAATAGAGTGGGCAGCATATCAAAGTTCTTAGAACTGATAGAGGAGGTGAGTACATCTCAAAAGAGTTTCTGCGTTTTTGCAGAGAGAATGGCATACACAAACAGTTTACTACAAGGTATACACCACAACAAAATGGAGTTGTTGAAAGGAAGAATTGAACCATAATGGAAATGGTGAGAAGTATGCTAAAGGAAAAACATTTTCCAAATGAGTATTGGGAAGAAGCATAAAATTGTGCTATGTATATTTTAAATAGATGCCCAACAAAAGCTGTAATGAATAAAGTTCGAGAAGAAGCGTGGAGTGGCAGAAAAGAGGAAGTTACCCACATGAGAATTTTTGGATGTGTGGCTTATGTACACATTCCAGATTAGTTGAGGAAGAAGTTGGATAGTAAGGGGGAGAAGTGGATCTTCCTTGGATATTGTGAAGATTCCAAGGGATATATGTTGTATAACCCATCCACAAAGAAATTTGTTATAAGCAAATATTTGCAATTCATTGAAGAAGAAGCATGGGATAGAAGCATTGAGAAAATAGTCAATGTTAAAAGTTGTTTGTCTCATGATGAAGATGAGGAAGATGTGGTTGAAAATAACACCTCATCGGTAGCACCACCTCCACCAACACAAGGAAAAAAAGGGATACCTGAAGAAAGAGTAAGAACACCCTTGAGAAGAAATGAGAGTGCTTCTCCAAGCACACCACATGGAGCAGGTTTGAGTGCTACTTCAAGCACAAGTACACCAAATGAAAGAGGAACAAGATTCAGAAATATTAATGAAATTTATGAGAAAGAGACTGCAAATGAAGGTATGAATTCTTTGTTTTCTTTGTATTGTCATGTTGATGATCCTATTCATTTTGAAGATGCAATAAAATATAGAAAATGGATAGAGGCTATGGATGATGAAATTAATTCCATAGAAAAGAATAAAACATGGGAGTTGGTTGATCTCCCAAAATGTAAAGAAGCCATTGGAGTAAAGTGGGTCTACAAGACCAAAAGTAATGTTGAAGGTAATATAGAAAGACACAAGGCCAGATTTGTTTTTAAAGGATATAAGCAACAGCATGGAAGATATTATGAAGAAACTTTTGCACCAATTGCAAGAATGGAAACCGTGAGAGAAGTGTTGTCTATTGCAGCAGAAAACAAATGGAAGGTTTACCAAATGGATGTAAAATCTACATTTTTAAATGGAGTGTTAATGGAAGAGGTTTATGTTGAACAACCTCTCGGCTATGAGAAAAAGGGCCAAGAACACAAAGTGTTCAGATTGAAGAAAGCTCTTTATGGGTTGAAGCAAGCACCAAGAGCATGGTATAGTAGGATAGATTCCTATCTACTGGAAAATGGGTTTGAAAAATGTGAGGGTGAACCCACATTATACATCAAAGAAAAGGATTATAAGTTGCTCATTGTTGTTTTATATGTTGATGATGTGATATTCACAAGTAATGATGATTACCTCATTGAAAATTTTAAAATAGTCATGAAAGATGAATTTGAAATGACTGATATGGGATTGCTGAGATACTTCTTAGGAATAGAAGTAGAGAAAAATGAAAATGAAATTTTTATCTCACAAGCAAAATATGTAAATGAAGTTTTGGAAAGATTTAATATGTAGGAGTGCGAGGCAGAAATTACTTCCATAGTAATGGGATTGAAATATAGTAAAGATGACAGTAGCAAGGATTTTGATCCAAGTTTATACAAAATCATAGTTGGTAGCCTCATGTATTTGACTGCAACTAGGCCAGATATTATGCATGTTGTTAGTTTGATTTCCAGATTTATGGAGAGGTAAAAAGAAGCACATTGGCAAGCAGCGAAGAGAATTCTGAGGTATGTGAAAGGAACTAAAAGATATGGTATTTTATATACTACTTCAGAAAATTTTGAGTTAATTGGTTATACTGACAGTGATTGGGCTGGAAGTATTGATGACCGGAAAAGTACTTCTGGTTATGTTTTTCATATGGGTTCAGGAGCCATTTCATGGGCTTCTAAGAAACAGCCTATTGTAGCATTATCTACAGTAGAGGCAGAGTATGTGGTAGCTATAGCAGCAGTGTGTCAAGCAGTTTGGATGAGAAGAATGTTGAGAAGTTTATGTCAAAAACAGGAAAAAGGCACCATGATATATTGCGACAATAGCTCAGCTATTGCATTGTCAAAGAATTTTGTGTTTCACAAGAGAACGAAACACATAGATAAAAAGTTTCACTATATCATAGAATTGGTGAATAATGGATAAATCATTTTACAACATTGTAGAACAGAGGAGAAATTTTCAGATATTCTGACAAAGCCATTCGGGAAAAAAAGTTTTGAATATTTAAGAAAATGTTTGGGTATGACTGATAACCCAGCAGCTGACTTTAAGGGGGAGTGTTGAAAATATTAAAGTCACCTGTGTACCCTGTGCAGGTAGAAATAGATTACAATAGGGGTAGCAATAGAAGGTTGAGTGTACACTTCTGTGCATTTAACGGAGATGGAGAAAAACAATAAGGAGGAATTAATGTTTGATGGGCAGTAGCCACCATTGCAGAGATGAATTTATGTTTTTATGGGCGTAGTCGTCTTTGTAGAAGAAATGAAGACTTTCGTGGTTCAAAACCACGCAAGAACAGAGTTTATTAAAGAATAGTCTTTTCGGGATTTTAAGCCCTCAACAACCAAACAGGAAGTGTTTTGTTTAAACGCAACAAGTCCTTTTTTCTAAGTTTTGAATGGGCCACGTCATCTGTGGTCCCCACCAGTCATTTTTGAATCGCAATCGCAAATCGCAGCAGCAGAGTGTTTTAGTGTCTTGTTGATATGAAGGAGTTCCGATGCGATGCGATCGCACATCGCACATCGCAAAGGAACATTGTATTTTCCGCCATATGTTATGTTCTATTGAAATTTTTCGATGTGGTCCCACCACAATCGATCATCACAATCGCTCGTCACAATATGTTCTCTGCCCATCCGAAATGTTAAATCGCTGATGGTGCGATGCAATGTGGTCCCTACCATAATCACTAATTGCACATCACAAAATCACTTAACCATTTCGCCTACCGCATATGTCTTCCGTCGATGTCGATGGCACGATGCGATCACAAGCGCAATCACAACATCGAAAGTTCTTTGTTCAATCGTTCCGCATTTGATTTTCTCCAATGCGATCTTCGTTGTGGGGTCCATCACACATCGCTAATTGCAAATAGCAAGTTCAAAGTTCATTCCGCCAAACCATTTGTTCCGCCGATCGCCGATCACCGATTGCGATGTGGGCTCCACTCGTACATTGCACATATGAAAGTTTTATGTTCCCGCAATGTATTTTTTATTGTAATTTTGTTTTATGTTTTTATATTTCTCCACACCATATAAAAGCATTGCATTGTATTGCATTGTAATGTAAGAGAGTTGTGTTGTATTGTTGTGTAGTGAAAAATCCAACAGGCAGAGAAAAACACAGTGAAGACCAAAGAGCATTGTTTTGTGCATTTTAAGAGACAGAGAAGATTAGTGAGCACTGTGTCTATAGCAGTCAACCCAGTTTTTGTAAATCGCTCAGAGGAGGAGGAAATCTATCATTTTGTGATAGTTTTAGTTCTGTTAATGAAATAGAAAGCTATTTTATGCCATCTCTGTCTAGTAGTAAGCAAATTTAATTTTATTCTCTGTGTTAGAAGGAGAGTATTATTCTCTCAGTCATTGTTCTGGAATTATAAAAAATTCCAACAAGATCTGAGGTGAACTTTAATATAAAAAATAATAATGCACTTGACTCGTAAACCATAAATATATTAAATATGTCGAAGGACATAGTCATTAATACGTTATTTTTTATACATCCTCATTAAGGTCAGGTCATAGCAACCATTGATAACAAAATTATTATTATTATGCTAAAAATGTTTGTTCTAACCTTAATAGGGTTGAAACCATACAAACAAAATAAAATAAAGAAAATATTTTGTTTCATAAAGTATCAGGCGCCAAATCATCGGTCTCAACATATGCAATCTGAAGTCGGAAAATTAGGAATGACCAACTTGGAGATAGATGTAGAGAATTCAAATAGTTGAAAGAAACGAGATTTTAAATCCAGGTGATTATATATTTTTTCCTCTAGTAGCATAGAAAGCCATACTTGTAAATCAGAGGTGACAAGTCAAGATTAGAACCCTCTAGTGGAAAAAATGAAAAAAAAAACTAAACAAGGATGACCAACTAGAAATAATATACATGTTGATGAGTGAGACGATGTTTCTGCTCTAACCTTATGCACATCAAGAGTAGGAGAGTTAATAAGGAGAATGACTAAAAAGTAGTCCTAGTAGAAATAAATGGAGAGAGGCTATAAAATATTACCTGAACAGGGTTCCTAAAAGGTTTTATTTGAAGTCAAAGAAACATATACCTAGCAGAATGGAAAACTAACAACACATTATGTAAACCAAAATAACCCAGTAAAATACATTGATATCACATACATATATATATTATGATGTTAAGTCTAGGTTATAACCTTGAGATAATCGAGTAGGGTCTTGAAAGCCTAAGAACTTTTTCATAACACAACAAAGAGTATAGTACATTAATCAACCATACTCTTCCTCTAAATGGCTAACATCCTTGCAAGTATAATTGATAGTTATTAAATAAAGCTACTCTCAAAATCAAGCAAGGGTTTACCTTTCTTCTACATGACCTCGATAGAGTAACTCACCACTGTTAGGAGAAATAGAGTAGACCAATACTTGAAAATGATTCAAAAAAAATGGGAAGAAATCTCTTCAAAGTTCATAACCTCACAAGTTGAGTGAGAACAAAAAATTCAGACAATGGGTTCAGCACTAATGTAAAAGTGTAGAGAAGGGTGAGAAACTAGACATATAGAAGACCAATAAAGGATTATAAGACTAGGATACATGACATTGCCTAAAATTGCCTGAGTAACTTGTAACGATGGTACGACATAGAGACCAAAGAGGAAACTTTCAATACAACTGCAAGAATTGGAGTTGCAAATGAGCAGAGGAACCCTTACACTTATACCAGGGGAGATGCGAGATGCACTTTGGTTGATAGAAAAAAAAAAAACCCAAATGAAAATACAAAATTCATAAAAAATAGAAGTTACGGTTAGAAAATTACAACCCTATCTCGTATCCACTATCGTATCTCAATAATCGATCCTTTAAAATTAGGAAGTGCGCACAACTAGGGTGCAATGTTAAAATTACATGATAACTCACATAACCTTTGACCAATTAACCATGTGTATTATTATCCAAGGATGTAATAAATAACCCATAACTTCGCATAATTGGCAATAAATCGATCAGGGTGGAGAATTACACAAAGAATGGTATAATGTAACATATTTAAATTATGAAAGAATGAAGTTTACATGGGAAAATACATCCTACATTCAACACAAAGTTCAATGAAAAAAATTAAATAAAACCTTAGCCATAGTTGTGTCACATATATAGCCAAAGTAAATCACCTAATCATTTTGAAATAAAGGAACTACGATACAAAATTTAAAGGGATGCCATGGAAGGGGGATTTAAACCAAATTTTCGATTCTTAAGGAGTTATGTAAGAACGAAATGCCGATATATGTGTGTTAAGGGTATATTTAATTATAGAAACTTACGTGTTCCTCTAAAAGATAAGAAATCTGAAGTTATGACATGATAATTGTCACATATAGTCGTAGAACGAATATTCTGGATAGCTAAACATGACCTTAATAATATTTTTACCAGTACAATAAAATTATGGGTAAATACAAACAAAGAAGGTAATTTAAAAAATTAAAAATTACATGATATTGGGGTTCGTGACATATGGCAGGAGAGTTGCAGGTTTAATGTTGAGGCCTATAGGACAACCCACAGTTGTATGACAAGAAATAGTGTTGCTATAGTACACCTATGTGTAAAGGATTTAAAAATTGGAACTAATTAGTAGTAAAATAATTCATGATTAGCTTGGGGAAGAGAGATGTCACTAATATGATACTAGTTATCGCTACAACTAAGATGAGATGTAGAAAATAAAAGAAATTGATAAAATATGCAGAGGCTTCTCAACAAGCTTGCTTGCTGCTTACAGGAAGACTTGGCCTTGTTAAGTTTCTCCTTTATCTTCTCAACACCGCTTTATGTGAACCCAGCGATGAACCCATACACGAACCTACTCCCAAATTCACGCAACTAGCGGCCTATTCTGCGGCTTCCCTTCGCCTTTTATGGCCTTGGCATCCCTCAATGGTTTGGCGAACCTCTGGCAAACTTCTGGCGAACTTTCAAGAGTATGAGAAGATAAACAGTGTCTTAACAGCAAATAACAATGCACAGAGTAACAGTACTTAATGATGCGGAACAAAGAACATTCTCTCTTTTATTGATATCAGAATGATATTACAATCAGATTATAGACTTATTTGGACTCAGATCTCTTTATCAGAGATTGAATGTAAATGGCATTTACCGGACTAATGCTACTCAATGAATGAGCGAGCGATACCGGAGGCTTCCTAGCCAAATTACAGACTCTGTCTCAGAGCATAAAACACACAAACATATAGATACAGACTCGATCTATAGAACTGGCCACTTTAGGTTCTTGCCTATGTCGAGCACATAGACACGCATGCTTCTCAGTTCTCTAAATACTATGAGTCAGTTCTCCATGGTGCAAGCAGATCGCAAAGATTTGCGCAAATGCAGAGCAGGGAGTTCAAACTCAGACTCAAAACACACAAATGCAAAACTAAAACTCTAAATGCCGATGCCTTCAAATGAGCCTTACTCTTCCTTATATAGGATGGAAGAGGGGACAAACATTCCTTTAGAACCATCGGATTATCGACACATGGAAGGTGGATCATCGTTTTCGGGTAACACTAACGTGACATCCGCACGGAGATCTAATCCTTCCGACAAACACATGTGAAGGTGTGTGATTTTTACACAGTGGATACCTTTAAGTACAAGGCCCACGAGAAAATAGAATAATTATCTACAGAGAGGATACTTTTCGGACAAATGAAAATCCCTCGAGAAAAGCTCTATCACTGTTAACCCGTGACTGGGTATCATTACACAGGGAAAGCTTTTGTTTTATTGGGGCTCCCGAGAACCACTTGTACTGGCTGTTGCAGGAAGATCCAAGATTTGTGCATCAGGGTATATGATCTTGCCGTAGAATTCATCATCCCATGCCTTGGTGTATATGCGCCGAACAATCATAGGCTTATTAAGGATGATTTGATGCTTAATCTTGGTCATTACCAACCATTGGTGGTGCATCTCCATGTAGAATTTTAAAATGGGATTTCTCATTTTATGTTCAAGTCTTGCAATTTTTTTTACGGTCTGGCATGGATAGTGAAAACATTCGCCAACTGGGCTTTCAAGACAATCTGTGCACTATCCATGAAAGTAGGCTTCATAATAATGTGGATCCATGCTGAAAGGACTAACACCATAATCATACCACCAGTTATTTACCCAGGGTGCTGCTGCTTCCCTTGAATTTAACCATGTGTTGGTAAATTTTAATTTGGTATAGTGGGTTTCCTCACGTCCGTCTTTATTTAAAAGATCCCACCATAGATCTTTATAGCCTGCAAAATTATAAACAGTGTCAGGAAAGATAATACTAGGATCATTACCTGGCCAGGTTTGAAATTTGCCACCAGTATATTGGCCAGGGTTCCTTGTCCTGTTTATATGGTATGTCTTGTAGTAGACTCTCGTTCTATCTCCGCCGCCAGTACAGATGACAGAGATGTCACAAAAGTCTTGGGAGAGTGACCTTTCAGCTTCATAAGAAGCTAACATGCTGTGTGAATACATCATATCATGTATCCAATGACTTCTCTTGGGGTACACTCTTCTTTCTGGAACAAAGTGCTGGAGATCATTATGATTTTGTACATTTGCATCTAGCACTTTGGTATTTCGGAGTTGCCAAGTAGGACTCCACTTTTCTGCATAGACCGGCCATGATTCTTCATCTGAAATATGCCTCAATTGTTCTCTTTGGTGGGCCTGGTCCCATTCTGTGATGATGACCATTACATGTGTCTCATCCTCTTTTGGGTCATCAACCTGTTCTTGGTGCTGGATAAATTCTCTGCTAAGAAATTCTGGCAGAAAATTCTCAGAACCCTTAATATGTTCTACTTTAAAATCAAAATAAGCAAACAGCGCTTGCCATCTTGCAAATTTTTCATCTTCAGGGTTCTTTATGGTTTTGGTGATTACCTTTTCCAGAGCTTTTGCATCTGTTCTTAGCAAGAAATGTTTATTTGCCAAGTGAATCGAAAACTTATTGATACAATTCCATGCTGCTTTGACTTCCTTTTCAATTGGAGCATAATTCTTTTATGCTTTGTTCCATACTCCAGAGACGAACTGCACCACTTGCTCTTGCTCTTTTGGACTATCTTCACTTGGTTTTTGCTTCAGTACGCCTCCCCAACCTATGTTGCTGGCATTTGTTTCAACAATCTTAAATGCGCCATCATCAGCAACATAAAGAATAGGAAGATTACGAACCTTGGCTTTTATTTCCTTGATTGCCTGAGTATGCGCCTGTGTCCAAGGTTTCGGGTTCTTTCTGAGTCTCTGATTGAGCAGAGACCTGTCAATGGCACAAGAAGGATAAAAATTGCTTACATAGTTTAAAAACCCTAGAAATCTCTGCAATTGAGTTTTATCCAGAATGACATTTGGAAACTTGTCTGCAAACTCAAGTGCATGGCTCTGTAAAGAAATTTTTCCATTTTCTATTGTGTGCCCTAAAAACTTGATCTTGGTTTGGCACAATTCCATTTTCTTCTTACTCAAGACCAAACCATTTCTTTGGACCAATTTCATGAATATTTTCAAGTGCCTAAAATGGTCCTGTAGATTCTTGGAAAAGATTAGCAGATCATCAATATAAGCAAGTAGCCATTCAGCATAGGGTCTGAAAATTGAATCCATTACCTTCTGAAACTTAGAAGGCGCATGTTTTAAAGCAAATGGCATCACATTCCATTCGTAATGCCCTTCTGGGATGCTGAATGCAATCTTCCACTTGTCATGCTCAGCAATTGCTACCTGCCAGAAGCCAGATTTTAGATCAAAATTTGAAAACATCTTAGCCCCAGCTATCCTTCTCATAAGATCTCCTTTATGGGGCATAGGATATGTGTCATCTGCTAAAACAAAATTTAGAGGCTTATAATTTATCACAAGTCTAGGAACACCTCTAATTTTTTCACTTCTTTTGTTTACATAGAATCCATAGCAGTTCCAAGGGCTGTTGGATTCTCTTATCAGCTTTCTCTGAAGAAGCTGATCAATCTCTTTCTGACAGAGCTGTCTATATTCTGCTGACATTGGGATAGCTCTGGATTTACATGGCGTGCCCGAATATCCATCTTTGTAGGGCAGCTCAACACAATGTTGTTTCCGATGCCAGAATGCATTCGGCTCTTCTGAACAACATGTGTCTTCAAATTCTTTTTGAAGCTCAGAAATTTGTTTCTGAACTTTTGGAGAACTCAGTTGTTCTTCGATTCTAATTGTGCATTTATGATTTTTGAGTTCTTCAAGACTATTCTTTGCTTTATGAAGTTCCTTCATTGCCTGAACCATGGTAGATACTCTGGATTTTGAGATATATGGAATTTCAATTCTTTCTCCAGAGATTGTAATAAAATATCCTGCAGAATTGTCAAGAAATCTAAAAGAACCATGGGGCTCAACTGCTGCTAAAAATATATTTCCCAAGATACAGTCAACTGGAATGTTAGCAACTGCAAATGAGAGCTTCACACATATTGAATCAAAACAAACAGCAGCTTTAGAAACTTCAAATTCAAGATTTTTCTTTCCTAATCCCAAAACTTCTCTATTTGATCTTGTCCAATACCTTGAAGGGATTATTTTCTTGGAAAGAATATTTATGTCTGCACCTGAGTCAATGAGTGCAGTGACATTGTAAACATGACCTGCAACACAAATGTTTACCTTGACATGGTGTTGCTGATACTGAACTTCCAAAACTTGCATGTCACTGATTTCTCTAAAACCAACTGAAGCATCAAATTTGCCTTCAGCAATTTTGATATCTGATTTGGGTGCAGAGTGTAGAGTATAATTAACATGTTTACCTGAAACAGATGTAGAGGACTGTGACCCTTGTTTAACCTGCTGTTTCAGGATAGAAATCTCATTTTTCATTCCACAGATTTTTGTTTTGAGACTGTGTATCTCCCTACTCACCTCCCCCAAAGTGAGTCCACGAGCTTTGCTTGAACTATGTTGGAGATACGATTTGGTGTTACGGTCATAAGAAGCTTCAACAAAATTAGGCTTCTTTCCATAGGAACTACTGGATGAACCAGTACCATGCTGCATGAAGGCTTTAACTAGTGCAACTTTTAGATCTCCTTCCTCAAGGCCACGAATTTGGGCAAAAACTTTCATTTCATCTTCATCATTTGTCTGTGCGATGAGGACTTTCAATTTACCAGAAAATTCTTCTGGAAGAGAGTCATCAGAAGAGTAATCGGATTCAGAATCAGAACAATGACAAATTTCTGAATCAGAACAATGACAATACATATGGACTTCTTCAGCAGAAGAGGAAGAGGATGACTCAGCAGAGGAAGACTCAACAGAAGATGGTACAACATGTTGCTGGATAGAAAGATGCTGGGGACGATTATGGCAGTCTGTTGTTTTATGAAATGAAGAATGACAATGAGCACATCTAGGTTCAGTTTTGACAGTAGTACTGGTAGATGGTTGTTTTTTCTTCCGAGACTTCTTACCTAGACCTCTTTTAGATTCTAAGGCTATTGGACACATATTGGAAGTATGACCAAGCTGGCCACATAACCAACAGACTACTTCATTCATTTTAGCAATCTTGGCATCCTTAGGACGGATATCATGAGGCTGGTAATAATGAGTCTTAGGAGTATAGTGATAATATTCTTTTCTTCCTTTACCTTTTTGATGTCTCCTCTCTTTATGCTTTCTGAGCTCGCGCATTTTTCCAGAGCTCAGACGGTAAGTGGAGGCCCGGCTTCGCTTCTAAGCCTTGCGGGCATGTCTCTTGGTCTTTCTGCGAGTGACCAATGGATCATCAATGGTAATGCCATATCTGCTGCAGAAAGATTTAGTACCAGGAAGTCTATTTAATTTATCTATAGACTTAGTCATCTTGGAACTGCTACATAAAGTAATCAAAACTTTGGTAATAATAGCATAAAAATCTCCCCAAAGATATACTTCAAGTGGCAAGGGGAATGCCTCTTGTAACTTCAGAATGTCTACTAGCTTGGATGGTAGAGCTGCAAGGTAAACTTGTTTCCATAGAACATGTTTTGGTTCTTTAACCAGAAATATCCTCTCAAGCCAGTCTCTATGGAAATCTTCAAAATGATTAATATTCTTGCACTTCAGATTCATTAAAACCAACTCATTCTTATCTGTAAGTGCATAATCAGCTCCACAAAAATGCTCTTGGATGAGAGTAGTGAGTGCTCCAATCATATTATTTTGTGTAGTGCCATCATCATTAAACTTGACATCACCCTGTTCATCTTTAAGCACTTCTTGCTCCATCTTGGCAATCATGCAGGGGATGATTCCAATTCCCACCATCTTGCCAGTGTTCCAGTGAAACACTGAATGAGGGTTTTGCAGGCTTCCACTTCACTTTTACCTGCAACACACATGAGCTTATATTCCACAATCATTTAATCAAGCAATTGCCTGATTTGTGCTGCTGACAAACCATCTATATTCCACTCTTTATGATTTCCTTCATAAAAAGTTTCTCTTGGTGGAATTCTCCCGGCACCATATAGGTCAGGGGCAGCATGTCTTGTGAATTGAGGCTCTAAAGGCTCATAGATGGGAAAGGCATGTTTCTCAGTGTCTGATTCTTCTTGAAGAGAGGCAATGGTTATTCTTTCAGATTTTTCCTCGGGTTTTGACTCAGACTGCTGGGATGGCTTTACAACTTCCTTAGGGAGGAGTTGAGGGAACTGAGAGATTGGGCTCCTTAGTTCATGAGTGTGGATGCTCTTTCCTTTTGTCAAAAATGAAGTCGGAATTGGTTTTTCAGACTTCTTCAAACTCAATCTGTCCATTTTATCTAACATATTTGAAACCATATGCCGTGTAGAGATAGACTGCTCAACTATACAATTCTCTACATCATCAAACTTCTTAAAAGATTCTTGTGAAAAATGTCTAACTACTGATAAATCACACTGAACATAATTCAAAACATTATGTACATCATTTATGGACACTTGGACACTATCTATCTGATCCTTCACCAGGGCAGTTTTGGCAACATTCTTTTCTAGTCTAGTGAGTGCAGTGTTTGTCCAGTTTACTTGCTCACTGACTTTCTGCATTCTACTCTCTATTTCTGTTGCTGTAGTATCTCTCTGAACCAGAGGATATGCATTTGCAGTGTTTTGTCCTTCTCCTAGGACAATGCTTTTAAAAGGAGGATATGAGGTAGATGTTTCGATCTTACTACCATTTGGAGCTTGCCAAGCATGTGAAGAAGAAGATGTAGAGTCAGCCATTAGTACTACATCTGACTCCATTTTCTTTTTCCAATAATAGAATGAAATCCAAACATTCTCTTCTTCCATGTATGATTTCCATTCATCTGCCATTTTTCTCTTTTCTTCAGCTGGAAAGGTAACTGCAAACTCATCAGCCTTTGGATGGGTAAACAGATCCTAGTTTATCATCTGCTTCATCCATTGAGTAGGGATCTGATGTTTAGGACAACCATCCATTAAAGTATAAAACTTATGGATTTCAGGGACTGATGGTCTTTTGCAACCTGGAGGCAAGTCTCTGATTCTGCATTCAGGGATCAGCTTGTCTGCTTGTTCAACATATCCAAGTCCATACTTGGGACTGTTGGCAGGTCTTATATTCATAAGAATTGATGTCAGCCTAGGGTCTTAATTTTCTAGTGTGGGCACTAGATGCATCATAAGAACATGTTCATCTTCATGAGGGAATGGAATATCTAAACATTTTGGATTAGGGCAAGAGTTGGTGGAAGTAGACGGAGGGGCTTCACCAGTCCTAACATTTTGGTTCTTATGAATGACTGCATAGTCTAAATTCTGTAAGTTAACCCGCTGATGGCATTGTGGAAATTCTACACCCAGGGGCTGGAAATTTACAATCTAGGCGAACTCAAATAAATCAACATGAGAACAATTTGAAACAATAGAAGAACAACTAGTATCTGTACATTCTGGAGCTATGTATCTGTGAGAATTTTTACTCTCTGCTTCAATCCTACGTCTATCAATGGTTGACCTTCTGGGGAATGACAGAGTGGCTGTGGATTGGTCTTCTCTTATGTTAGCAGAGGTGATTTTTAGAATAGCAAGAGGCTTTGGATTTGGAACTATCCAGTGTTCAGGAAAGGATAGATCCTCCCACTTGATGGCTTGATGTTCCACCTTTTGATTCTTAGGATCTGTCAAGACTACAACACTGGTTTTAGACTCTCGGCTAGGAGCATGGAGGACTGCGGGAAAAAGGGCAGTGGTGTGACGGAAACAACCTTTAAACTAAATGGTGATATTCTGCCTTTTCTTCCTCATATCAAATCCTGAGGTTTGGATTTGAAGCTGTAAAATATCGGCCAATGTTTCATCAAAGGTATGCACAGAAAAAATTGGATAACAGTCAAACCACACCGAACCATTTGACAATGGGGCAACTATTCCTCCAATTAGGGAATCTGTATATCGGTTATGTGTTAGGTCTCTGACAGTTGCTAACACATAAGATTCCACACCTTGGTGGACCATGGCCTGGATTCCCACCCTTATACAACCCAGATGCAAAAACTGTGTACCAAGCTTTCTAGCTTCAGCTTGGATCTCCTTAGGATTCAATAAAGGAATTAACTGTACACGGTCAGAGTTTTCTTCAATAGAACTTAATTATTCTTTGATGGTGATTCTGGTGGCAGCCTTCAGATGCCAAACACCCAGATCACTCTGATACCAATTTCTAGCAGAGGCTTCTCAACAAGCTTGCTTGCTGCTTACAGGCAGACTTGGCCTTGTTAAATTTCTCCTTTATCTTCTCAACACCGCTTTATGTGAACCCAGCGATGAACCCATACACGAACCTACTCCCAAATTCACGCAACTAGCGGCCTATTCTGCGGCTTCCCTTCGCCTTTTACGGCCTTGGCGTCCCTCAATGGTTTGGAAAACCTCTGGTGAACTTCTGGTGAACTTTCAAGAGTATGAGAAGATAAACAGTGTCTTAACATCAAATAACAATGCACAGAGTAACAGTACTTAAAGATGCGGAACAAAGAACAT
This sequence comes from Pinus albicaulis, assembly GCA_034641835.2. Taxonomy (NCBI): domain Eukaryota; kingdom Viridiplantae; phylum Streptophyta; class Pinopsida; order Pinales; family Pinaceae; genus Pinus; species Pinus albicaulis. The sequence goes on from CM076584.1 coordinate 1,570,598,861, forward strand.
TCTCTCTTTTATTGATATCAGAATGATATTACAATCATATTACAGACTTATTTGGACTCAAATCTCTTTATCATAGATTGACTGTAAATGGCATTTACCGGACTAATGCTACTCAATGAATGAGCGAGCGATACCGGAGGCTTCCTGGCCAAATTACAGACTCTGTCTCAGAGCATAAAACACACAAACATATAGATACAGACTCGATCTATAGAACTGGACACTTTAGGTTCTTGCCTATGCCGAGCACATAGACACACAGGCTTCTCAGTTCTCTAAAGACTATGAGTCAGTTCTCCATGGTGCAAGCAGATCGCAAAGATTTGCACAGATGCAGAGCAGGGAGTTCAAACTCAGACTCAAAACACACAAATGCAAAACTAAAACTCTAAATGCTGATGCCTTCGAATGAGCCTTACTCTTCCTTATATAGGATGGAAGAGGGTACAAACATTCCTGTAGAACCATCGGATTATCGACACATGGAAGGTGGATCATCGTTTTCGGGTAACACATAACCAATATACAGATTCCCTAATTGGAGGAATAGTTGCCCCATTGTCAAATGGTTCGGTGTGGTTTGACTGTTATCCAAATTTTTCTGTGCATACCTTTGATGAAACATTGGCCGATATTTTACAGTTTCAAATCCAAACCTCAGGATTTGATATGAGGAAGAAAAGGCAGAATATCGCCATTCAGTTTAAAGGTTGTTTCCGTCACACCACTACCATTTTTCCCGCATTCCTCCATACTCCTAGCCGAGAGTCTAAAACCAGTGTTGTAGTCTTGACATATCCTAAGAATCAAAAGGTGGAACATCAAGCCATCAAGTGGGAGGATCTATCCTTTCCTGAACACTGGATAGTTCCAAATCCAAAGCCTCTTGCTATTCAAAAAATCACCTCTGCTAACATAAGAGAAGACCAGTCCACAGCCACTCTGTCATTCCCCAGAAGGTCAACCATTGACAGACGTAGGATTGAAGGAGAGAGTAAAAAGTCTCCCAGATACATAGCTCCAGAATGTACAGATACTAGTTGTTCTTCTATTGTTTCAAATTGTTCTCATGTTTCTTTATTTGAGTTCGCCTAGATTGTAAATTTCCAGCCCCTGGGTGTAGAATGTCCACAATGCCATCAACAGGTTAACTTACAGAATTTAGCCTATGCAGTCATTCATAAGAACCACAATGTTAGGACTGGTGAAGCCCCTCCGTCTACTTCCACCAACTCTTGCCCTAATCCAAAATGTTCATATATTCCATTCCCTCATGAAGATGAACATGTTCTTATGATGCATCTAGTGCCCACACTAGAAAATGAAGACCCTAGGCTGACATCAATTCTTATGAATATAAGACCTGCCAACAGTCCCAAGTATGGACTTGGATATGTTGAACAAGAAGACAAGCTGATCCCTGAATGCAGATTCATAGACTTGCCTCCAGGCTGCAAAAGACCATCAGTCCTTGAAATCCATAAGTTTTATACTTTAATGGATGGTTGTCCTAAACATCAGATCCCTGCTCAGTGGATGAAGCAGATGATAAACTGGGATCTATTTACCCATCCAAAGGTTGATGAGTTTGTAGCTACCTTTCCAGCTGAAGAAAAGAGAAAAATGGCAGATGAATGGAAAGCATACATGGAAGAAGAGAATGTTTGGATTTCATTATATTCTTGGAAAAAGAAAATGGAGTCAGATGTAGTACTAATGGCTGACTCTACATCTTCTTCTTCACATGCTTGGCAAGCTCCAGATGGCAGTAAGATCGAAACATCTACCTCATACCCTCCTTTTAAAAGCATTGTCCTAGGAGAAGGACAAAACACTGCAAATGCATATCCTCTAGTTCAGAGAGATACTACAGCGGCAGGAATAGAGAGTAGAATGCAGAAAGTCAGTGAGCAAGTAAACTGGACAAACACTGCACTCACTGGACTAGAAAAGAATGTTGCCAAAACTGCCCTGGTGAAGTGTCCATAAATGATGTACATAATGTTTTGAATTCTGTTCAGTGTGATTTATCAGTAGTTAGACATTTTTCACAAGAATCTTTTAAGAAGTTTGATGATGTAGAGAATTGTATAGTTGAGCAGTCTATCTCTACACGACATATGGTTTCAAATATGTCAGATAAAATGGACAGATTGAGTTTGAAGAAGTCTGAAAAACCAATTCCGACTTCATTTTTGACAAAAGGAAAGAGCATCCACACTCATGAACTAAGGATCCCAATCTCTCAGTTCCCTCAACTCTTCCGTAAGAAAGTTGTAAAGCCATCCCAGCAGTCTGAGTCAAAACCCGTGGAAAAATATGAAAGAATAACCATTGCCTCTCTTCAAGAAGAATCAGACACTGAGAAACATGCCTTTCCCATCTATGAGCCTTTGGAGCCTCAATTCACAAGACATGCTGCCCCTGACCTATATGGTGCCAGGATAATTCCACCAAGAGAAACTTTTTATGAAGGAAATCACAAAGAGTGGAATATAGATGGTTTGTCAGCAGCACAGATCAGGCAATTGCTTGATCAAATGATTGTGGAATATAATCTCATGTGTGTTGCAGGTAAAATTGAAGTGGAAGCCTGCAAAACCCTCATTCAGTGTTTCACTGGAACACTGGCAAGGTGGTGGGAATTGGAATCATCCCCTGCAATGATTGCCAAGATGGAGCAAGAAGTGCTTAAAGATGAACAGGGCGATGTCAAGTTTAATGATGATGGCACTACACAAAATAATATGATTGGAGCACTCACTGCTCTCATCCAAGAGCATTTTTGTGGAGCTGATTATGCACTTATAGATAAGAATGAGTTGGTTTTAATGAATCTGAAGTGCAAGAATATTAATCAGTTTGAATATTTCCATAGAGACTAGATTGAGAGGATATTTCTGGTTAAAGAACCAAAACATGTTCTATGGAAACAAGTTTACCTTGCAGCTCTACCATCCAAGCTGATAGACATTCTGAAGTTACAAGAAGCATTCCCCTTGCCACTTGAAGTATATCTTTGGGGAGATTTTTATGCTATTATTACCAAAGTTTTGATTACTTTATGTAGTGAAAACATTGCGCAATTAAATAGATTAGAGAAATGGGACGAGACTCATGGATCTGGCATGCGCAGTGGATTTCTATGACCACATGAGAAATGTATCTTGTTAATTTGATAACTATACCAAGGATGAATAGGAAAACAAGTACTCATAATTATTTGCTTAGGAAAAAAATTACTATCATGAGAGACGTAATGAGTGTATTGAGCTTGTCTAAGGATTTGACACTTGTTTCTAGTGTCAAATACTATAAGCTTAAAGTAATATAAGTGAGTAATACTAGACTACAAAATAAAGTAATCCTCAACTTTAAATTGGGTTGCTATAAATAGTAAGTAGTAAATTTTACAAACACAATACTGGGAAAGGGGAATAAAATCCATTGTTACAAGTTGAAGTGCCTGTTAGTATATAAGTTGGAAGAGCTTTAAGGTGTACTATTATATTAAAATTTCTGCTATAGTAGATTTCTCTATCTAAAGTAAAAGGGAGATATGATGCCTTACACAGAATGAATCATCTTAGAAAGATGATCTCTTATATGTTAAATTCAAAATCTATATAAATAAAATATGTAATAGAATATTATATGGGGTAGAGACAATTGTCGAAAGAAACATAGGAGTGATGAGGAAAAAAAAAAAATTACATAGAAAACTATGTAAAGGATACATTGCCTTGAAAATCAAATTTTAGACACAGATGTGACAATACTAAGTCCTGGATAGGATAATACTGGGTAGTGATGTAACTGGTGACCTAAGTCTAGTAACGACGACTATTGGATAGGATGTAGAACTCACATGTACAATAAAGTAAGCGTAAATATCAGCGTTTTCATTCCTTATTTGAGGGTGAACCTTAAAATATGGAGTACGGATGGAAAAATGTAGTGTCACAGCAATAAGAATAAAATAGATGTTGAAGAAATAGTTGTTACGAATCATAGGAAGTGATTAATTTTAAACATATATAGGGAGGAGTGTAGTACTCTGATAACAAAATCAATAAAAATATGTTTAATTTATTAAGGATATAATTAAACACATAACGACATGGAATGCTGGAAAGAATAAAAATAACTAAATACATACTTATAATTGTATGAAAAGTAAGAGGCATACTTACATATAAAAATGATATGAACTATTATTATATTTGAGAAACAGATATAGTGTGAAGGAAACTCAACATACTTTCTTGTTACAAAAGACTTGGGTAAGCCTTATAGGATAATAAGCCGATGTAAGTGGTACAAGAGCTTACATTATGAATAAATAATACAATAAAAATGCAAGAACTTAAATTATGAATCAAGAATACAAAGTGTTCTTATGAACAAATGGACATTTTTTTTTTTTTTTATGAAATTGTATAAGAAAGGTTTTAACTCTAGGAACTAAGAGAAGGACACGCATACATGAAATAGAAGGTATATAAACCCCAATAGAACTGCAGGGTGTAGCAAAATATAATAGGTAATTCAAAAGGGGTCTTTTTGAACATAACTAATATTTACAATGGCACAATTGAAACATTTCTATTAAGAAAATGGATGCTAACAACCTACCTTGCCGGAATTAATTCCCTTGTGGACTAGAAATTTTAAATTGCAATGGTCCTAAAATAAAATAAAATAAAATAAAGGAAATAAATTATTGATTAGTAAACTGGAAGGATTAAATGGTCTCCAAAAAGATATGAGGAAAGAAATAGTAACCAAGAGGTTGGTTGGAAAAATGATACCATAGGAAATGGGATAGTCAAAGATGGGAAGAACCTACTAAGTAAGTGATAAAATCATGAGGCATAATAGAATGCCACTATAAATTGTGCTTAAAGGAAAGATAAAACATAGAAATAAAAAAGTATATAGAATAATTAGAGACTATTAAGATGAAAATAGTAGTAATAGTGGGATTTTAATTTGCCATGAAGCTAGAAGAACATGAACGCACTAAAAAAAACAGAGCATAAAAGATCCAGAAATCATCAACCTTATACAAAAATGAGTAAGGGTAAATTGGGACCAAAAGCTAAAATCAAGAGGAAAAACATGTAATTCTGTAAGAAACATTGAATTAGACCCTAAAAAAAGGCAACAAAATCCTAGATTGGCATCAATTTCAATAATTAAATGGTCCCAAAATTTTATTGGATTAGAGATCAGTGTTGTTGTTTCAACAAATTAGATTTTATTGAACCAAGAATGAGAAAAAAAAAGTGGTTGGTTACAAGGGTGTCACTAGATAAGCTAGGAATGCCCATAAAAGTTCCTGGAGTAGATTAACATTGTAAGAAGAATGTTTTCTTAAATTTCTATGAAGGAAAATCCCTAAACTTAATTGTTTCTAGTTGATAAACTATTTTAACATATATACACATGTGAGTGTGTGTCTGAAAATGTATAGAATTAATGAAAACAAGTACACTAACCTATTGGGTGTTAAGACAACCTATGAATATAAAAATGCAAAGGGAAAAGACTTAATGGTTATATATAGAGGCATTTGTAGGTCTTTGAAGTTACATGTTGTTGTATTGACCATGAAACTTCAGTATGTCAAAATACACTTTAATGATCCATGCTGGTATTTTGAATTCTATATTTTTGTTTATGCATACCTTGTGGGATTACGAAAAAGATTGGAAACATGTGGTAAACCAGTAGGATGAACTCGACGATTTCCACTTTGGATCAAAATTTACAATAATATAACAACTTAAGTAAGTGAAACAAACTCATATTGATACAGTGGTATCAAAAAAACAACATAAGAGAGAACATTGCAAGTATTTTTTTTATTTTTATTGCCTATATGTAAGGAAATTGGAAATTCTATGTTTTCAATTTTATATTAAACTATGCCCATGTCAACACTATAGTGGTAAATAAATGTACCAAAGGACCTATTGTATCAAGTGATGCAATATTGATGTTGCTAACCTTGTTGGGTGTATGTTGATAGCTTTGTTGAATGCAAGTGGATGATCCTTTGGTGGAATGCATGAATGAAAATAGAAAACACCTATTTAGCATGTATGAAAATATTCTAGGGAATGCGCATGAAATGAAATTAAGAGTATGTTTTACTTTGGAACTGAGCCATCAGGTAGAATAAAGTAAAGTGAAGGCTCTTTATTAATAAAGAGGTTGTTGTAGAATTGAAAGAAGAAATGCACTAGGTATTTCCTTCCCATATTATGAAAACATGCAATTGAGGAAACACTAAGGATGGTGTTTATTAAAATGGGGGGAATATGTAACACTTCTATGGCTCAATTTTTTAAATATTTACCGTTTTTAGACATTCAATTATTATTGGGTTTAATTTTGATGGAAGCCATGATGAGACTTATGTGATGATTTAATTAAATTTATTATTCTTTGAATTAATAAATGAATTGCTTGGAAATATTTGGGAAATAGTAATAGAATTTAGAATACATCGTTCCAACTTAGAAAAATTGAGGTCGTCAAGTCCACATGATGGACCTTCCCTAAAATTCTCCTAAAAATGCCTAGGAGAAAAATAAAAGAAATTAAATTAACATAATAGGAGAGAAATATTATTTTAATCACTTAGCTGGAGAGAAATACTAAGTGGAGTTGAATAAAGAATTGTGGGAGAGAAAAGTGTGCTAAAAGAAAATTATATTTTTCGAAGAAAAAAAACTAAAACAAAAAGGCCTAGGAAAAATGCTAGCATACCTTAAAGCACGACGCTGCTAAAAATCTGTTGGGAAAAATTTATAAAAGAACCACTTAAGAATCAATAGATATGATTGATTTTGGAAGGAAAGAAGATCTTAGCTTGAGGGGAACTGACTGTTCATGAATGTTTTCCAGTAGTGATTAAGGTTAGACATCTGTTTACATTTTGTGATTTATAATGAATTATCAATGGTCAATGATGGCATACACTACTATCTAATTTCCATTGTGCATAATGGTATCAATTTTTTTTTTTATCTGTTAATTTATTATTCGTAAATGTCTGCACTTCTCTTTTTGAATGCCTGAAAAATTAGTCATTTATTTATTGTTTATATGTGGTGTGCCTATGGTAGTACTAGTAATTCGAATAAATTATTCATAAAATATCACAAGGGACACCTCGAGAAAATTACAAATTTAGTACTATATATATATAACAGTAGAATTAAGGAAATTTGTACCGTGTATGCTCGATTAGAACATCCTTCTTTGTATGAATTTGATTTGCTAAGAGAATTATTTAACTCAGTATGGGAATATAGAATTGTTAGTGAAGAATATTAAAGATAATATCTCACAGCTACGCATGAGGTTGTTCTTATTCCTTGTTAGTCTTGGAAATTCCAATTAGATTTGTAGTTGTAAGACTAGCGGGAAGAGTGGAATATTTTCTTTAATGGCATACAACTATATATATATATATGGTTCTGGAAAAATATAAAATGAACGTAGGATTTAATTAGAGAGAGGAACTATCATGACATAAACTAAGCATATTAATTCTAGAAATAAAAAGAACCAAGGCAAGTTTTCTAACCAAGTTAGAGTGATTTCTTGTTAGTTTCTAAAATTAATTAAGAAAACCACTTGGGTATGGAATATAAGTAATAGATATATCTTTCAATGAGCACGACGTATGCATGAGAATAACTTTAAACTTTAGTGTGTATATATATAGGGAGGAAAAATAATTGAAGAATAATAACAACATTCCAAGTCTTTCATATTATACGATGAATGGATAAGCAATGGTCACTAGTGTTAGTGGAATTCAACTTGACAGTTTTTAAGATTCCTCTATAGAAATCTATCTTCATTTTGTTGAGTTTATATTTTTGAGCTACCAATCTAACGTGAAAAAAAATATACAGAGCAGGAAAGAGAAAATTTAGATAGACTTGTGGTGTTTAATCGATATAGGATTTTATGGATACATTCATTGAAGTTGAAAACATCACAACCAAAGTTGGGTGCAACCAGATAAAACCATAACGAAATTCACATTAACATCTTTAGTATTCTATATGCTACAATACAATCATTTTAAAAGAAGTCATAAACAATTAAATAAATGACTATAAGATCATACATGTGCTAACATTACCAGATGGCTTAGACTCAACCTAGTCTGGTCATAATCTAGCACTATTGTTAATATTAGTTGTTGTGAGAGTGGTCGCTACAAAGGGTCTAAACCAAGAGGTCTTTTATAACCATTTGAAACAATATATAATCGAAAACCCCAAGAAAAAACCATTAAAAAAAGGACAAAAAGAAGACCATAAAGCATATATTGGACCATTAGTAGGGGGAAGATTAATCAAATTAGCTTCATTCTATATCATAATATAAGTAGTCCCGGATAGGTACACAACTATGATGCATGATAAACACTTTAATGAAATAGCTAACACTGAAATCATACATGCATGACCTAGATGTTGAAATTTTTGCAAACTAGATTGAAAATTCACCAAAAATAATTTTCCATTAGAGCTAGATTGGTGTTATGAACAATTTATATAGATATAAGGTGAACTATAGTATAAAAAAAAGTAATGGAACTTGACGGGCACAACATGAATAGATTAAATATGTCGAAAAACATAGTCATTAATACATTATTTTTCAGACTCTCCTCATTAAGGCGAGGTCATAGCAACCATTGATAACAAAATTATTATTATGGTGCTAAAAATGTTTTTCCTAACCCTAATAGGGTTGAAACCATAAAAACAAAATAAAATGAAGAAATTATTGTGTTAAGAAATTCTGAGGCTCCAAATCATGGGTCTCAGCATATGCATATCGAAGTGGGAAAATTAGGATAGGCCAACCTAGAGATAGATGTAGAGAAGTCAAAGAGTTGAAAGAAACAAGATTTTAAATCGAGGTGATTATACTTTTTGTAATATTCTTAATTAGCGACAGCTAATTGGAATATTCGATTCTGTTAGTTTTCCATCTATAGTTTGTAAATAAATAAAAAAGTGAGTGAAGAGGGTCTAACTCACTTAAGTGAAATAAGACATCCACCTAGTAGCAAAATGTTGTGACTTAAGGGGGAGTCAAGGGGGGCCTAACACCACGTAGAGGAGGAGGGCTTACATACACTCTAGAAGTTTCTGCAAGCTTCTGCACAGATAAGGATGAGTATGTGGAGGAGGGAGAGGCTACACTAGGTTTTGGAGGGAAACCAACGTTATAAAAGATGGAGGAGCCTTCTGATTTCATTCATTCTGGAGTTGATGATTTTTGAGTGAGACATTTGTCTTCTCGAGCACAATGGTTGTTTAGCCTGTTTGCAACACTGTTTAGTGCATTGAGTGTCTCTGGTCGGAGATCTCACACTTAGCCCCGAGGGACTTCGAGTGCCTGCTCGGGAAAGGTTGGTTTTTTAATATTTTGTGAGTCGGTTTATTGTTTGGGTTTGTTGCGGAGTTGGAGCTTATAGAGACTGCGCAATCACTAGGAGAGAGGACACAGTCCACTGTGGAGGAGCTTTGGATTGGGGTTTCTGCAGGTGATTTTTCCAGGATTTTGAGCAGAGGATCAGCCTTTTACCCTAGGAGACTTTTGGCGGAGTTTGAGGCAGTATTTCAGCTGTTTCCATCTAGCCACTGCACAGAGCCATTGAGGCTAGCGTAATTCAAGGGGGAGGCAGTTTCTGGTGATTTATGGGGTTGGCCATTCTTGGAATGGTTTTTGGATTTTGTCTGGGTTGTCGAGGAGAGGAGGTTTGCCAATTTTCAGATCATTCCAGCAAGGGGATCAGCCCCTAATCTTTAGTCCATTCCAGCAGTAGCAGCTACACGACAGTTTTCCAACAGCTGGAACGCAGTTCATAGAGCAACCATTTCCTTTATTTTCTGAGAGTGTTTCGTCACTTGCTTTGAGCAATATCGCCTATTGTACTTCATTACATTTCTCAGATTAATAAAATGGCTCAACATTTCCTCTCTATGTTTTTTGGATGAGTTGTCGTAGTTGCCGTAGTTGTCGTATTCTCTTTCTATGATATTATATGTCTATTATTGTTTTTGAGCATTCTAGTTCTATACCACTTGGTGCATTTATCTTTCAATCTTAGACAGAGTCTGGAAAGGGCCAGGTAGCCTCCAGATCTCTTCCTCTTTTTAGAGGAAAATTATCCAGTAAATGCCCTCCCAGTCTATCTCTGGTTGGAGTTTGCCGTGTTTTAGAGATATCCCCAAAATGGGATATTACAGTGGTATCATAGCATAGTTCTGGCTCAGCCTATGGTCTATGACATCAAGAAAGAGACCATACAGGGGCAGGAAGTATAGAGACCCTGAGTGTAGGTTGGAGACCACCTACGAAGAGGAAGACTGTGCCCGGTTAGAGGACGCAGATCAGGAGAGAGAGCCTGTGATGGACGCATAACAGGTGGAGCTTGTAGTAGATTTAAGAGAGAAAGAGCCGATGGCAGATGACACAGAGGCCAAACAGTTTGGAGAGGCACTCCTCAAGTCTGTGCAGGATTTAGCTAGACAGATTGAGGTGATTGGACAGAGGTTCACAGCTGTAGAGGCTAGGCAGCGTGAGACTCCATGGGTTTTCCAGGTCGGATAGGGATCAGGTACATCCCACCATTTTCCGGAGCAAGGTGCTACTCAGCGTGATACTCCTCAGCCAACGGCTTCCCGTGCACCTACCCATTCTACCATGCCCACTTTCTTGGGAGCAGATACAGGGGCAGGAGCCCAGCAAGAGGCAGAGCCTGGACACTTAGATGAGTATTTTGCAGAGTATCAGTCCTACGGGCAGGAGTTCATGGATGCTCTCACATTCAGAGATTTTGTGCAGCTCTAGCGGGACAATAGTCCCTGCGACCATCATAGAGGGCACCGACATTATCATGATGGAGATTCCCATCGTGCCTCTAGTAGATTTCATTTTCCTACGTTTGATGGATCATCAAACAGTTCGGAAAAGTCTTGGGTGGAGAAGTTGGATATCTATTTCCAGCTTAATCAGATGTCGGAGACAAAGGCCATCAAGGTGGAAAAATTACATTTGGATGGTGAGGCCCAGGACTGGTGGTTCCATGGGATGGTGACACTCGGGCATTCCACAGTGATGACATATGTCAATTTTACCAGGAGGTTGATGGAGCATTTTGACCGGAGGGATCTGGAACAACATTTTGTTGAGCTGACAAAGCTCAAGCAGACAGGGAGCCCAGAGACATACATTACAGATTTCTTGAGGGTCTCGGTGATGGTGCCAGATGTATCCGCGACATGGATGATCTAAATGTTTGTGGAGGGATTGGCGGAGCCACCTTGAGGTCTAGTCAGATCTACTAGACCATCTACAGTCCAGGATGCTATCAGCAGGACCAGGGACTTACAGGATGCATTGCCCAGGACGCGGACACCTTACCCCCAGAGACAGGGCTTCCATCCCAAGGGGAAGGATGTGAGGGTTCCTCCTCCAAAGGGGAATCTGGGACAGGCACAGATAGATGATGATGCCAGGAGGGAGTTGAGGAAGAAGCAACTGTGCTTCACCTGTCAGGAGCCGTGGGAACCAGGGCATAGGTGTGCTGTTGGAAAAGCACACTTCATTGAGGTCTTATCCGATGATAGAGGTGAGGAGGATGAGGAGGATGATGAGGAGGCAGGAGATAGTCAGATGGCCCAGGATTAGTTGCCGCCTCCACCTCGAGGGATAGGAGGTGCAGCTTTTGCACCCACAGGAGGGGCCCTTGCAGCTTTGCGAGGAGTTCCTAAGTATTTGACGTTGTGCGTACGAGGGACAGTACGTGTCCATTGAGTATCAGTCTTGGTTGACAGTGGGGCAACCCACAATTTCATTGATGCAAAGATGGTCAAGCGGAGGGGTATACCGACCGAGAGTTTTGACGGGTTTTTAGTCTTGGTCCCAGGAGCCCAGATGATGCAGTGTGCTCGGTATGTTCCAGAGTTAGCAGTGACGATGGGTACTTACATCGTGATTGATCACTTTTTCATGGTCAACATACCAGATACCAATGTGGTACTAGGTGTTCAGTGGCTGATTACTCTGGGGAAGGTCACCATGGATTGGGAGGCCTTAGAGATGGAGTGGGATGACAAGAAGACCGAAAAGCATGAGAAGATCCGCGGGATGCATACTTACCCACCTCAGACAGTTTCGGCACACCGGATGGAGGCAGACTTCTAGAAGGGAGACATGGAGTGGGCAGTTGAGTTACGGGCATCAGAGGTAGAGACCACCGGTCGAGCAGTTCATCCAGATATACAGGCCATCCTTGACAGGCATGAGGTAGTGTTTGGGGATATACCACCAGCTCGGCCACCAGATAGAGAGTTCAAGCATACCATCGAGCTGGAGCAGGGTATTCAGGCAGTAATCACTACACCCTATGGGCATCCAAAAGCCTATCGGGATGAGATTGAGTGGGCCATCTAGGAGTTGTTGGCTCTTGGACACATCAGACTGAGCACAAGCCCGTTTTATTCTTCTGTAGTGTTGGTGAAGAAGAAGGACGACACCTTGAGGATGTGCATTGACTACAAGGCCCTGAACAAGAAGACTCTGAAGAATAGGTACCCTATACCCAGGATCGATGAGCTGATGGATGAGCTGAGAGGAGCTAAGTTCTTCTCGAAGAATGATTTGAGATCAGGGTACCAACAGATTCGTGTGAGGGAACAGTACATTCCCAAGACCGCTTTCAGGTGTCATTATGGGCACTTTGAGTTTTTGGTTATGCCTTTTGGGCTGACCAATGCACTAGCCACCTTTCAGTCTTGCATGAACCATATCTTCCGCAGTCATCTGAGGAAGTTTTTATTGGTTTTCTTCGATGAAATACTCATATATAGTAGGACTTGGGAGGAGCATCTCCAACATATAGAGGCAGTACTACGCATTTTTGAAGAGAAATAGTTCTATGCTAAGCTCTCCAAGTGTGAGTTTGGGATGATGGAGATGTTATATTTGGGTCACATTATTGGAGTGGATGGAGTGAGGGTCCACGAGGAGAAGATCAGAGTAAACAGAGATTGGCCGGAGCCGAAGAATGTGACAGAACTTCGAGGGTTCATTGGGATATGTACCTATTACAGGAAGTTCGTCAGAAGATTCTCACAGCTTGCTGCACCCCTTACAGATTTGACGAAGAAGGGGGCATTCAGTTGGTCAGATACAGCGCAAAGAGCCTTTGATAGGCTCAAGGAGGTGATGACTAGCTACCTAGTGCTTGCATTTCTAGATTTTACGCAGCCATCTCTCTTGGAGTGTGATGCATCGGGAGAAGGGATCGACGTAGTATTGATGCAGGGGGGACACCTTATAGCCTTTGAGAGCCGGAAGATCCTTCTGCATGAGAGGTTGTATTCTATATACGACAAGGATATGTTGGCCATCATGCATGCTTTGGCCAAATTCCGGCAGTATTTGGTAGGGAATAGGTTTAGGGTGAGGACTGATCACAACAGCCTCAAGTTATTTTTGGAGCAGAAGCAGCTACAGGAGAGGTAGCAGAAGTGGATCAGTAAGATCCAAGCATATGAATTTGACATTGAGTATGTCAAGGGTAAGAATAACGTGGTAGCAGATTCCCTTTCATGTAGACCAGCCACGTTATCTCTTATGAGCTTGGATACAGATTGGAGGGCTTGAATTTTAGTTCAGTACTCCAAGGACATATTTGCATGTGAGGTGGTGGATGGACAGGTGGTGGATGACAGGTACAGGGTGGTTAATGAGATCATCTATTACAGGCACAAGATCTTTTTGACTGAGGGATCTCAGCTTAAGAAGAAGATACTCCAGGCATCACACAATTCTCCATTGGCAGGCTATCAGGGGTTTACCAAAACCTTGTTGGAAATATTGTCATTGATGGCAAAGGAGGTAGCAAAGACAGAGACAGGTGAAAGAAGCAGCATTAGACAGAAAACAAAGGCAGTAAAGGTAGTAAGGCAGATAGCAAACAAAGGCAACAGATAAATCAGAAGCAGCAGATGAAGCAGAGGCAGCGGAGTCCAATGCGATGTGATGCGATAAATTTGCGATGCAATGCAATGCGGTGCGATCGCATATCGCAATCGGTAAAACAAAAAAGGAATAGGTAGAGAAGATGCGATGTGATGTGATGCAAGTGCTTTATTATAACGTTCCACTTCCAAAGGTGTAATTCAGTACTTTATAGTGTAATTCGATGTATTTCCGAAACTTTTACAAAGGTATTAACGCTATGCACTAGTTAAAAAATGAAAGGAAATTAGAGTGGGACCCGATATTAAAGGTGGATCATGCAATGGTTTATGTTGTAAACCAAGGTTAGATTTTCGTATAAAATTCAATGGAAAATGAACATAACTCAATGTGTTAATAAAATACCGGAACCCTGTGTAGAAGAGCGTAACCGTGACCAGATGAACAGTGACAGTAGTTTATGGTTTTCATCGCACCACCTTTACACGGTGGGTAGTATTTGAGGAGTTGGGAGCGAGTCCATAGATCATTCAACACGTGGCGAGGTGGACCCACGAAAAATCGCCTCCCACTACGCGCCATCGCGCATTAATCATCGACCAAAGACGCGGAGCGATATTGACACAAGCCATCGATCTGGAGGGAAGCGATTTGACTGTGGCCACTTGCTATAGATGGGCGAAGGTTACCCAAGGTAAGGCATGCCATCGCGCGTTATTTTCCGTGCAAGTTTCCCGAGCGATATCCGTCGGATCATCAGAAGCCGTGTGATGTGATGTCCGTCGTTGGATGTGGTAGATTGTTAGTGTTGGGCCCCAGTTTAATTTATATTGAGTGTTGTTAAGGTCTGTGGGTTTAACAAAGGTACATTATAAGCGGCTCAATTGATTTAAAGCTCAAGATATATATTCAAAATTCCCAAGGTCCGAACATTTGAGTAAGAATTATATATTTAAGTGGGGAATGTAATATAATTTGATGTTTTAAAGGTTATATAACAGTGACCATATTTATGTTGGTCACAAAACAAAACCTACAGATTATTAATATTTTGAATCAGGAGTATGGATACATGACGATATATATATTTATATACTGTGCTAAAGTCGAAACATATATGTAATAACATTGGGTTTATTACAAAAGCCTGAAGATTGGTTTTATTACAAGAGCCTGCAAGAATGAAAGAACAAGAGACAGCGGCAGAAATATGGTACAAAAGAAAAATGAATTGAAATTGTAAAGTGAGCTTCAAGCAATTATGCTTAAACTCATGTATGAAAAGAGAACGTAGACAGGTAGCCTGAGAACAGATATGGTAATGCACACAAGTACAGTGAATAGATAAATAAACACATAGGTGAACCAAGATATATAGAACAGCCACTCAATAGTAGCAGAAGAGACAAATCCAGTAAAGCCAAGGTTCAGAAAAGGAGATGAGTGGTATTGAAATGCATAACTGAAAATGTAAATATTTTTGTTTATATTGTTTGTGATGCAAAGGCAAGTATCCTAAGGAAAATACAAAATTCCACTGTAGCATGGAAATTTGTACATATTGTTGTAATTTTAAGAAAATGAGTTGGATAAAGGAATAAGAAGACAGAAGCCAAAGAGTCATGACTGTTCTCTCCAAATTATTTGTGAAATACAAACAGTCATGTGAGGAACTCTATATATAATATCACATTGATATGCACACAAGAAAGATTAGAGAGAATAAATCTAGAGAAGGCAGAATATATAAGTGTGAGGCAGAGAATATTAAGAGAAGAAGAGCAGAAAGAGAAGCTACAGAACAGAGCTGATATCTGAGGTAAATCAACAAAAAATCAGTTTGATAAATTGAGGAAGTTGGAGCTTCTCTATCAAGTTGCAGCTTGATAGTTGTCAGTTGTAGCTGACTGAGGTTGGAGCCTCCTGTAGGTTGGTGCCTACAGAAAATTGAAGGGAGTTGGTGCTTCCTTGCAAGTTGCAGCTTGCAGAATTGAGGTTGGAGCCTCCTGTAGGTTGGTGCCTACAGGAAAACAGTGGTGAGAGGGAGTTGGAGCTTGCCTTTGCATCACAATAATAATAAGATGTGGTTTTCTCCCTTTATGGGTTTCCACTTATACCTGGTGTCTCTGTGCATCATGTCTATGTGTTGATCTGATTTATATCATCTACTTAATACCTGCTACTCTCATGTTAATTCTGCTATTATATTATATTAATACTTATTGCTCACATTCTAATATTACTCACATATTAAGTTGGATATGAAATGAAGGTGTAAATAAGGTGCAATAAAAAGTATAAAAGATCATGAATGTGTTAAACTGATTCACCCCCCCCTCTCAGTTTAACTAAGGGTTCAACAATTGGTATCAGAGTGGGTTCCTTTGTACTAGTCTAACAACTGAAAGGAGATCCTAGGTTCCCAGGATGGCTAGTAAAGAAGGATGCTCAACCAATAAAGCCCCTTTCTTCACTGGTGAAAATTATGCTTTCTGGAAAATCAGAATGAGGACATACATAATGTCTCTAGGAATAGAATTTTGGGCTGTTGTGGAATTAGGATATGCCCCAAAGGCAACTGACATAGAGAAAGAAACAAAACAAGATTTTGTGGCTAACTCAAAAGCCATGAATGCCATCTTGAATGGATTATGTGAAGCAGATTTTATTAAATTAATGCACAAAGACACTGCCAAAGAAATATGGGATACTCTTGAGAACATACATGAGGGAGACAAGAAAGTAAAGACTGCCAAACTTCAAGTCTATAGAGCCCAGTTTGAGAATTTAAAAATGAATGATGATGAAGACATTGCCAGTTTCTTCCTAAAAGCTGCAGAAATTATTAACAATATGAAACCTCTTGGAGAAAAAATGCCAGAAAGTATAATTGTGCAAAAGATTCTAAGATCACTTCCATCCAGATTTAATCCAAAGGTGTCTGCAATAGAAGAAACAACTGATTGGGAGACCTTGACCATGAACCAGCTACTTGTAAATCTAACAACCTATGAAATGAGGCTCCCACAGAAGAAGCCAAGTACGAGGGAAGCATCCTTTAAAATAGAAAAGAAGAAAGAAGAAGAGGGAGACATATGCTCTTGCTCAGATGAAGAAGAGGCAAAGTTTGTCAAGAAATTGGACAGAGGCTCAGGTAAATACAAAGGTAAACTCCCCTTCAAATGCTTTAACTATGGAAGAGTGGGACACTATGCTTCTAAGTGTCCTCACAAGAAAGTAAGGAATCAGGCTCAAGAGTCAGAGAAAAGTAAATCAAAGAATTGGCAGAAAGGAAAGAAGTTCAACATAAAATCCTTCTATGCTCAACAAGACAACAGTACATTGGAAGATTTAGATGAATCCTCAAGTGAAGAAGGAACCTTTGAATTCTTATTGATGGCCATAGAAGAACTTGAAGGTCTCCTGCTATAAGATGAAGAAGAAGAAGGTGAAGTCGACCTTGAGGGGGAGCTAAGAAGTACTCTAGAAGAGATTGATAGACTCAAACTGAAATGCAGAAAACAAAATGACATTCTCCTCAAGTATGTACGAGAAGAGCAGAATTCAGAAGTCCTTAAGCAACTAAAGATAGAGCTTGAAGAAGCCAAGAAGATAGAAGACATGTTACTTAAGCAAATCAAAGAAAAAACTCAAGAACAAGAAAAGTTGGAAGAAGAAGTAGTATGTCTCAGAAAGAAATTAGAAAATGCTCAAAGGAAAATGGTTATAAACTCTTCTCAAACAACAAGCTCTAGTAAGTTGAATGAAATTCTGGTTGCTCAAAGATCCCCTATGATAAAGACTGGAATAGGCTATGAAGGAGAATCAGGTAAAGGAAAAGAAAAGGTTGACAGAGAGATTATTTTTGTAAAAGCAAAGAAGAATGATGAAGCAGCTCAAACAATTCCTACAAAAGAAGAAATCTACAATAAAGAAGACAGAGATCAGAAGAAACCACTAGTAGCAAAGAATGTAATAAATTCTAAGACCCCTGAATATGTAAAATTTGGAAACCATCAAAGGAGATTCTTCCCTCCTATGAAGAATGCCACCTGTTATGCTTGCCACAAGCTGGGACACATTGCTGCATATTGTCATGCAAGGAGGAGTAATTCTAACCAGCAAAAGATGCAAACATTGAAGAGATTGCCTCAAGAAAACAAATGGAAGAGACAACCTTACATCACGTATGAAAATAGCTTCTATGGTTACTGCTTTTATTGTAAGGAATTTGGTCATAAAATCATAGAGTGTAGAAAGTATGGACAAAGATTGATGTTTAACACCTCAAGGAGGTTTATGAATAAAATAAATTCTGTTCGTACTCATAATTCTACGAAAATTATGACCAAATGTTGTGTATGCAATCAAGTTGGACATATACCTTCCAAATGTCCTCTAAGAAAATATAGTTCATCTCCTCACAAAAGATACCAAACAAAAGGGTGCCTCCAGTGGATAAAGAAGGTGAATAAATGTGACTTGGCTCTAACTGCTCAAAACCTGAAAAGTCAGTGGTATTTGGATAGTGGCTACTCAAAACACATGACTAGAGACAGAAGCAAGTTTATAACTCTTGATGAAAAGAAATTTGGCAATGTCACTTTTGGCAATGACAAATCATGTAAGATCAAGGGAAAAGGCTTAGTCAGTATAGAAAATGGTAGAGGAAAGGCCCAAAATGTACTATTTGTAGATGGGCTGAAAGAAAATTTACTGAGTGTCAGTCATATGTGTGACAAAGGTTGTGAAGTTCTATTTAGAGCACAAGACTGTGAAGTCAGATCAAGCACCACAGGTAAGACTCTGCTCAAAGGTGTTCGAATAGAGAGCAATGTTTACATTGTGAAAGAGGAAGATGAAGCATGCCATCTTAGCAAACTTGAGGAGTCATGGTTATGGCATAAAATATTGGGACATCCAAGCTTCGATCACATCATTATACTAAGCAAGAAGAAAGCTGTCAGAGACATGCCAGAAATAAAGAGGCCTTCTAATACCATATGCAAATCTTGTCAATTGGGTAAACAGACCCGCACATCCTTTAAGGCCAAAGAGGAATTGTCAACAAGAAGACCACTCCAGCTTGTGCACATGGATCTGTGTGGACCTGCAAGAACTAAAACACCTAGTGGAGAATCCTACTTCATGCTGATAATAGATGATTTCTCCAGAATGACATGGGTTGCTTTTATCAAGAATAAATCGGAAGCTCTGGACAAATTCAAAATATTTAAATCATTAGCAGAAAATCAGACAGGATGCAAGCTGAAATGCATCAAATCAGACAGAGGAGGTGAATTCACTGAATATGACTTTGTAGACCTATGCAATGAACATGGCATAAAACAACAATTTACTATTGTAGGGACACCTCAGCAGAATGGAGTAGCAGAGAGACAAAATATATCTGTTCAACAAATTGCCAGAGCCATGATGCAAGAGAATAATATTCCTCAAACCTTCTGGGCAGAAGCGGTACACACAGCAGTGCATATCCTTAATAAAGCTCACTTAAGGCCAAGCAGTGACAAGACTCCCTATGAACTATGGCATGGAAATCCAGCTTCAATTAAGCATTTCAGAATCTTTGGAAGCAAGTGTTACATAAAGAATAATGATGAAAATATTGGAAAATTTGATGCAAGAGCAGATGAAGGGATATTTTTAGGATATGCATCCAAAAGTAAAGGGTACAGGTGTTACAACAAGACTCTTCGGAAAATAGTAGAAAGCATTGATATGAGATTTGATGAAGAACTTCCAAACAATACAAGAAATACTGACTGCTGCAATCCATCAGATAACCATGAAGAAGAAAACCAAGATGATGAGGAAACAAGCAAGACAACAGAAGATACAGAGCTAAGTTCTAAAGCTCCCTCAAGATATGCTCAGAATAACCATCCTGAAGATCAGATCATTGGAGACAAGAGAGTAGGGGTCCAGACAAGAAGGCAGCTAACCGAACAGACAAAAGAGGTATACATAGCCATGTTATCTCAGATAGAGCCAAAGAGATTTGAAGAAGCCAGTAAGGACAAGTCTTGGGTAAATGCTATGAATGAAGAATTAGACCAAATTGAGAAAAAAAAACCTGGAAATTAGTTCCTAGACCCACTGAGAAGAATGTCATAGGCTCAAAATGGGTATTCAAAAATAAAATGAATGAGCAAGGACAAGTAATCAGGAATAAAGCCAGGCTGGTATGCAAAGGATACTCACAAATTGAAGGACTTGATTACGATGAAATTTTTTCCCCTGTAGCCAGAATGGAAGCTATCAGAATGTTCCTAGCGTTTGCATGTTACCAAAACTTCAAGGTATATCAAATGGATGTAAAATCTACATTTCTGAATAGAGACTTAGAATAAGAAGTCTACATGGAACAACCAGAAGGCTTCTCATTAACAGACAAAGAAGACTATGTATGTAGACTGAAAAAGGCTCTCTATGGACTGAAACAGGCTCCTCGTGCTTGGTACTCAAGACTAGATAAATATTTGCAAAAGCAAGGCTTTAAGAGAGGTGGAGTAGACATCAATCTATACATAAAAGCCCATGAAGATGAACTCCTGATTGTTGTTGTATGTGTTGATGACATTATGTTTGGAAGCAACAAAGATGAACTTGCAAAAGGGTTTGCTGAGGAGATGAAATCAGAGTTTGAGATGTCCATGATTGGAGAACTCAGTTTCTACTTAGGACTTCAAATTCAGCAAAATAACACATGCACATTCATCTCTCAGGAAAAATACTTAAAAGAAATGCTAAAAAAATTCAAAATGGAGGACTGCAAACCTGTGACAACTCCCATGATCACGGGATGCAAGCTGTGTGTTGATGATGGGTCTGAAGATACAGATCAAAAACTCTACAGATCCATGATAGGAAGTCTATTGTATTTGATAGCATCAAGACTAGACATCATGCTAGTAGTAGGACTAGTGGCTAGATATCAAGCAGCACCTAAACAAAATCACCTCCTTGCAGTGAAAAGAATATTCAGATATCTACAAGGAACAACTCAGTATGGACTTTGGTATCCTAAAGGCAAAAGCTTCACCTTGACAACATACACAGATGCATATTGGGCCAACTTTATGGATGACAGGAAAAGCACAAGTGGAGGTGCTTTCTATCTAGGAGAAAGTCTGGTGGCATGTTTAAGCAAGAAACAAACATCTATATCTCTGTCTACAGCAGAAGCAGAATATATAGCAGCAGCAACATGTTGTACACAAGTCATGTGGATGAAGCAGACTCTTCAAGACATGAAGGTAAGCATTAATGAACCTATCTCAATTAAATGTGATAGTACAAGTGCTATAAGTATATCTGAAAATCTTGTGCTTCTCTCAAAAACTAAGCATATCCAAATCAAGTATCATTTCCTCTGAGAAAAAGTGGCTCAGAAGATAGTAAAACTGGAGTATGTACCAAAAAAAGAATAGACAACAGATATATTTACCAAAACACTTGCTAGAGAGCCATTCGAATATTTGAGAGACAGACTAGGGGTAGTATTTGTAGATGCTACTCTCTAATATGAAGAGAAAGTACAGTTTCAGGGGGAGAACAGAAACAAAAATATCACTCTCAAGGAAATATCAACCAACAAGGGAAGCATGAAAACAGGTTCTCAAGATCAAAGGGATTATGGCAATAATACAGTCAGCATAAAATAATCAATAAAAAGGAAAAATGGTCAGTGGTGCACAAGAAGAATGGTGAAATTGACATGAACTGAACACGGAAAAATAGTGAACCCAACATGTATCAAATCCAAAGTTTGGATCAGCAGCGTACGAAGTCAGGAAATTTAACCTGGAAATGCATGAAATGTTGAAAAAGGATAAAAACACAGCATCAGAGAATAGAAGCTTCAATAAAAATTCGAACCCCTTGCCATTGATGTCAAAGGGGGAGGAAGAGCAAACAACAGTAAGAAGAGCAAGCAACAGGAGAAAGGATCCTTTCAGGAAAACAGAGGAAGTGTATTGCCATCAATTCCAAAGGGGGAGACTGTTGGAAATATTTTCATTGATGGCAAAGGAGGCAGCAAAGACAGAGATAGGCAAAAGCAGCAGCATTACATAGGAAAAAGAGGCAGCAAAGGCAACAAGGCAGATAGCAAACAAAGGCAGCAGATAAATCAGAAGCAATAGATGAAGCAGGGGCAGCGGAGTCCAATGCGATGCGATGCGCTGCGATCACATATCGCAATTGGTGAAACACAAAAGGAATAGGCAGAGCAGATGCTATGCGATGCGATGCAAGTGCTTTATTATAATGTTCCACTTCCAAAGGTATAATTCAGTACTTTATAGTGTAATTCGATGTATTGCCGAAACTTTTATAAAGGTATTAACGCTATGGACCAGTTAAACAATCAAAGGAAATTAGAGTGGGACCCAATATTAAAGGTGGATCATGCAATGGTTTATGTTGTAAACCAAGGTCGTAGTTTCGTATAAAATTCAATGGAAAATGAACATAACTCAATGTGTTAATAAAAGATCGGAACCCTACGTAGAAGAGCGGAACCGTGACCAGATGAACAATGACGAAATTTTATGGTTTTCATCGCACCACCTTTACACGATGGGCGGTATTTGAGGATTTGGGAGCGATTCCATAGATCATTGGACACGTGGCGAGGTGGACCCATGAAAACTGCCTCCCACTGCGCGCCATCGCGCATTAATCATCGACCAAAGACACAGAGTGATATTGACACAAGCCGTCGATCTGGAGGGAAGCGATATGATGGTGGTCACTTGCTATAGATGCGCGAAGGTTACCCAAGGTATGGTGCGCCATCGTGTGTTATTTTCCGTGCAATTTTTCCGAGCAATATCCGTCGGATCATCAGAAGCCGTGCGATGTGATGTTCGCTGTTGTATGTGGTAGATTGTTAGCGCTGGGCCCCAGTTTAATTTATATTGTGCATTGTTAAGGTATGTGGGTTTAACAAAGGTACGTTATAAGTGGCTCAATTGATTTAAAGCTCAAGATATATATTCAAAATTCCCAAGGTCTAAACATTCGAGTAAGCATTATATATTTAAGTGGGGAATGTAATATAATTTAATGTTTTAAAGGTTATATAACAGTGACCATATTTATGTTGGTCACAAAACAAAAGCTACATATTATTAATAGTTTGAATCGAGAGTATGGATACATGACGATATATATATTTATATACTGTGATAAAGTCAAAACATATATGTAATAAGATTGGGTATATTACAAAAGCCTGAAGATTGGGTTTATTACAAGAGCTTGCAAGAACGAAAGAACTAGAGATAGCGACAGAAATATTGTACAAAAGAAAAATGAATTGAAATTGTAAAGTGAGCTTCAAGCAATTATGCTTAAACTCATGTATGAACAGAGAATGTAGACAGGTAGCCCGAGAACAGAGATGGTAATGCACACAAGTACAGTGAATAGATAACTAAACACAGAGGTGAACCAAGATATACAGAACAACCACTCAACAGTAGCAGAAGAGACAAATCCAGTAAAGCCAAGGTTCAGAAAAGGAGCTGAGTGGTATTGAAATGCATAACTGAAAATGTAAATATTTTTGTTTATATTGTTTTTTATGCAAAGGCAAGTATCCTAAGGAAAAGACAAAATCCCACTGTAGCATGGAAATTTGTACATATTGTTGTAATTTTAAAAAATGAGTTGGATAAAGGAATAAGAAGACAGAAGCCAAAGAGTCATGACTCTTCACTCCAAATTCTTTGTGAAATACAAACAGTCATGTGAGGAACTCTATATATAATATCACATTGATATGCACACAAGAAATATTAGAGAGAATAAATCTAGATAAGGCAGAATATAGAAGTGTGAGGCATAGAATATTAAGAGAAGAAGAGCAGAAAGAGAAGCTACAGAACAAAGTTGATATCTGAGGTAAATCAACAAACATTCAGTTTGATAAATTGAGGAAGTTGGAGCTTCCCTATCAAGTTGCAGATTGATAGCTGTTAGTTGTAGCTGATTGAGGTTGGAGCCTCCTGTAGGTTGGTGCCTGCAGAAAATTGAAGGGATTTGGTGCTTCCTTGCAAGTTGTAGCTTGCAGAATTGAGGTTGGAGCCTCCTGTAGGTTGGTGCCTGCAGAAAAACAGTGGTGAGAGGGAGTTGGAACTTGCCTTTGCATCACAACAATAATAAGATGTGGTTTTCTCCCTTTATGGGTTTCCACTTATACCTGGTGTCTCTGTGCATGATGTTTATGTGTTGATCTAATTTATATCATCTACTTAATACCTTCTACTCTCATGTTAAGTCTGTTGTTATATTATATTAATACTTGCTGCTCACATTCAAAGATTACTCACATATTAAGTTGGATATGAAATGAAGGTGTAAATAAGGTGTAATAAAAAGTATAAAAGATCATGAATGTGTTAAACTGATTCACCCCCCCTCTCAGTTTAAATAAGGGTTCAACAAACCTACAGGGCCATTAGGGAGAGGTTCTCATGGAAGGGCCTCAAGGAGGACGTACTCCAACACGTCAGGGAGTGCCATGTTTGTTTAAGGAATCAGGGGGAGATGATCCATCCCGTAGGACTGTTACAGCCTCTTCCCATTCTAGAGGAGAAATGGGAGAGCATTTCGATGGACTTCATCACAGGGTTGCCCATGTTGCAGGGCAAGGATTGTATCTTTGTCGTCATTGATTGACTGACAAAGTATGCACACTTTTTCGCAATATCCGCGCATTACACAGCAGCACAGGTGGCCGAGCTATTCTTCAGAGAGGTTTTCAGGTTGCATGGTCTTCCTAAGACCATCATTAGTGACAGAGATAGCCGTTTCATGGGCAGATTTTGGCAGGAGCTTTTCCGACTAGTGGGGACGCAGTTGGCACTGAGTACCAGTTACCACCCACAGATGGATGGATAGATGAAGATAGTTAACAAGTGGCTGAAGGGCTACTTGCGTAACTATGTCAGTGGGCAGCAGCGAGCGTGGTTGAGATGGTTGCATTTGGGGGAGTACTGCTATAACATGACACATCACATTTCTATTGGTATGTCACCATTTTATGCTTTGTATGGGTACCATCCTTTATATTTTTCTGATGTGATGTTCGGTGCTAGTAAGGCTCCTAGAGCCAAGATTTGGATCCAAGAGAGTCAGGACATTATCTGAGCTCTCAAGGAAAATTTGGCTACAACACAGAACCAGCAGAAGCTGTATGCCGATAGAGGTTGGGTGGAGAGACAGTTTGAGGTAGGGGACTTCGTCTACCTATAGATAAAGCCATACCGACAGTCATTGCTAAAGCAGAAGGGGGCTGAGAAGCTCAAGCCTTGCTTTTATGGGCCATACAGGGTGATATGCAGGATTGGGTAGGTTGCATATTTGTTGGAGTTGCCCCAAGGCAAGAAGATCCACAACATTTTCCATGTATCATGCCTGAAGAAGGTTCTGGGGTAGCAGGTGACAGTGACAGAAGAGCTACCACCTACGGATGATGAGGGGCACTTGGTGTTGCAGCATGAGGCCATTATTAATACCAGGGAGAGGCGGTTACAGAGCAGGATGGTCCGGGAATTCTTGGTGAGGTGGAAGAATTTTCCAGATGAGGATGCCACTTGGGAGAGCGAGAAGATTTTGCAGCATCCATTACTTCAGTTGCTTGAGGACAAGCAACATTTTATCGGGGGTGATTTTCATATTCCTAATTAGCGATAGCTAATTGGAATATTCTATTTTGTTAGTTTGTCATTTATAGTTTTTAAATAAATAAAAAAGTGAGTGAAGAGGGTCTAACTCACTTAAGTTAAATAAGACATCCACCTAGTAACACAATGTTGTGACTTAAGGGGGAGTCAAGGGGGGCCTAACACCATGTAGAGGAGGAGGGCCTACTTACACTCTAGAAGTTTCTGCAAGCTTCTGCACAGATAAGGATGAGTATGTGGTGGAGAGAGAGGCTACATTGGGTTTTGGAGGGAAACCAATGTTATAAAAGATGGAGGAGTCTCCTCATTTCATTCATTCTGGAGTTGATGATTTTTGAGTGAGACATTTTTCTTCTTGAGCACGCTGGTTGTTTAGCCTGTCTGTAGCACTATTTAGTGCAATGAGTGTCTCCGGTCGGAGATCTCGCCCTTAGCCCCGGGGGACTTCGAGTGCCTACTCGGGCAAGGTTGGTTTTTCAGTATTTTGTGAGTCAGTTTATTGTTTGGGTTTGTTGCGGAGCTGGAGCTTATAGAGACTGCGTAGTCACTCAGAGAGAGGACGCAATCCACTGTGGAGGAGCTTCGAATTGGGGTTTCTGCAGGTGATTTCGCCAGGATTTTGAGCAGAGGGTCAGCCTTTTCCCCTAGGAGACTTTTGGCAGAGTTTGAGGCAGTATTTCAGTTGTTTCCATCTAGCCACTACACAGAGACATGGAGGCTAGTGTAATTCATGGGCGGGGGGGGGAGTTTCTGGTGATTTCCGGGGTTAGCCATTCTTGGAATGGTTTTTGGATTTTGTCTAGGTTGTCAAGGAGAGGAGGTTTGTCGATTTTTAGATCATTCCGACAAGGGGATCAGCCCCTAATCTTCAGTCCATTCCAGCAGTAGCAGCTACATAGAAGCTTTCCAGCAACTGGGACACAGTTCATAAAGCAGCCATTTCCTTTATTTTCTGAGAGTGTTTCTTCACTTTCTTTGAGCAAGATCGCCTATTGTACTTCATTACATTTCTCAGATTAATAAAATGGCTCAACATTTCCTCTCTATTTTTTTTGGATGAGTTGCCGTAGTTGTCGTATTCTCTTTCTATGATATTATATGTCTATTATTGTTTTTGAGCGTTCTAGTTCTATACCACTTGGTGCATTTATCTTTCACTCTTAGACAGAGTCTAGAAAGGGCTAGGTAGCCTTTGGATCTCGTCCTCTTTTTAGAGGCGAAATATCCGGTAAATGCTCTCCCAATCTATCTCTGGTTGGAGTTTGCCATGTTTTAGAGATATCCCCGAAACGGGATATTACACTTTTTTTCTCTAGTAAAAAAGAAATCCATACATGAAAATTAGAGGCGATAAGTCAAGATTAGGAACCTCTAGTGGAAAAAATGAAAAAGAAAACTAAACAAGGATGACCAACCATAAATAGTATACATGTTGATGAGAGAGATGATGTTTTAGCTTCGACCTTATGCATGTCAAGAGTAGGAGAATTTATAAGGAGAATGACCAAAAATTAATTGTAGTAGAAATAAATGGAGAGAGGAAATAGAACATTACTTGAATGAGGTTGCTAAAGGATTTTTTTTTTTAAGCCGGAGAAACATATACCTAACAGAAAGGAAAAATAACAACATATACTGTAAACCGAAATAAACAAGTAAAATACATTTATGTATAAAACAAATACAATATTATGATGTTAAGTTTGGTTTATAACCCTAAGATGATCGAGTAGGGTCTTGCAACCCTAAGGAAATTTCATAGCACGATAAAGAGTATAGTCCATATATTAGCCATAATATTCCTCCGAATAACTAACATGCTTGCAAGTATAATTGATATTTATTAAGAAGAGGTACTCTCAAAATAGAACAAGGGTTTACCCTTATTCTGTAATATCCCAAAATGGAATAATACATTGATACACAAAAATAATATTTGTAACACGGAAAATGTACATCTAAGTTTATGATCAACACAGATATAGAAAGAATAGATGAGCCATTTTATTCATAGGATAAGATTCATTTACAACAATGTAAAAAATATGAGGTAATCTAGCCAAAGAGATGGCCTAGAATGACCCTAAAAAGATGCCAAAGTAGGCACTGCGTAACTGGAGAGCTGTTGGAAGAAAATATCGCGTTTTCCCTTCAGTAGATAATGAATATATAATTGTACGATGAAAAGGGAAATGCATATCTACGGAAATCTGGAGCTCTGATGATGCCAAGATTCTAGATCTGGGCTCTATGATGATAACCCAAGATAACATGGAAAGGATTTCTCAGATCTATCAATATAAGAGAATCACCTTCTTGGGGTTTCACTATAAAACTGCTGGGTATGCAGATCTGAAGCTGGATCTGAAAAATAGATGACTGCAATATGTCACAAGATAAAATCTAATCTTGAATGGCTAATCCCTTCACTATATCCTCCAGCTATAAGCTCAAGATCTAGCTCCTCAATATTCCTCTGAATATTTCAGCTGTTGCTACACAAATGCTCATAAAAACTGCATTATAAAGGTAAGAGGCTCTCTAGCCTGCTAATAACATATGAAATGTAGCTCATAAATGATGGAAATAATGTATACAATGTGAAAGAATGATCATCCACTGGATTACTAGCTGAAATGCTAGCAACTTCCCTTCTCCCTTGGATTTACAAGAATGGACTGCGCAATTCCTGATGGGATTTCTGTTGCAGGGAGATGAATTATAGATTTTTATTTCGATAGGATTCAGTTAACGGAAGTGTTTATCTTTAACAGGATAGAGAACTTTTTTACTCGCTTCCCTAACTTCCGAAATATCGAAGGACAACCTCTTCCTCAAACCCATCTTCGAAATGTGCACTTTCGAATATGGATGAAGAAAAGAATTAGGACACAGACAAATTACCTTCGATGATTAATGAAGAAAATTATCTTTTCATGGAGCTTAATCTAATGAAAGAGGTGGGATTCTGTGAGAACACCAAAGGTTAACACACGCTAACTAAGCTAAATAGCCAAAGAAAGCATGGAATGTCAAAGGACAATTCTAGATGTAAAGAAATCATACATCAATAATAATATAAAACACGCTTTCTATGATACCTTCATCTTCATTATATAGTTTGTGAATTTTCTCATGCCTTGTCCCACCTAATAATTATGTTGTACATGTGGACATATGTCTCCATGTTGACCGTGTTGTCTCTTCATGACCTCCATCATGTGTGAATGTACTTATCACACTCTCCATCATGTGTGCATTAATGCACCACTTCCTCCATCATCTCATCATAACTGCTCTATGATATTACATTTTATTCCTTCCAAGATCTTAATTGACTGCTTCAACCCCCATGATCTTTCTCATTAATGAGACATGATCTCCACTCCTTTCACATTAAGTAGTTGCTCCACTACTCCATTATGTATATCTAGATCTGAAATATCCACATATACACATCAAAAGTGGATTTTATTTATCTTTGGGGTTCTTGGGTCCCTCCACCCTCTTATTTACTTAATTAATTATGGAAATTAAGAACTCTAATATTCCAAATATCATGTGAAAATTTAGGAATATTATAGTCCTCCGCAGAAAAAAATTGCTTGTCCTCAAGAAACCGCAGAAGTGGATTCTACAGTATCCATGCTCCCTCTAAATGGAATCCTCATGTGGAAGGACTTCCCATCTATCACAATGTGTCATGCATGTCTATCTCTAAAGTTGCCTCTCTAGAATTTCTAGAATGGTCTTCAACTGAAAAGTTAGATACCCATCCTCATTAATGAATCTCCAAGTGGCAACCATATGATGACCAAATATCTCCTCTACACATGAGATACATAAGAGGAAGTGGTTCATTCCCAAAGTGGAAAGTCCCAACTCATGAAATATATCTCCAATCCATGATACATAGAGTAGATTGCATCTATAAATGCTCACATCATTAGCACTGTTGGACATGTAGGAATCAAACATCACATAAACATAGTGAAAAAAAAGAAGTAGAGACATATGGATGAACATTAAAAATGTCAAAAAATATTCTCCCAACAACAACCAACGCAGAAAAGCCTTATGCTACCATTCTAGATCATCATGAAAACAAGTAAGAGAGTCATACTCTCTCAAAAGAAGCCACCGCAACAATGCTTCTTGTTTCCATGCCAAATTAACATCAATGAGAATATGAGAGCCATACTCTCTCAACAGAAGCCACCACAACAATGCCTCTTGTTGCCACACCTCATCATTATTGTACCAAATGTAGTGGCCATATTCTCTCAAGAGAAGCCACCTTAATAAGCCATCTTGTTTCCCCATCACATCATCATCATACCATGTAAAATTACCATAATTCCCCAACAGAAGCCAACATTTTAAGGCCTCATTTTTCCATCCTCCAACAATTTCATGCAATGTATGGGAATAAATTAGTCCATACTCTCGCAAAAGTAACCATAGAAACAAGGATTTTTGCTGCCTCCTTACATCATCATGATGCAAGTCATGGAGCAACAATATAGTAATGGACATGTGAGATGTCTCATCAAGATAGTACAAACAAGCTCCCTTATGCCACATCATGTGAGAGTTATACTTTCTCCCAAACCAAAGTACATACATGAAAATGAGATACATCCCAAACATAAATACATGTAAATACATGAGACATATCCCAAACAAGAGTAAATACAAGGACATAAGATATATCATGTGATTTCGAAACTCTCTCATCCACAACCAAAGTAACCATGCCTTTTTCTTCCACATTCTTCCAGTGATGTGTAAGGCATGAGTTAGAAAAATATGATCCATTGGGTGGTAACAATACTCACCCAAGAGAAATCAATGCAACCATACTTCTTGTTACCCTGTATCATAGATCTGCAAGTAGTTTGGAAACCCCTTGCTCCACATAATCAACCATTCATCCCAATGAGGATGATGGATCTCATTCTACAAAAACATGGTATCTTCCCATTGTATAATACCATACACCTCAAAATGATGAAGAAATTTTCATTCCATGATATGTTGAAGTTCACCTCCAATGAGATCTCTCCATGATATCTTCTTCTCATCAATGGCTCTCCAAAACCAATAAGGTTCTGGATCTGCTGCAGGTATAAGTTTCTCTTTGAGTTGTGAGATGCTCATTAAGAAAGTGTCATCTAGAAAGGAGAAAATATTACTCATCTCAAGAAGTCTACCATCTGTCATATTTTCCTCCATTTCTTCATGAATGAAGCTTCCATATGATTACTCCCATAAGGAATGGGTCCTCTTATTCTCATTTCTGCTCATTAATAGTGTTGTAGATCTGCAAGGTGATACATGTGTTGTCTCAAAGCAAGGCACAATGCTGGTCTCATAGTCATCCATTGTACATAGGATCATACTCATCCCATTTTCTAAAATCCCACATTTCAACTCAAAGGGTTAAATGTAGTTCATCCATGACAAACTAGGATGGTTCTTCATCTCTTCCTTGATTAGATCAACGGTCCTCTGCGTAGTGATATGATGCTGCTCCAAATCAACATGTTCTTGGTTATGCATTGGCCTTGATGGCATGTCCCCATAAGTTTCAATAAGAGGTACTGAAACAATATGAGATGAAATAGGTTTCATACCTTGGATCAACTGATGTGTGGAAACCTCTTGCAATACCACAAGAGTTCCTCCAATGGGAACAATTGTCTCTCCAATTGCTGGTAGTGATGATAGCTACACTTCTGCAAGTGTACCAATGTTGTTATCTGTATCCTCCTCATCATGCATCTCATAAATCATGCATGGGCTCCAAATTTCAAGAACTCAAGACCATTTTTCCAAGATGCAAATGATCCTCCTCTTGATGTGAGCACATCTGCAGCTAGTGGTAGTATAGGCTCCTCTTGAGTGATAATGAGAACATCTTCTCTTGAATCTTCATGCACTATCTCCTTGATGATGGGAGATGTCACTATGTGGGATGTCTTTGGTTTCTTTCTACCATATCTATTCTTTAGTATTTGCATAAAATATGCATAAGCAAACACTTCAATGTGTGACAAGTGACTGAACCACCAATTTATTTCTTCACCCTCTAGGTGCAGTGTTGCAAACTCCACAAACTCTCTTTATGATATATGATATTTCAGAAATAATGTAAATAATTCTTCCCTCCAAGCCCTCAATGTGCTTGTGGAAGATCCATCAAATGTAGGCAAGAAGAATCTATGCCTATTTCTTCTATTGCTGCCTCTAGATCTCCTCTCTTCTTTGAGTTGTAGAAACTATTGGAGAGAGAGATTCTCCTTCAATTCTCTAGGATGTGACTTGTATTCAGACAGATATTCACTTAGGGTATCATGCCCCAAGCCTTCATCATAGTCATACATGTCCTCTTTCTTAAAGAAAGTGGATCTAGTGGAATAATGTGAAGCTTTTTGCTTCTCCGGTCTTCTTTGATGCTGAAAGGAAGTACTAGGACCTTCTTCATCTTGAAACCTTATTGACGTTTATATTTTCCTTTCTCTTCTTGTTTCATTGATCTCCTTAGAGAGATCCTTCATAGATCTAAAGGAAGTGGAGGAAAAACTTAATCCCTCCATATTAAATCTCTACTATCTTCTTTTCATATGTTTTCAATAATGTCCACAAGCTGAGCCAAAGATCACACTGTGATACCACTGCAATATCCCAAAATGGAATAATGCATTGATACAAAAACATTATATTTGTAACACAGAAAATTTACATGTAAGTTTATGATCAACACAGATATAGACATAATAGCGAGCCATTTTATTCATAGGAGAATATTTAGTTACAACAATGTACAAAACATGAGGTAATCTAGCCAAAGAGATGGCCTAGAATGACCCTAAAAATATGCAAAAGTAGGCATTGCATAACTGGAGAGCTGTTGGAAGAAAATACTACGCTATCCCTTTCGTAGATAATGAATACATCAGTACAAGCGAAAAATGTAAATGTAGATCTACAGAAATATGGAGCTCTGATGATGCCAAGATTTTAGATCTGGGCTCTATGATGGTAACCCAAGATAACCTAGAAAGAATTTCTCAAATCTGTCAATCTTGGGGTTTCATTATAAAACTATTGGGCATGAAAATATGAAGTTGGATCTGAAAAATAGATGACTGCAATATTTCACAAGATCAGTTCTAAGATTGAAGGGTTGATCCCTTCACTAGATCCTCAAGCTAGAAGCTCAAGATTTAGCTCCTAAATCCTCCTCTGAAGATTTCAGCTGCTTCTACACAACTGCTCATAAAATTGCACTGTAAAGGAAGGAGGCTTTATAGCCTACTGTTAATATATGCAATGTATCTCAGAAATGATGTAAATAATGTATAAAATGTGAACGAATGGTCCTCCACTAGATTACTAGCTGAAATGCTAACAACTTCCCTTCTCCCTTGGATCTACAAGAATGGACTGTGCAATTCCTGATGGGACTGCTACTTCTGGGAGATGAATAATAGATGGCCTGATTCTTGATACAGATTTGAAGCACTGGAAGGTTGTTCTTGAAGCTCAAGGTGATAGGAGGAATCGTTCACTAGTTCCCCAACTAAAATATTGGAGGACAACCTCCTCCTCTCAAACTGATCTTCAGAAATGTGCAATTTCTGAATATGGATGTTCTGCATGAAGTAGGATCAATATGGAACCAATGCCTGATGATGAATGAAGAACAATACTCTTTCAAGAGCTACTCAATGAAAGAGGTGGGATTCCCGATCAGGAACACCCAGTGCTAAACAACACTTGCAATCTTAGCCAAACAACCAAAGAAAGCATGGAATGTCAAAGGAAAATTCCAAATATAAACATATCATACATCAATAATAATATAAAACATGCCTTCTATGTTTCCTTCATCTTGATTATATAGTTTCTGAACCTTCTCATGCCTTGGCCCACCTCATAACTGTGCTGCACATGTGGAAATATGTCTCCATGTTGATTGTGTTGTCTCTTCATGACCTCCATCATGTGTGAATGTACTTATCACACTCTCCATCATGTGTGCATTAATGCACCACTTCCTCCATCCTCTCATGATAACTACTCTATGATATTACATTTGATTCCTTCCAAGATCTTAGTTGACTGCTTCAACCCCCATGATATTTCTCATTAATGAGACATGATCTCCACTCCTTTCACATTAAGTAGTTGCTCCACTACTCCATTATGTAAATCTAGATCTAAAATATCCACATACACACATCAAAAGTGGATTTTATTTATCTTTGGGGTTTGTGGGTCCCTCCACCCTCTTATTTACTTAATTATTTACGGAAATTAAGAACTCTAATATTCCAAATATCATGTGAAAATTTAGGAATATTACATATTCAAAATGACCTCGATATAGTAACTTGCCATTGTTAGGAGAACTAAGAGTAGACCAGTACATGAAAACAATGCAGAACAAATCAAAAGAAATCCCTTCAAAGTTCATAACATGGAAAGTGGAGTTAGAACACAAAATTCGGACAATGGATTCAGTGCCAACGTAAAAGTGCAAAGAAGGCTGAGAAACTAGACATATAGAATAGAAATAAAGGATTATATGACTATGAGACAAGAAAATGCCTAAAATTACCTGGTTAACTTGTAACGAAGATATGACATAGAGGTTGAAGCATAAAATTTCCATCTATTTGCAAGAATTGGAGCTGTAAATGAGCAGAGGAACCCTTACAGGTATACCAGGGAGCTGCACTTTCATTGCTAGAAAAGAAACCCCAAATGAAAATAAAAAACTCAACAAAATTGAAGTTAGGGTTAGGAAATTACAACCCTATCTCGTGTCCACCATCAGATCTCAATGATCGATCATGGTCGTAGGATGTATGCACAACTGGGGCACAATATTAAAAGCACATGGTAACTAACATATCCTTCGACCAATTAACCATGCATATTATTAACCAAGGATGTAATAAAGAACCCATAACCTGCACATAGTTGTTAAGAAATGGAATAGGGTGGAAAATTACTCAAAGAATGGTATAATGTAACATACTTAAGTTATGAAAGAGTAAAGCTTACATGGGAAAAAAAATCCTACATTCGGCACAAAGTTCAATGAATGAAAAATTAAATAAAACCTTAGCTACAATCGTGTCATATATTTAGCCAAGGTAAATCACCTAATCATTTTGAAATAAAAGAACTATGCTGCAATATTTAAAGGGATACCATGATAGGGAATGTTACCCAAATTTTCAATGATTAAGGAGTTATGTAAGCAAGCAATGTCGACATACCTGTGTTAAGGGTATATTTATTTATAAACACTTATGTGTTTCTTTAAATGATAATAAATATAAAGTTATCACATGATAGCTGTCACACATATTCATAGAACGAAGATTTTGGATAGCTAAACATGACCTTAATATTTTTAATAATAAAATAAAATTATGGGTCAATACAAACCAAGAAGGTAATTTGAAAAAAAAAATTGCATGATATCAGGGTTCATGACATATTATAGGGACCTAACATGTCCCTCTCCTTCAAAAAAGTGTTGTCCTCAACATTGTGGATGCAGGAATTACACTTAAGTAAAAATCCTCAACACTTAATTGTCAACTCGGGGGATTCGTAAACTTAGAGATGAAGCACAGGAAATGCCAGAGATGATATGAATATTTCTAATCTCAACTCCTACTTTTGAAAAGAAGAATTGCAGAATCAAGCTTTAGAGAAGAAAGATGAAACTCAAACCAGCAAAACAATCTGAGGCTAGAACAAAAAGGAATGTACTTGGAAAAGAGATTCAGAAATAAAGAGGAGCAATCACTCTAGCCAAAGATTGATTAGCTACTAAGAATGTATTTCCTTTAGCAAAGACACCTTATTAGTTTCCAACAAATGGGCCCCTTCAATCCTGCATATATAAAGATATCTTTCTTGCGAAAATCAATCTTGCACTAGTGCAGTCTTCCTGCACTAGTGCAGGAATCAATGATTTATGCAGAAAGGGTAAAGTAATGTCTTTACTAAAAATGATTTTCTTCATGCAAGGCTTTGAAATTTCTCAAGTCCGCAACGCTCAGATCCAATACCAAGAAACTGGTTCTTGTACTCAATCCGAGCTTCTTGCACCTTAACATTTGATCCTTAAAATCAACGATTCATTACTGCAGTGTGATATGTCCAAATCATATATCAATAAATTTGGATATCTGTAGAGAATAAGAAAACACTATTTTTAATTAAGATATGACTTTAAGCAAGAAAGTTGTTGGAAGTAAGCTAGAAAGGCTTGCTGCATTATATTATCTAGTGCTGGTGCGAGAACAGTTCTCCTTCTTGCACCAGGGAGAAACCAAACCAATGTGCATAAAATAAATAGCACACCAACGTGCATTGGTGTAGGAATGAACCAGGCAAAGGAAATAAACCAAATCATGTAGAAAATGAATAGCACACCGATGTGCACTGGGGTAGGTAACTCCTCTTGCTCGAACCAAGCAAGGGAAAGAAATCAACCGTGAAAAAAGAAACTTAACTACTTCACGCAAAAGATATTATTCCACTCAAATAGAATTCAAATACTACAAATTAAATCACACTCGACATTTAAACATAAATTTCAAGAACAACAAGGAGGGAGAACGTGTTGGTTTGACTGGGCCCTTAGCCAACCAGTGCATTTACCTTTCAAACGAAAAAGTTACTAAGAATTTACTTGTTAGCCATCAGTATTTTTTTACATGTTAGTGATGACTATATCTTCAGCTGAGTTTTCTAGAAACTGATTTCCTTATGTCAATATGTCATCCAGAAAACCCTCCCAAAACTTTTTTCGCCTTTCTACCTTTCCAGTTCGCCCATGTCAAATATCAAAACCTCATATCACAATCCTATCCAGCTTCAGCCTTATTGGTCTGCCCATCAGCCTTAAAAGGCAAATCCACATCTGTTTCAATAGTC
Source organism: Pinus albicaulis (assembly GCA_034641835.2). NCBI lineage: Eukaryota > Viridiplantae > Streptophyta > Pinopsida > Pinales > Pinaceae > Pinus > Pinus albicaulis. The sequence goes on from CM076584.1 coordinate 1,570,635,580, forward strand.
TCCCCTATGTTAGGAAGTGGCGTTTTAGGACATTTCACCTTTGGAAATCATCAAAAAGCCAAAAAGCCTCCATCTGCTACAGGTCTACCATGACTGATCCCTTAATTTGCAAATGAAGTTGACAAATGCTTTAAGTCGTTACCACCATACCCCTTAGATCATATGATCGCGATAAAATCCAATCTCTTGTCGATCATTAGATTTTCGCGCGATCTATGGTTCTACATCGTGAAAATATATTTCATCTCATGGAGTAAATGTTTGAGTTTATAGTTAGAGGAATACCAAGCCATACATGAGCTCTAGACAACAAACAAAAGTTTACCATCGCAGACTTTACAGCTCTTTCCAGCATGAAAATCACAGTAAGAAAGGGACACCACTGTCTCAGCAAACTGGTAAATTGTCAAGGCCCAGAACCTCCTTCATTTACAAGAAGAGGGTTAGGGGCTACTTCTCTATCCAAGGCGAGGGCGCAGCCGTTGTTGACTCTAAGGCTGCGTAAGTCCGTGTGCTTGTTCACAAACAATGAAACGATATCTTCAGGTTTCATGAAGATAATTAATGATCATAACAGGAATATAGTGGAAATATGATAAGCTTAAAGGAAAGGGGAGTTTGGCCTGATAAGAGAGCTCATTTCAAACTTACAAACCATATGGATTGTTGAACTCTAGAAGAACCTGTCATCAGTAAACATCCAAATCATAAGAGGCCTGTTGTGTTCAAAATCAAATAGAACAGATGGTAACCAATGCCATTACACAAGCAGGAGAAAGGTCTTGGTTTTTCAAGAAAGCATTGACCTTCATAGTCACAAAGGCTATTTGTCAAAGTAACGCGTGAGGTAGAATAAGCAATATTTGGGACCAAATTTTAGGATGTAAAGATGCTGGGGAAAACAGACATTTCCTACAGTTTTCATTTACACACAATGATGTTGTGCGAAGATGCTAAGACTGACAAGCTTGTCAAGAGGTTTTCTTACCACTGTTATCTCTAAAAGGGAAGGTTTTAACCTAGTGGTTTAAAAGTTCTATTACCTTATTCGATGTGAGCCTCCTCCATGCATGAGTAGAGGCCAATCAAGATGCAGAAATGGGAAATATCGATACAAGAAAGTGTTGGAAGGTTACAAAAGGAATATAGGTTGCCTACGATGAATGCTAGTGTCAGATGCAAAGATTTTTTGTATTCTTTAAGTCAAGAGCTATCTGCCTGGATTTGCCTACAAGAGGAAAGAGACATATTGGAATATAATGCCACTGATATCAAAAAGAAGACTTTCTCCTTGAGGAAAGGGTCAAGCAGCAAAACAATATCATATATCAAAGGTCCAAAGAGGCGCCTTTCAAAAAGGGGTGTTTACAGTTTTTCAAATATTTTTGGTGCATTATGAAATAGCCCTTCTTTGCTAACAATCACCAAGAGAGGGAAGCAGTGAACATAGTTCAGTCATGAAATGGTTCTATTGACAAAAAAGGGTTTAATACACTGATCAGAACAAAATAAAGACTGTGTGCCAAAAAGCCCTGTTTTCATATTTTACAAGCTTGTCTTTTCAAATGAGGAGGCAAATGGGTATATGATCTTATGATAAGGCAGAAGGAATTTGTTTTAATGAATTATCACTATTTATATATCCTAAAACAGACACAATGGTCATCATTCCAAAGGACAGATTCAACACAAAGATACAGTATAACAAAAGCAGTGGCAGAGATGTGGCATAATGATTTGGCAAGAAGAGGATTATAGTAAAAATGCCCCTCTTTGAAGAACATTGCAGGTCATAAAAAATGCAGCAACTTGTAAAATGTCCCATTAAACACAGTGGAAAAAATAACCACAAGATTATGGAGACATTTTTTTTTAGGGTTTAAAGGTTGGTAATGAGATGTCTCCCAAAGAACAAAGCTGGAGGTCCCCCTCTTAACACCGGTGCTAAAAGTCCGTGAACTGCAGATGGTTAAAAGTATGGCAACTCTCCAAGGCAAGTTCTGAATGCACCAAAGTTAAAAAATCAAAGGTTATTAAAACAAAAAAACTCCACGAAAAAGAACCAAACCAAAGTTCTATTTTTACTTCAAAAAAAGGAATGACCGTTGAGAATGTTCTTTTGAGAATGAATATAAGGTTGAGATGTGAGAGTGGAAATTCGTTTTCAAAAACTAGAATCAAAGCCCGTGCTTCCACAGCATCAAACAAGCAGGAAAACCGGGCGAAATTTCACAAATTCCCACTCGGTGGCGAAGGCGATTGCCAAGTAACAAAATACATACCACGGCGGGGCTGACGTACTGTGAGGTGGGATGCCGACGTCAGGAGGTGGTCAGTCGATCGCGATTTATTGCCGACCGCATAACCTTTCTCCTGGTATGACGGTTTTATTCGTGAGGTTGTCATACAACTTTTCCGAGCTATCCAGGATTTCTTACATCCTTTCTAGCGAGCATCCATCAAGTTCGAGGTATTTTTATGAAATCCCATCAATTGCAAAGTGTTGACAAGTGACAAAAATGTTTGAAAACCCCGGATCTTGTTATTTTTGCTAAAAACAAAAGGGCATTCCACACAAAGGAGAGATGAAAGGTCAAGTTGTTAATGATTAAACCCTGGAAAAGGGGTATAGTATGTATTGTTCAACCATCAAGCAGTAATCGTATCTTTCACCCAGTTTTAAGTTCCGCTTCCTCCTTTGCATCAGACATATCATTGTGAAGAATTGCTACGAGAGCGTATGTTAGGGGCTCTTTTTCTTAAGAAACGATTTGTTAGGATTTGAAATTAATATTGAAATGTGTATATAGGTGTTGATGATTATTTAAATCCTCACAAATTTGCGTGTACAACTTGGTCAGCAGTAGAGTGTGTTCTCTAAATCCACTGCTGTACTGACTATACCTAAACTAAGTTCCGCTTGTTTCATTAATTATGCATTGTATCATTCTGAAGATTGTTGAACAGAGTAATTTTGAGGGTGAAATAAGGCCATGTTCTAGAAGGCACGGTTGTTGATGATCAAGTTTAAACATTTGAAGCCAGAAGTACACAGTACACTGAGGAGCAGAGATTATTGATGGTTAGGTTTTGACATTAAAGGCAGAGGTACCAAAGTGGTGTTGGTTTCTCAAAACTTCACAAGTGAAAATGGCCACTGTCTAAAGAGCAGAGTGCTTGGTGATTGCATTTGATATTAAAACAGATGTGTAGGTATTATGTTGATCTCTTAAACTCACAAACAGAGAGTATATTTCCTCAAAACCATTGTGCATTGGCTGTACATTCAACTTGAGTCTGCCTTTCCTAGAAACCATATTGTATCATGTTGAAGACTTGTTGACAGAGATTTTCAAAGGTAAACAGCATAGTGAAAGACAGAGGTTGTTAATGGTGGATTTTGACATCAAAGATGAGGTTTAAAGGTTGATTGACTTCAAAAGTCACAAGTAAAAGGTGTTTTCCACACTCACCTTACCAAAAAGCTCCTCTTTCCAATCGTAAGTGGTCTTCAAGGCAATCACAATGGTGTAATTTTCAAGGTAAATGACCTAAAGAGCAGGGTTATTATTTTCGAAGCTTGGTTTTGAAAACACAAATACAAGTGTAAGCTGGCCTCTAACAAAGTTACAAGAGGGGTAATTATTCAAGACTGTGCACTGAGAATCTACAAAACAGTTTCTTGCACATGGTCCCATTGTCAAAAGGGTTACATAGCTGAAGTGTATCCAGAATTGAAGGACTGTTCTTAGGAAGTGTAGAGGGGGCTTATTCAAGGAAGCATTGTTGCATTTCATCTAAACATAAAGGGTCTATATCTGCTCCAAATAACAAGGTTTCGTTTAATCCAAGCAGTATTCCTCATATAGTGAAGGGGCTTTGCCTTTCCAGCTCGTTTGAAAGTCAAAATGCCTCCAAAATGAGATCACAAAGGCGGACAACATAAGAGATATGAACCTATCTCCATAGAAGAAATCAATGCTCACCCATCAGTGCTTTTCAATTTCCATGAAGTAGGCTGTCTTGATTTCTGTCAGAGGATAGTAGAAGTCAAGAGTTTCTCGCCACTTACCCATTTGTGCGCTTTGAGATTCAAGGACAAACACTTCCAGCTTGCAGGTCTTGACTTCAAAATCTCCCCAAGGTATGTATCCAAGGCTACTAAGATCCCGTATCATGGTGAAAAGTGGTTTAAGCAAGCGCATCTTGATTTGGAGGATTATAAACCTTTCATCAAGCCGGAACATAGGGAGACCATCACTGCTATTTTTCCTTTCTCCTATCTTCTTGACAGTTATGCCCCGCTGATGAAATCCATAATGAGATATTTCACTTGTGAAGGAAGGTTTAGCCAAATATTTGCCTATCATGTTCGCTTGTTGATGCATTTTACTAGAAGCAGGCATTTAAACCTTCCATACTTTTTGTCCAAAAGCATAGAGAAAATGGCAGCCACTGTCCAAAAGAAAGCCCCACCTCAGCAAATCCCTTCTCTCTTTCACCATTCCTTGATCAAAATCATCTTCTTACACCAGCTGGAGAAGAAAGGAGTTTCATGGGATTCATTCATTAGCCATGCCGATTTTGCCACTGTCCCTCCTGTTCATGTGTCTCCTACTCAGCCTGTCCATCGCCCAGTGCCTTTATCTAGTAGGCCTACCCCTAAAAAACTCAAGATGATCACTGGGCAGCCAAGTAAACAAGGAGAAGGAGAGGGCAGTGAGCCACAGGGAGAAAAGGAGGATGATGAGCAGCAGCAGCCAGATTTTGAGGGACAGCAGCAGTTGGATATCATTGGACAGCAGCTAGAGGTTGATGAACAACATCAAATTCAGGAAGAGGGACAGCAGCTAGAGGTTGATGAACCACAGCAAGTACAGGAAGAGGAACAGCAGCAGACAGAGGTTGAAGAGCAGCAAGTTGAGCAAACAATTGAAGCATCTTTTGAGCCACAAGCTGGACAGGATGTTGAGGAAGGACAGCAAGCTGAAGCTGCCTCCTTGACAGTGACCAAAACTGTTCCTAAAAAGAGGAAATTGCCCAAAAAGACAACTTCTAGCTTGCCAAGGAGAAAGAGCGCTAGATTGGCCTTCAAAGGAAAAGGTGCAGTTGGAGGAAGTGCCAAGCATGGAGGTAAATCAGCTGTCATCCCTATCCCAAGCGATGACAGTGATAATGAGGCACGCATCCTTGAAAACCTCCTCATTCACAAAGAAGGGCAAATTGAGGTGTTACAAGAAGATCTTCAAAGGGCGAGGAATTTCAACCATTTCTTGGAGGTTGAGAACAAACAAATGAAGTATCATGCAGCCATTCATGAGGCAAGGGCGATCAAGTATAAAAAGGAGGCAGAAAAGGCGCAAGTAAGAATTGAAGAGCTCATTGGCGAATTTGATGATGAAGAGGAAGAGGACCAACCTAGGTGAAAGAGGCCTAGGACCATCGGGCTTAGAAAAGCCTTGGAGAAACAGAGATCAGAAGAACAAGCTCAGTTCGATGCTTTTCCTCTCACTGCCCTCTTTGAACAGGAAATTGAGGAAAACAAGGAAGTATGGCTTGAGAGGGCCAACCAGCATTTGGAAACAAAGCTTGAGAAGGCAAACAGGGATCTTGAGCTACAGAGAAAGAGAACTCTTCACTTTCAGTAGCTAAATCAATTTGCCAGGCGCAAATTGAAGGTGGCACAAGAAAAATTGAAGAAATTGAAGGAGAGGCGCCTAGCACGGAAAGAAGCAAAAAGCACATCAGCCCTCGATATTTTGGCTACAGCTTCGGAGCATGTCTCTATGGACCTTTGAAGGTCATGCATGCCAATTTTGGGCCTGTTTCGAAAACTTTTTGTTTTTTGGCATTTTTGGGGTTTTTGCCAAAAACTCATAAATGCACCATTTCAGTTTGATGAGTCGTCAAGGGAGGAGGGTGATACCAATGGATTCCATAATTTCATGAGCAGCTCTCCAGCGATTTTCAGGGCATTTGAAGATCATTCGCCCCCTCAAATTGGCGAAAAACAGCCTCATTTTGCACGTTCTGCCCGCCATATCAGCAGCCTGCTATTTTCTGGGTTTTTGTACATAGGTACAGTTTTGAGGGACTTTCAGAGATCCGATTGAGGTGATTCCACTTGCATTTGAAAGCAGACACAGAGAGCTTTCCAACGAGCCATCATGAGCCTCATTTCGACATCGGGAAGGCTGCCATTTGCATCCAGAAAGTTAGGGGACCTTTTTCAGGCATAAATATGAAGTATTTTTGTAATTTTTGAACTCCAAAAATCTGCTTTTCCCAAATGTGCGTTAAGCTATTTTTATCATGGGAAAATCATGTAAAGTCAATATAATTTCCGTTTTTAGTAGTTTTTTAGATATTTTATTGGATATTTTGTGCCTTGGGCTTTGCAAAGCCTCAAGGACAAGTTTAGATATTTAGACTTGGCCAATGGGATAGCTAGTTGCTCCATGAGGTTTTCCTCCCTCAAGCCTATTTATCCCATGGTTCTCATTGTAAATCAGAGGCTGAAACTTGAGAGAAGAATTAATGCATTGGTCATATGAGCTTTAAAGAATACACTTGAGTTATGATTTTTGGACTGCCTCTTGGATGCTTTTGAGGAATGTTGAAGGCTTGTTGATGGATTCCTTGACATGGTAGAATGGTATAGTGCTTCTTAATGTGTTTTGTCTTCTAGTTTTCACTCATAATTCATTTTTCTTGCTTCTATAGATCAGTAAAGATTGATTTTGAGACATGCCCATGGAGGCACCTCAAAATCCCCGAATCTTCATAGCTTGATGTTTTCTTCTCCCTTAGTTATGCTAAAGAATTCTTAGCTGCTCTTTAGTAACCTAAGGTATTGTTGCTAAGTTTTATTCATCAGTTCCATGTATGTTGAGTAGGATGTATGGTTTGCCCTACCCACCTATCAGCTGCCCATAGTTCTGTCCATAAAACTTTCTCTTTGACTGATTTGTTGATCATTTTGTTGAACCAAGGAGGCCTAGTCCCGATCTAGCCCTTTGCCTAAAACTATGAAAACTTATTTGTCCAAGTGCCCAATGACTTAGAGACTATGTTTAGGCGTTCCGGCATAGTTTATGAGTTGTTAGTTTGTCTCATGTGTTTTCTCCAAAGTCTGATAGCCTTTTCCCGAAGTTAGAGGGTCATATACCTCTATGTATGGCTGGAATGTTTGATTTCTTATGTATTGATTAGCTTATAGTTATTCCTAGCATGATTAATGGCTTGCTATTACATGTTTATGTCTGCTATTAACTAGTTTTCACTTGAAATCCCTTGTCTTTCACCAACTTACTGTCCATTTAATCCATTTTGCCCAGAGATCCCTTCTACTGTGAATCAAATCGGCCCTACAGCAGCTTTACATCATCACTTCATAGTTTCCTTGACCTGTTTGACCCCATAGCCCAATTTATCTACATCTTGTTATCCAGTTTATGTATTTGATCAGTTTCATCCCTCACAAACTTAAAAACTAAAAAAAACCAAAAACACACTTCATAACTAGCCTAATATCATAACATCGCAAGTAAACACACCGACATCTTCTACACATATAGAGAGAGCCCTCTCTGAGTCCAGGAAGGCTAGGTCCTTGGGCTCCAAAGCTTGGTTTGATGTTACATCGTCATTTGGCTAGCCAATCGGCCAAATCACGGGACCCTAACATTACTCATCAAATATTTAAGCCAAAGGGTAAAATGTACAGAACATGAGGTAGAGCTCTTCGTATTAGATTCTTAAAGAAATTACATACATGATTACATATCCAACCCAGATTTGGGCGATAACACAAAACAATCCTGTTACTACCTCCTAGTTCTATTCGATTCCAAAAAACATTGAACTGTTTGTCCTATTTACATGTCTTCTTATATAAATCGTTTACCATTACATAGACAATTACAGAAATTTTTATAACAATTTAAATAACCAATTGTAGAATAAGCTTTCGGCCTTCAAAATTAAATCGCTTTTACAAAATAGGTCGCGGCTATCTCCAGCTGTCTGTCTCTCTTAATTTCGATCTTAGCTACTCTCGATTTACCTGCTGTCATAGCTGGGACTCATTTTCCTTCGGATATACCCTCATTGATCTTATCCAAAACGGGCAGTCAACACAAGTGATCCAGATTCGCTACCAATATTCACGGCACTGGTGCTGGTGCAGGATCTTTTCTGCACTAAAAATTAGCAATCAAGATAAGTGATCATCTATTAAATAACATAGGAGGTAACGATAAGTTAAGAAAGTAATTATAAGTAAGAAATAATGTAATAGGTAGTTAATAAATGCTAAGATAAGTTAAAAATGTAAAATTTGAAGTTTATGCAAAATGTGTCATCGTTCTCGCACTAGTGGAGGGTGAGGGCACATAAGATAGGTAAAACACGGTAATGATTATGATTTGGAAAGGGAAGAATGCTAAAAAAGAATGAAATTTACGGGACTAACATCCTCCCATCCCTAAACTGTTGTGTTTCCTCACACAACTTTTTCTACCTCTGCAAAAAACCAAAATTTTTGAATACTCCAACTCAGTCCTGTTCTAACATGTTGTCCTCAGGCTGCACTGTTTCGGCCTTCTTCTCTTGATATGCCTTAACTTCTTTGAAACCTTTTTTAACCGCCTGAAACAACATCTAGCCAAATATTTCCAAACTTTAACCTCACTTTTCTTTTTCTTCTCTTCCATCAATTCTCCTCTTCTTTGTTCCTTCTCCTCTTGTTCTTTGGTCACAAGCCGCTCCAAGTTTTATACTTGGAGTTATAATTCTTCTATGCGAGAAACAGGAGTCACTTCCTTTGTCTCAATAGGGGCTGTCACTAGCTCCAGAACTTCTATATATCCCATGGTCATATCAAGGAACTCTTCTTCCTCTAGTCCTTCTTTTTCCGGTTCCTCTTTTTGAGGTTTTTCTTCTGGTTCGTCTTCATCTTTCGGGTCTTCTTCCTCAGGCTCTTCTTCTTCTTCCGAGTCTTCTTCCTCAGGTTCTTCCTCCTCTTTCGGGTCTTCTTCCTCAGGTTCTTCTTCTTCTTCTAGGTCTTCTTCCTTAGGTTCTTCCTCGAGTTCTTCTTCCTTAGGTTCTTCTTCCTCAGGTTCTTCTTCCTCCAGTTCATCTTCATCCGGTTCCTCGTCTAATTTTTCTTCCTCTTCTTCCAGTTCTTCTTCTTGGGCCGCAGACTCTTCTTGTACTAGTGTAGGATGGGGTTCCATACCCTGTGGGGTTTGTGCTTCTTCTTCTACATTTGAAACTTTTCTCTTCTTTTGTGGTTTTCTCATAAGATTTACCAGTGGAACATCGTCCCCAATTTGTGCAATATTTGCCGCATCTGCAAGAACTGATAGTCTGTCGTGCTTAGAGGCCCATGCCTATGCACTGGCTATTTCCTTAGTGGAAGAAGATGCCTTCCCTTCTGTTGATTTCTTTGTCTGCCTCTTTTTCGCACTACTATGAGAAGGACTTCCCTTTCTGCTTCTCTTCAGGCCCTTGCTTGTACTAGGGGCCTGTGTCTTTTCTTCCTTTGCCGAGTTCCCGGGCAACTATTTTAACAGCTCTTCCCATGTCATACCTTTGCTTTCTAACTATTTTAAGACCAGGATTTTTATCAGGCCGTGGTGGTATAGTCGTGCATCGGCCTAGTCCTCCCTTCCATTCTGTACACTTCTAGCCATTTTATCCAAACTTCTGAGCAAAAAGAGGGGGAAGTTCATCCTCCAGCGAATGTGTCGGCCTCCTTCAAAATGTTGTAGCAGTCTGAAATGATACACCAGAGTAGAGGTGTATCTCCCTTCGCAGGTCACAAATTTCTGCAAAACAAACAAGAGATCTCGCCATTGACCTTGCAGGGCTTTGCGCGGAACTCCGCATTTCCAATTGACCTCCATCTTCTTATCCATGACAAAGTGCTGCCAGTGTTTACCTTCCAACTTCTGGTTTTTGAGCCATTCCACTCCTGTATTCTCTAGACCTGTTGCTGCTACTACAAATTTCTTCGTGAATTTGAATTTGAGCGGCCTAATTCTCAATTGGCCATTTTTAAAACTTCTTGCAAATTGTAAGGCGACGTCCCTATCATACCCATCGAACTTCTACAGGAATTGTAAAAATCCCAACTCCCGCAACAATGGAAGACAGCTGTGAAATTAGAAATTTCGCTCAATCTTACTTAGAGACAGGGGTTCATTTCGGACAGGCGGCATTGCTGCTATCAGTTGTGAACAATGAGTTCTGAGGCTTGCATGCAACACTGGGGGATCAAATTTCATAAATAGGAATTTAATCGTTCGTCCATCATGTCTCTAGTTTACCTGCCGTAGGTACTCATCATTTCTGGTCAGGCTCAATTGGTATGCGCGACGATGGTTTAACAGTCAGGTACAACAATGATGAGATGTTTGGAATGAAGGTAGGAGCAGGGGAGTTATGAGTGAAGGATGTTTCACATTATGGCGGAATGGGGTGGATTATATGCAAATAACGATTACACGATTTCACATTCCTTCATAATTACAAAAAAAGACTTAGCATTCATTTAGAAAGATCATGATTCCTACTTAAAAACTTTGTACTTTCAACTAATTTCCTCCTAAGTAATATAATAGCGTAACTGCTTATCAATGATATGAAGAACACCATATAACTTTTCATCATGAACACTTTATTATGCCATATGATAATCTGTACTGCTGCTAATGAGGTGTATGCTTGTATTGATCTTTGCACCGAGTAAATCACATCATTCTGCTGTTACTTTTCCGCTCATATCATATAGGAAAATATTCTTGCACTAGTGTAAGCATAATGTTAAGATAGAGAATTAAAATATAGGTTGGATTTCACATGATTTCTTTAACTTATTCTGAATTTTGCTTCGCCCGTTGATGCTTCAGAGAACAAATTTTTTCTCTTTATATGTAGGATCCTGCAATGAACTTCATGAGGTAATAAAGGAGCGGGAAAAGGAAATTTTAGAATGGGAAGGAATTCTATCACAGGGATCCGAGGAAAGTACCAAAATAGGGAAAATAGAAGTGGGATAGGGGGAAAAAATTTCAGGGTTAAAGTGGGATTTCTTCGAAGCGGATAGGGTGAATTTAGAAGAATATGGGAAGGTTAATTATAATAGGATTCCAAGAAGCAAGTTGAGGGAAAATTATGAAATGGGATATGAAGAAAGGCAGAAATTTTTTTGGAAGGTCTGTCTGCACTGGTGCAAGAAAAAAATAATTGTAGTGAGTATTAAGCGTTACTTGGAAAAAATATCCATGCTAATTACCCCAATTGTACAAAGGTTGGTTCTGCTGAACCTACTTTTACTTTGGTGGTCACTAGCATATTTAAAGATCAAGAAACATTCTCTTTTTATTAGAAATTTTTGATCTTCCCGCCAACAAGCTGGTTTTTAGGTTGATCCTTCTGCAATCATGTCAGCAGATTGCTTTTCATAATTACAGGAAATTATTTTTTCTTACTTTTTTTTTTTTTTGTTAAATTTTTTTGAAGAAGAGGGATTCATATTTTCAAGAGGTTGGTATCACCATTTACCACTACTGTTTCAAATTGCTATTGAACTTGCTGTGTAAAATCTTTCTTGGCAAGTGGTTGAAAATATTTCCTTAATCTATGTCCATTTAACAAGAATATTGTATCCTTTCCATCAATAGTTTTGACTTCTACAGCTCCATTCTAAAATACTCGTATTACTTCATATGGTCCCATCCAAGGTGTATGGAAATTACCTTTAAAAATTTTAAATCTAGAATCATAAAGGAGTACCCAATCACCTGGTTGGAATTTCTTTTTCTAAATGGACTTGTCATGCCACCTTTTCCGTTGCTGTTAGATTAATATGTTTTGCTAAAAATCATCTCTATGAAATTCATCTAACTCATTTAACTGAAGAAGACGTTGTTGTTGTGCCTCAGAGAGATCAAGTCCTAGCTGAACTACAGTTCTGAAAGTTTTGATCTGGAACTCAATCGGTAACAGAGCCTGTTTTCCGTATACCATCTCATATGGTGTGTGCCTCGTACTATTTCTCCAAGTGTTTCTGTATGCCCACAAAGCTTCTGGTAATCTTTCAGCCCAATCTTTCCAATGCATATTCACCGTATTTGTGAGAATGGACTCGATCACCTTGTTTGTAGATTCCACCTGGCCATTTGCTTGTGGGTGGTATGGTGTAGACTTCCGGTGTTGGATCTTGTACTTCTCCATCACTCCCTGTACCATATTAGAAATAAACTTCAGACCATTGTTAGAAACAATTTCTCTTGGCACACGAAATGTAGTAAATATTTCAGAAAAGAGAAAATCAACAACAACTTTTTCTGTAGCAAAAGAAACAGCTTTAGCTTCCACCCATTTTGTAACAAAATCTGTACAAACCAAAATATGCTTTTTATCTAATGATGTTGGATTTATTGGCCCTACAAAATCAATAGCCCATTTTTCAAAAGGCTCAATCATAACTTGAAGGTATAAAGGAATTTCATTGGTTTTATTAGGTTGGCCCATTCGTTGACAACTATCACATTGCTTGACATATTGCTTGGCATTCTTAAACAAAGAAGTCCAAAAGTAGCCAGAACGTAATATTTTATATGGAGTTCACTTTTCAGCGAAGTGACCTCCACAAGGTTCATCATGAGAATATTTCAATATGTCAAACACTTCCTCCTCTCTTACACATCTGTGGATAGTCAAATCTAGACCAGTGTAAAAGAGGTCTCCTTGAATCCAGGAGTATGCAGCACTTTTCTGAATAGTATTCCACTTTTCACGAGCGGGCAAGTGAGGTGGTGTTTTTCCAGTAACCAAATAATTGGCGATGTTAGAAAACCACAGAGAATCTTTAGACACAGCAAAAATATGTTCATTTGGAAAATCATCATTAACATGAGTTACATCACCAGGATTATCTAGTCTAGAAATAAAATCTGCTACAACATTTGATTTTCCTGGTCTATCAACAATAGTAATATTGAATTCCTGCAACAATAGCAACCACCTAGTCACTCTACCACTCATCAATGGTTTTTTCATCAAGTATTTAATTACAGAATGATCAGTATGAACAAATACTTCATATCCTGTGATATAGTGTCTGAACTTATTAATTGCAAAGATTACAGCTAAAAACTCTTTCTCTGTAACTGTATAGTTTAATTCAGCGGAAGAAAAATTCTTACTAATATAATAAATAGCATAGGATTGCTTGTCTTCCTCTTGTCCCGAAGCTGCACCAACAGCCAGGTCTGACGCATTGGAAGAAATATGAAAGGGCAGGGACCAGTTTGGACCTCTCAAAACTGGTGCCTGCACCAACTTTTCCTTCAATGTTTCAAAAGACTGTTGGCAAGATGTGGACCAAGAAAACTCACTATCCTTAGCTAGAAGTTGGAAAAGAGGAGTAGCTATCTTAAAAAAAATTTCAATGAATCTTCTATAGTAACCAGAATGTCCTAAAAAACCTCTTACTTCCCTTTGAGTTTTGGGTGCAGGAAGATGTAGAATGATTTCGATCTTTGCCAGATCAACTTGGATACCTTTGTCAGAAATCAGATAGCCAAGTACCACTCCTACTTTTCACATTACTCTACATTTCTTTTCACTCAAATAAAGGTGGGATTCTTGGCAACGAAGAAGTACTTTCTCCAATTTTTTGAGAGCTTCCTAAAAATAATTACCAAACACAGAAAAGTCATCCATATAAATTTCTACAAAATCAAGATCAACGAAAATAGCCAAGACTTCCCTTTGAAAGGTAGTCGGAGCATTACATAATCCAAAGGGAAGCACTTTATGAGAAAAATTACCCCATGGGCATGTAAAAGTAGTTTTATCCTAATCTTCGGGTGCAATCTGTATCTAATTATAGCCATTGAAACCATCCAAAATGGAGAAATATTACTTTCCTGCAAGGGTATCAAGCACCTGGTCAATGAAAGTGAGAGGGAAGTAATATTTGAGAGTGGATTTGTTTAATTCACAAAAATTAATACAAATAGTACACCACCTTCCATCTTTCTTAGGCACTAACACTAATGGAGAGACCCACTGACTATCAGAAATAGGATAGATAAAACCAGCATCTAAAAGTTTATGTATTTATTCTTTCACGACATCTCTTAGAGTTGGATTCATTCATCTTTGGGGTTGTCGGAAAGGTCGGGTTCCTTCAAGAATATAGATATGATGTGTACAAGTTTCAGGAGGGATACCTTTCATGTCTTCATAGCCCCAAGAAAATGCACTAAGATGGTTTTGCAACAAATTCACAAGCTATTCTTGCTGAGATGGGTCTAAATATGAACTGATATGCAGATACTTACCAGGACTAATCTCAACAAGAGTAGTATCAGGCTCCGGATTAATAAAAAGACAACGGTATAGAAGAATGAGAATCATGGTTTTCTCGGAAATCTATGCTAAAAATATGGCTCAAAGGCTTGAAGTTAGGCATGGTGTCTAGATTGTTTAGGAAATCTTGAATCTCATCTTCTTGCGAAGACCCAGTATAATTATGAATAAGAGAAATAGACTGAGTCTCCTCATCACTGCTTTGTTCCAACCATAAAGTGTCTCGAAGGTCCTGAATGGATCTGGCAGGGGGTATAAGGTAACTTTCGTCCTAGAATCTCCATGTGAAATATGCATATCTCTGGAATGACATCCAATATATGCATCGACTGTAGCAAGCCATGGTCGACCCAAGATCAAGGTATGTCCTCCTATCAGGTTCTTTGGCTGAAGCATAGTGAAATCAACAGGATATTCCCAAGAATCCAATGAGATGATCACATCGCCCAATACTCCTTCAGGCTTAATTTTAGATCTATCTGCTAATTCAAGCACAGTGGGAGTAGGGTGAAGATGAGATAACTGAAGTTGATCCATGGTTTTCTTAGTCATTACATTAATGGCTTCCCCCAGGTCTATAATAACATTAGAGACAAGGACATTACCAATATAAATTGTGACAACAAAGTTTCCAAGATCAGTATATTTTTCCACAGACACACATCCCATCATTAAATCTACTGCCCTACCAACAAATTGAATAGTTTTGGATTCCAATCTCTTCCTCTCGAGTTTCTTGAGACAGATTTCCCTAATAATCTTGGTACAAATGGGGATCTCTTTAATGGCTTGGAGCAAAGGTATCTTAATGAAAGGATTTCGTAGTTCTGATGCCAAATGAGTCTCAGAAACAGGCTCTCTTCTTTCCGTTACTAGCCTCTCTGGGAAGGGAGGCTGGTTGGAAGAAGATGGCAAGGACTTAGAGGGTAAGGGCTGCTTAGTGACAATTTTTGAAGAATGGTTAAGAGTTTCCTCTTCCCATTTCTCTTCAACAATCACCATAGGTTGTTTCTGATTTTCTGGTATTACAGTCCTTCCTGATCTTAATTGAATATCATGAACTCCAACTGGAATAGACTGGTATTCAAATGGAAAAGGCGGGTTTGTTACATGGATCATTTGCATGGCTTTATTATTATTATTAGGATTGGGCGTAGGTTGAGTAGGAAATTGAGGAGGTTGGAAGGGTGGAGGTAAAGGTAATGGGGTAGTCTGACTCGGAAGTTGAGGCATTGGATAAGGTACATGTGTATATGGATATGGTTGCATAGGTGGCTGGTAGGAATATGGAGAATGAGTTGGGCCTTTCCAACCTTGTTGCCATGGTTGGGGAGGTTTCCCATGCTGATGCTAATTTCCATATTGCCACTGCTTATGAGAGTTAGGATATGAATATGCATGTGAATTATAACCAAAATAGTGTGGAGGAAATTCAGAAGCCATACCTCCACCTACCTGAGGCCAATGTCTTCTTGCTCCCATAGCATACAATTGTTCAACTTCAGGCTGCCCCCCTGTAAATACTGCTTTAAGTCCAGGTATAGAGGGACATTTTTCTGTGATATGGTCTTCTTCACAATAGCACACTTATTAGTTTCTTTCAAGTTAAGAGGGAATTCTTTAGGGGGATGCGTGTCTCTTCATTTAGGACAGAAAATACATAATGACTCTCGTTCCCTCATAAGTTTTTGTTGAATTTTAAAGAGTCTAACTGTTTAGTAACAGTGTTCATTATATCAATTTTCATGTTTTCCATTTTATTTTCCAGTCCAATAATCATAGCATCAGTAGATTCATTTTTTCTATTTTTATACTGATTCCTTGAAAATTTCCAGCATAATTCACAAATTTGATCAAAAATTTGCTTAGAAATATCACCTTGTCCTAATAGATTCAAATTATTTCTAGCATTATCAGTAAGTCCTCTTAATAACAAGGTTCTAATAGTGTTTGGATCAAGCCTAATTTTTGACCTTTATAAAATATACAGAAATATTTCCAAATAATCTTCAAGCATTTCCTCATCATCTTGTATGATTGTAAAAATTTCATCTTGCATGTCCAAATTTTTACAATATTCTTGATATTTAGACAAAAATACCCTCCTCATCTGGTCCTAGGAAGTTATGGTGTTTCCTCCTAACCCCATAAACCAGCGTAAAGCTGAGTCCTTGAGGTAACAGGAAATAATCTTAACTTCTGAACCTCAGTTGCATAATCATAACTTCTACAAAAAATATCGAACTCAAATAGAAAAGAGTCAGGGTCTTCATGAACTTTACCATGGAAATGAGGGAGAGTTGTCGGTGGATCATTCTTCATCTATGACACAGTGTCAACATCCAAAATTGGAAACACAAAAGTAGATTGTCCTTCACTTACTTGGTTATCACCAGTCCCTTCCAAATGATCTCCTTGGTCTGCCATTGTTTCCTTCTTTCTTGTACCGCTTTCCATAGGCTGATCCACACATAAGCTTTTAGTACCAGAATCCAGGTGGATTGTTCCTGCGTGATGGGTTTGGATTGAATTGGGCTTCCTACTTGCAGAAGGAGACCCAATGTTAGAAAAAAAAATTGGCCCTTAGTGGGCTTCGAACCCTTACCTTTCCTAGGCATTCATCTCAAAAAAATAAAGAAAAATATAAAAACGATTTCTAGCAAAAATGCTGTCAGAAATCAATAATCACCAGTAAAAAATCAAAAAATACTTGCAAAAATAAAGGAAACTTACCTCTATAATCAGAAAATTCTTACCAAATCAAATCGCCTCCCCGGCAACGGGGCCAAAATGTTGGGTGCAGGAATTACACTTAAGTAAAAATCCTCAACACTTAATTGTCAACCTGAGGGATTCATAAACTTAGAGATGAAGCACAGGTAATGCTAGAGATGGTATGAATATTTCTAATCTCAAGTCCTACTTTTGAAAAGAATAATTTCATAATCAAGATTTAGAGAATAAAGATGAAACTCAAACCATCAAAACAATCTGAGGCTAGAACAAAAAGGAATGTAATTGGAAAAGAGATTCAAAAATAAAGAGGATAAATCACTCTAGCCAAACATTGACTAGCTACTGAGAATGTATTTCCTTCAGCAAAGACACCTTAGCAGTTTCCAACAAATGGGCCCCTTCAATCCTGCATATATAAAGATATCTTTCTTGCAAAAATCAATCTTGCACTAGTGCAGTCTTCCTGCAATAGTGCAGGAATCAAAGATTTATGCAGAAAGGGTAAAGTAATGTCTTTACTAAAAAGGATTTTCTTCATGCAAGGCTTTGAACTTTCTCAAGTCCGTAGCACTCAAATCAAATACCAATAAATTGGTTCTTGTACTCGATCTGAGCTTCTTGCACCTTAACATTTGATCCTTAAAATCAATGATTCATTACTGCAGTGTGATATGACCAAATCAAATATCAGTAAAGATGAATATCTACAGAGAATAAGAAAAGAGTCTTTTTAATTAAGATATGACTGAAAGCAAGAAATTTGTTAGAAGTAAGCTAGAAAGGCTTGCTGCATTATATTATCTAGTGTTGTTGCGAGAACAGTTCTCCTTCTTAGACCAGGGAGAAAAAAAACCAATGTGCAGAAAATAAATAGCACACCAACGTGCACTGGTGCAGGAATGAACCAGGCAAAGGAAATAAACCATATTGTGCAGAAAATGAATAGCACACCAATGTGCACTGGGGCAGGTAACTCCTCCTCCTCGATCCAGGCAAAGGAGATAAATCAACCGTGCAAAAATAACTTAACTACTTCACGCAACAGATCTGCTTCCACTTAAAAAGAAACTCAAATACTTCAAATTAAATCACACTCGACAGTTTAAACATAAATTACAAGAACAACAAGGAGGGAGAACGTGCTGGTTTGGTTAGGCCCTTAACCAACCAACGAGTTTCCCTTTCAAATGAAAATGCTACTCAGAATTTACTCATCAATTATTTACGCCAAAGGGTAAAATGTACAGAACATGAGGTGGAGCTCTTCATATTAGATTCTTAAAGCAATTAAATACATGATTACATATCCAACCCAGATTTGGGCGATAACACAAAACAGTCCTATTACCGCCTCCTGGTTCTATTCGATTCCCAAAAACATTGAACTCTTTTTCCTATTTACATTTTTTCTTATACAGATCCTGTTGGCCGCAGGCCAAAAGGATCGTTTACCATTACATAGCAAATTACAGAAATCGTTATAAAAAGTTACATAATTGATTGCAGAATAAGCTTTCGGCCTTCAAAATTAAATCGCTTTTACAAAATAGGCCGCGGCTATCTCCAACTATCTGTCTCTCTTAAGTTCGATCTCAGCTACTCTCGATTTACCTGCTATAATAGTGGGGACTCCATGCCTTCGGATATATCGTCATTGATCGTATCCAAAATAGGCAGTCAACCCAAGTGATCCAGATTTTCTACCAAGATTCACGGCACTGGTGCTGGTGCAGGATCTGTTCTTCACTAAAAGTTAGCAATCAAGATAAGTTATCATCTATTAAATAGCATAGGAGGTAACGATAAGTTACGAAAGTAATTCTAAGTAAGAAATCACATAATAGGCAGTTAATAAATGCTAAGATAAGTTTAAAATGTAAAATATGAAGCTTATGCAAAATGTGTCATCGTTCTCGCACTAGTGCAGGATGAGGGCGCATAAGATAGGTAAAACAAGGTAATGATTATGATTTGGAAAGGGAAGAATGGTAAAAAATAATGCAATTTAGGGGAATAACAAACACTTGAGTAGTTTTGGATGTTTCAAAATTAAATACTCATCCTCCCATGTGGAGTCTCCAACAAGTAAGTTCTTCAACT
Source organism: Pinus albicaulis (assembly GCA_034641835.2). Classification (NCBI taxonomy): domain Eukaryota; kingdom Viridiplantae; phylum Streptophyta; class Pinopsida; order Pinales; family Pinaceae; genus Pinus; species Pinus albicaulis. Next base: position 1,570,654,801 of record CM076584.1, read on the forward strand.
TAATGAGATACTATGAAATTGATTTGTTCCATAGTTGTTGGATTCTTATTTTTGTGATTTCTTCAGGGTCAAATATGATTTTTCCTTCCTCATGGACTTTTGGAAATATAGTTTGAATTGGAATCTTGTCACCTATAACTGTATTTAAGCACAAAACATGGAAAACTGGGTGTACTCACAAAGATTCAAACAAATCCAATTTTTATTCCATAATACCAATATTTTGCAACACCTTGTAAGGGACATAATGCTTCAGTGATAATTTATTATCCATCTTAGTTTTCTTTAGGGAGATTTATTTTTATGGTTGTAGTCATAAAAATACCCAATCACCCATATCAAAAATTCTTTCATTGCAATGTTGATCTACTTGTTGTTTCATTTGATTATGCTGTGAACATTTCTACAACAAAATTCTACTGCAATATATGATATTATTTATCCTTCTTATTATTCAGCAACAAGTTATTTACAGAAACTACTTCAGTAAATATTGAAATAAATTAAGCTGCAACCTTCACAAATAATATACTGAGAAAAATGTAAATAAATACAAGCACATAAATGACACAACTATTTTTGGAAAATTGTCCTCGGAAAAACCCAATGCAGTAAAACTAGTGCATCAGATGAGAGTTTCTTTTATTATTCTTCAACAAAGAACTCTTGTACAGAAAATGACCACTATAATAGAAGATAAATATTATGATAAATTTACAAACAAATTTATCACTTTCTTTTCAGTGAGTTTCTGACCCTAGAGATCCCCTGAGTCCCTCTACGTCGGCCTCTGCACAATTTAGCATCACAACTCCTACGCTATCACTGCCTTTGCATCACTACATCTGCACCATCCCTCCTCTGCACTGCTTCTCTTTGTCAAATTTTGTACTCTCAGCCCTTGTAGATCCCTCGCTCTCTCAGCCCTACAACTCTCCCTCTAAATGGATTTCTCGTGTATCTACCTCTATTTGTTTTAAAAATGACCCTCAAGTATTCCTTTATAGTCTTCTCGTTGAGAATTCAAAAACCAAGATTAGATCTTCAATTAATGGCTAAGATTACATTTTGACTTGATCTGGTTTTTCTAGAATATTCACCCACACTTTACATTAATATTGATTAATTATTTTAATTTTCTAAGTTAGACATAGGGTCCTCATTAAAAATAATTATTTTTTCTTATAAAAATTTTTCTGGGTGGAATTTCCCAAATCGATTTCTCGGTTCTGTAATGCATGTGTCTTAGCATCTCCAAAAAATTTGAGACTTAGAGAACATCGGATGCTACCAAAAATCAACACTCCCTCTTAGCAAGGAATGTGCTCTAACAGATCTTCCCTACTACACACTACTCCAAATTTGAAGCATCTCTCGTTGTGCTGCTGATGCTTCCCATCAACCACTGCGACGATGTTGTCTTGTACTGCTGATAATCCTGCCACAATCAACATTGCATCCATACTACAACTCCATCTCAAGTGCTACATCTGTGGCTGATATATCACTTGTTTTTGCTACTAAAACACATTCTCTATCATACCCATATGCTCTCTGAAGTGAACAATCTTGGCTCTTCCTATAATTTTGGTGAGTATGTTTGCCACCTGATTCCCTGTGGGAACATACTGCAATTGTACTAATCCTCTCTAAACATTATCTCTGATAAAATGGCACCTAATTCCAATGTTCTCTGATCGATCATGAAATACTAGATTCTCAAAAAGTTTGATGCAACTCTGATTATCACAATAGATACTGGTCACTTCCATATTCTTTTTGAAAAAATTCACTAATAGTTTTCTAATCCATGTGGCATCACATGTAGTTGTGCTTTCTACCATCTATTCTACCTTTGTTGAGCTCAATGATATAGATTTATTCTTCCTACTGCAACAAGAGGTCATACCTAATCCGATGCTGAAGCAATACCCTGAGGCACTCTTCCAATCTACTGAACTTCCTTCCTAATATGGGGATGTGAACTCGCTCAATATGACATCATATTCTTGGGTATATTTGAAACTTTATCCAATTTTTTCTCACACATATCTGAGAATGTGCCTTGCTGCTGCTGAGTGCACCCTCTTCAGTTCTACCATGAATTGATTGGGGGCGTTGAAAGAAAAGAAAATTTCTGGCCTGGTGTTGACCAGATACATAAGTGACCCAATGAGTTTCCTGTACAAGGTGGGGTTTACTTCCTTGTCTCCTGATGCATCTATATTCTTCCACTTGGTTATCATGTTCCTTTCCATGGGCCTGCAATCCCGCATCTTGAATATCTTCAGGATTTCTAAGGCATATATTCCTTGTCCTAGGAATATTTCTCCATTATTTTGCCAAACCTCCAACCCTAGAAAGTAATGCATCAACCCCAAATCCTTTATGTTGAATTCAACTTATAAGTTCTTCTTGCATTCCTTTATGAGCCTATATGAACCTGTAAGGAATATATCATCCACATATAATACCAAAATAATTTTCTCATTCTCTACCATCAAATAATAGATATTAGGATCTGTGTTACTCTTGAAAAATCCCAACCACTGTAAATACTCGTCAATCTGACCATATCATGCTCTGGGTGCTTGCTTGAGCCCGTATAGATATTTCTTCAGTCTACATACATGAGACTTCTTCTCATGAGACTTAAAGCCTTAAATATGCTCAATGTACACCTCTTCTTTAATCACCTCATTCAGGAAAGCTATCTCAACATCCATTTGGTGAATTTCCCATCCCATCTATGAAACTAAGAATACAATAGATCTGATGGATTTGTATCTAGAAACAGGGACGAAGGTCTCCTCATAAATTATTCCTTCCTTCTGTGCATATCCCTTAGCCACGAACCTGGCCTTGAACTTATATATGTTCCATATGCAACATACATGATCTTGTAGATCCATCTCAAACCTACAATTGATCTATTCTTTGGTCTAGGCACAACTTCCCAGACATCATTAGTCATGATAGAGCTATACTCCACTACCATGGCATCCACCAAAACATGATGTTGTACCACCTCCTGAAAGATGGAGGGTTCTTCAACCTTTTCTACCAAGGCTTCATATCTGTTGGGTTGTATATGCTACCTCTTCTCAGTTCTAAGAGATCCTATAAACTCTTTTGCATCCCTCAATGTTTGTCTTATATCTCTACTACTTTTGCCACTAGTGGTGGGTATCTCAACCATTTCTTCTTCATGATGTCTCATTTGCTATTGCTGGAGAGGTAAATCCCCTCTACGGATAGAGGCGATCCCTACTAGCCTAGATCAGGTCTAGCAACAATCAAACACGCTACAGTGCAGGTTCCTAATTGCAAATAAACCGACTTGCGAGGAAGGCTTACCTGGAATCCAACGTTGTCATTTGTAGAAGAGGTGGTGCTCCTGTTCCTTTACCCTGACAGATCACAATCCTCATGATCTCCCTGATCAGACGCCTGCACATGCAAGAAACAACACAAACGCAAGCATAAAATCCAATACATACAACTATATGTCAGTCGAAGAGGACATAACTCATGAACATAATCAAGAACAAGAGTGGAACCATAACCAATAGTCGCTTATCATTAATGAGTCAAAAGAAGAATACAACCATAGCTTCGACGCAGCACTCTCCTTTGGCGGGTCGTCAGCAAAGCATGTCTCGATAAAGCCTGTCAAGGATGGGACAAGCCTCTCTCTCTGGATACTTGAAAATAGTCTCCTTGCTTGGATTTGGCCTTGAGGGAATCAAGAAGGCTCTTGCAGCATAAATATGTGAAAGCTCTTGGGAACTTGGATATGAGCTTGCAAATGATATGAGCAAGCTTTTATAGATGGAGGAAGGGGAGTTGGGATCCATATAATCATGGGATTGGCCCTATCATCAAAGAAGCTTCCATGAGAGGTGGAAAACCACTTCCTCTCTATGGAAATTCGTAGCCAAACTTCCCAACTCAAGATAGATATCAGTCCAGGAATTTGTTAGGATGAAACTTCCACCATTTATTTTTAAAAAACACCTCTTAATATGGTTGGCGCAGGTGCGGCTCTATGATAGAGCACCAATTGGTGCGCCCTCTTTGGAGGATTTTCCCCCTTGGTGCGAGGGCTGAACTGTGGAACCGCGCCAATGAAAAAAGAGCTATTTTTAGGGTTTTTTGCAGGGAGATGTCTTCAGGGAAATGAAAGCTCATCGTCAGAGGGATGCAATGAAAGTATTTTCAAGTCTTGTCTCTGCTCACAGGTCATGGAATAAGCCCTCCAATGTGCGGGATGGGGAATGGCAGGGACGGTGACAAATTGTTGTGTAACAGATGCCCCCTAAAGCATGAGGCCCGAGAGAGAGAGAAGGGTAAAATGATTTACGAGAACATGCCAACTGAAAACACTGCCATCAGAAAACTTGCAGAGCGAAGTACAACTAATGTCTCAGATACATGATATATATGTGTGGTATGGGCGCAACCATCCATAACAGAGTATACAATAATCGAGACCCAAGGCATGGACGCAGCCACCCAGAGAGGATCGATAAATAGACTCAGGTATGGTCGCAGCCATCCAATCAGTGAGTCATGTAATAATAGTCCACAAAATCACAGCTTGGATTCCAACAGACAAAATCCAGGGTCTTGCGCTCCATCTCGACCTAAACAAAGTACAAGTTCAAGCATGCGAATATGTGAGCTGAAGTCGAACATGCAAGAACATCGTCTGATTACCAGCCAATGATGAAAGTTGTTAACAGACGCGAGAGGAACCACCAATAATGACAATGGCCCTCAAGGTACTATAGGTACAATCTACGGCATGTGAATCAATGAGCTGATGTCGAACACCCGTAGAATCATTCGATCGGAGGCCAATGATGAAAACCTCACGTCGAATGTGACGAACCTGCCATTGAAGCATGCAGGCTCCAAGGTACCATAAGGGAGTCTCTAGATCAGCTTCCCAGATAATGAGCTAGAGTCGACAGGAAGTGACCTTGATCGAAGGTGGGCCATAGTGTTTCCCACATCATCAACACGAGAGAGAGGAACATAATGTTTTTTTGAATCATGATCAGATGAGAATCAGAGGAAGGTTGGTACTTGCAGAGGTCAACTTATCTTGAACATATAACGGCACAATAGTGGATTTGGCAGTATTTGAAATCAACGGATTAGAGGTCATGGTGATGAGGCAACGAGCAGATGAGAGGTCAAAAGGGATTATCCAGACATGGAGGCAAGTGAAGAATGAGATGAGATGTCCCCAACCCGACACGAATGCAGACAAGTGCCATGTTCAAGAGCGACATACCACCGACATGACAATGATGCTGGTTCCATTTTCCCCACCATCATGGCGAGTACCTCTTTATTTTTACACAAGCTTGAAGAGGATACCATATGCTTGTAATATAATTCCATCCATTCGGATGAATTCATCCTAGTACATTTAACGAGCCCTAGGAAAGACTCGAGTAGTGTCATTATGACTGAATCCGATATCATTAGGTTTTAACGAGTCTGAAAAAGGAAGAACTCGGTGCCTTTTCATATTTAGAGAGTTTGAAAAAATAGCGGAAAAGTAAACTCCAACAGTCCCTTTTCGTAAATAGTTCCTCAGATCCAAAAAGGTAGAAAACTATGTCTGAGAAAACCTCCTAGTCGCAATAGGCTAGGGTATTCCTTTTTCGTAAATAATCTATCCCAGCCCGAAAAAGGGGTAAACGTATACTGGGTAGATGTCGTTTTGGGGCCACTTTAATGAGATCGAAACGACAAGGGACTCAACAATATTTTCATGTTTAGAGAGTCAGAAAAGAGTGAAAGATGACTCCACCTGGAGGAATGAGTTGTATAAAGGGTAGCAACTGGTTCCGGTAATGATGGAACTACTCTAAACAAATAAAGGTTAAGAGGCTGGCTAACAAGACCACTCATCACAGCGGTTCCTCAGGAATGGGTAAAACAACCAAGTGAAGGCGTATGATCGGCCAAGCAGATAGTGACAATGGAATGAAAAACCAAGGCTCATCTGGTAAAACAGGCTGATAAAATGGCAATCACAAGAGGTAAAATGGGCAAGGTTTCATTTTTACACAAGCTTGAAATTAGGAAACTCTTCTTGAAGTTGGTTTCATTTTTACACAAGCTTGAGACAAAGGTAAACTATGCTTGAAACCAGTTTCATTTTTACACAAGCTTGAAACGGAAACAAACTATGCTTGAAAAAGTAAGCATGCCCCCAACATGGTGACTCAATTCGAGGTACATGTTAAGCTTCACCCATATGAAAGGGAAGATGGAGTGAAGGTTCAAATTACGAGATCAAGAGAAAGACGGATCGGGATTTCATTAGATCTAAACAAAGACTTTAATTGAAATAAGAAATGTTTCATTGTTTAAACGAGGTTGACACATTAAAATAACTATCCTCGCACACCCTTGTTTCATTTTTTAAGGAGCTTGACACAAGACAAGGAACTCTGCTCTGACTACCTTGTTTCATTTTTTAAGGAGCTTCACAGAGGAAAAGAACCATGCTCCGACAACCTTGTTTCATTTTTTAAGGAGCTTGACACAAGAAAATGAACTGTGCTCCGACGAGCTTGTTTCATTTTTTAAGGAGCTTGACACAGGAAAACGAACTCTGCTCCGAAAAGCTTGTTTCATTTTTTAAGGAGCTTGACACAAGAAAAGAACCATGCTCCGATGAGCTTGTTTCATTTTTTAAGGAGCTTGACACAAGAAAAGAACCATGCTCCGACGAGCTTGTTTCATTTTTTAAGGAGCTTGACACAAGAAAAGAACCATGCTCCGACGAGCTTGTTTCATTTTTTAAGGAGCTTGACACAAGAAAACAACCATGCTCCGACTGACTTCATCATAATGAACAAGAATTCATCGCTTCCAAGAGTTCCACTCCCGATGGAAGGAAAACATCTTGGAAGTCAGGACCCAATGCCCCCAACACCTGATGCACGACATCATCATCATTGAGCACAGGCACGGGGTAGGTAGCCACATAGTTGACCTGCGGTGGGGCAGATACAACAGGTGGATAAAAACCCGAAAGGGATGATGGAGGGCCAGCTGCTACATCAGGACCAAAGAACGAAAGTTGATCAATGGTCACGATCTGTCCTTCATGTTGAAAACACATCACGCGAAAGAGGGAGGAGACGAGCGCTCCCATAGCATAGGTGTAATCGCGCCCCAAGAGCAGATTGAAATCCAAGGGGCCTGGAACAACCATCACGTCCATATGGACGATTTTACCTCCCAAAGTAATAGGTAACCTTGGAAGGATCCCTAAGGGTTGACTCATTCTTCTGTTAAATGCCAACAGATTCTACGTAACAGGCGCAAGCGGCGGGGAACCGAAAGCTTGCCAAGTAGTTGAGGATAGAACACTAACAGACGCACCTTCATCTATGATGGTGCTGGGTACAACCAGACCAAAAGCCTGTACTGTGATCTTGAAAGGCACATAAGACGAAAGGCAGTATCCTGCAAATCGACTCCAGTCAAAGGAAGCGACCAAACTACTTGAAGGGGCTACCATCGAACCGAGATGGTATTCTCAAAGGCGGTACAGTTGCGATATCCCTCCACAACCCTACTCCCGAAGGCCGAGGTGGGAGTGCGTCCGGATCCATCATGAGAGGCGGAGGAGCAACTTCTTGAGGTATAGGGACAGGAGAATCCTTCTCCAAGTCCGAAGAATATGAAGAAACAAGAAGAACTTGAGGGATGTGAGGTCCACTCTCAACGGAAAAGACCTGGTGCACCGTAGACGGGGCTAGCTCAACTGATCCCACAACAAATGGTTGGTCAGGAACATATTCCTGAATTTGAATTTCCGGGGGAGCGGGATTGACCAAGGATGACTCTTAACCAATCGTAGGATCATCTAGTGGAGGACTCAAAGAAAGTAGTTTATAACTAGCCGGGAGGCATGGTGTAGAAACGGTTCAGTTGTCCAAAACTCGCTTGGCTTCATCCATAAGGACAAAGGTGAAATGGCATGGTTCCTTCACACAACCTGCTGTGATTTTCTCATAATCTTACCCTTCTTAGGAGTTTTTACCAAATACTCGCTTAAAGATGTGCCCCAAACCTGACTCTCGGAAGCCAAAGGCAATAGCGGATGACTGTTGGACCATGCTTCGAGCACCTTGGGAATGCCAGGGCAATCTCAAAGAAGATGGTTTCCTTGGCATATCATGCAAGGGAACTTAACTTTCCACGGAGGGTTGGAAGGTTTATCAAGAGCCCCTTTCTAGGCGCAATAGTCACTTTATAGCCTCTCCTTTATCGGACTTCTTCTTCTTAGCCACCTAGTTACTCAAATCCAAACTTTCACTAGGTGAAGTAGAAGAGGAGGACCCAGAAACAGGCGAAGAAGGGGAGAGGTCCACCTTGGAATCAACATGGCGTTTTTCAGGTGGAGGAACTGATTGAACAATATTCGGGACATTCGGGACCACAGAGGTTGAAAACAACCAAACAGGAAACCCAACAATTAACCCAGGAAGGGACAACGTTGCCACATAAGGAGCGCCAACATTTCCAAACGGAGGAAAAGGACCCAGATTCCCATCGAAGGGGATTCCTTGGTTGGTGAACTCCGGAAAAGTTTCCATTAGAAACAACTTTAGAACAACACCCTAAGGAAACTAAATTTAACCAGGAATATTTCGCGGGAAGTTTATTTTTAAAACATTGAAACAAAACTCTATCGTTTCATCTTTTAAGAGTTGAGAAACAGGCAAAAGGTGACTCTATCGCTTTCAGATTGGAAACAAGCGTGAAAGGACAAGCGCTTGATGATATTTTCAAATTTAAAGAGTCGAAAATATCGAAATGAATGCTCAGAGAACGTTAGCAAAGGGTGTACCAAATAACCGTGAACTGCAATATACACCTTGGTTTCAAAATGAAAGAAAAATCAACCAAGGACTTTCCGTACGTGCAGGCAATCTCCCCGAATGCTGTGTCCGGTGTATCACGGGTATAAGGCGGCAGACTCGACTTCCTACAGATAAAGGATAGCATCCTAGTGGGGTCTCCCTTTATATACACGACGGTACGGGGAGCACAAGTCCGTACTAGTGCTGTCTAAAGCCAAGAGGCGAACGACAGCTACTAGGTTTAAAGACGCCGGAACACGTCTCTAGCCTAGACCACTAAATGTGTTTCATTAATGTTTCAATGCTTCCTTAGGTAAATTGAGTAAATTTTATGGTTGATCTTCAATTATGTTTCGGTTTCAAGGCCCTACTGTATGTCATATGAAAATCTCCTGTATGCAGCTATATGAGAAAAGAAATCTTTTTAATTCGATGAATGCTATCTAGTTAAGGGAAGAGCTTCAAACAATGATGCAACAAACAACAACACTGCAAATGAAAATTTTCCAAACTAGATGACTTTCACTATCCGAAAGTAATTTCAAACATTCAACGATGCGAATAATGCAATGTAACCTATGCAAAATCCTATTTTTCGAAAACTATGCAATTGTAACCTATGCACAATTTCCTTTTTCCTTTTCAAATAATAAGAATGCACTCAATGCATTTTTCGATGAAGTGAGAATCTACTCAATGCATGCTTTCAATGAAATAGAATGCACTCAAAGCGATTTCTAGTTTTCAATCATTAAACAATGTAATCTAAGTTCAATTATGGATCTCAAAAAATACTTTTCAATGCAATGTGATATAATGCATTTTACAAAAAGAACACTTTGAGACAAAAACTAAATAAACGCAAATCTTCTTAATGAAGGATGAATGCAAAAGAGATGTAAACAAACACTAAGAATGAAATCGTTGTTTCAAACACTTTGTCACGAAATCCCTCAAAAGGCGACAAGACATATGAGGTAAAACACAAAGAGGACTTCCAAAGCATGAGATCAAAACAAGGCATTCATTCCCTTTTACATCAAGAAATCATAGCAAGAAGACATCCCAAACAATGAGCAATGTAATCTATGCTCACACAAGGAAAAGACTGGAAGGGAAAGACACACTGCATGATTTAGAAAACACCACACACCCCCCGAAATTGGTTTCTACTTGTACATTGACAACCAGCGCTAACCGTCACAATCTGCACATCGACAACTTATGCCAATGCCCAATTGGCGTGGGTTGCTAATTGACAACAAGCGCCAATGCCTGAAAATGCAAAAACAAAGAATTTCTCCCAACCAAGACCAGACTCACCACTTCAAGCAGGATCTAAAAAAAAACCAGAAGCAAAGTACTGACCAAAAGAAACTTCCAAACAAGGGTAAAACCTAGCACCTACAGGAGATGGTGCATCTGTCTAGCTGTAATCCATGCCAGAAAGAGAATGGCGCAAGTGATGAACTAGCAACCTACGCCAACTGGCGCGACTGTCAGGGATAAACTCGCGTCAATCAAGCCAACTATGAAAAGGTGAAAATTTGGAAAAGCAGAGGTTAGATCTAATCCTCTGGGGCTGAACCAAAAGCCAAACACAAGAAGAGCCAGCCGAAAGAGCAGATCAAGCAAGCAGAATCGAGAAACAACCGAAAAGACAAGACAATACTCCAAGTGTTCAGTTCATAAACTAAACCAGAGATGGACTGAGGCAGCTTTGATCTATAACCGTGCAGAAAGCAAAAGAGACCCGAAGGCTATCTAGCCAACTTCGGTGATCCGTTCATAGCTTATAAAACGAACGACAACAAGCTAACGATCCCCGGCGGAGTTCGCCAATTTATGGAGAGGTAAATCCCCTCTGCGGACAAAGGCGATCCCTACTAGCCCAGACTGGGTCTAGCAACAATCGTCACACGCTATAGTGCAGGTTCCTAATTGCAAATAAACCAACTACCGATGAAGGCTTACTTAGAATCCAACGATGTCGCTTGTAGAGAAAGTAGTGCTCCCGTTCCTTAGCTCTGGCAGATTACGATCCTCACGATCTCCGTGACCGGACACCTGCACACGCAAGAAACAAAACAAATGCAAGCATAAAATCTAGTATATGCAACTATATGTCAGTCAGAGAAGACGTAACTCATTATCATAATCAACAACAAGAGTGGAACCATAACCAATAGTCGCTTATCATTGATCAATCAAAGAAGAATACAAATATAGCTTCGACGCAGCACTCTCCTTTGGCGGGTCGTCAGCAAAGCATGTCTTGATAAAGCCTGTCAAGGATGGGACAAGCCTCTCTCTCCGGATACTTGAAAATAGTCTCCTTGCCTGGATTTGTCCTTGAGGGAATCAAGAAGGCTCTTGCAGCATAAAGATGTGAAAGCTCTTGAGAACTTGGAGATTAGATTGCAAATGAGATGAGCAAGCTTTTATAGATGGAGGAAGGGGAGTTGGGATCCCTATAATCATGGGATTGGCCCTATCATCAAAGAAGCTTCCATGAGAGGTGGCAAACCACTTCCTCTCTATGGAAATCGGTAGCCAAACTTCCCAACTCAAGATAGATATCAGTCTAGGAATTTGTTAGGATGAAACTTACGCCATTTATTTTTAAAAAACACCTCTTAATATGGTTGGCGCGGGTGCGGCTCTATGACATAGCGCCAATTGGCGCGCCATCTTTGGAGTATTTTCCCCCTTGGCGCAAGGGCTAAACTGTGGAACCGCGCCAATGAAAAAAGAGCTATTTTTAGGATTTTTTGCAGGGAGATGTCTTAAGGGAAATGAAAGCTCATCTTCAGAGGGATGCAATGAAATTATTTTCAAGTCTTTTCTCTGCTCACAGGTCACGGAATAATCCCTCCAATGTGCGGGATGGGGAAAGGTAGGGACGGTGACAAATTGTTGTGTAACAGCTATGAACTATCTGAATTTTTCCCACCTGAGTAAATACCACTGCTGGTTACGGTGCTCGATCCAGATGTCTATCCACCTACTGTTTCTCCCGCCTGATGTTGCTGGACAAGAGGATCATCCTCCAACCTCTCTCCAGGAGGAATCTCTCGAGATTTCCTAAAAGCTCTATCTTCCATGAACTTTGCATCCCTTCTGACTACAATATTCCTTCTCCCAAGAATGTAGATATGGTATGCCTTCAACTTCTCATTGTATCCTATGAGATACCATTTCTCTGTAGTCTAGTCTAGTTTTCTTCATTTTTCATCTAGAATGTGACAGTATGCCACACTTCCAAATATCATGAAATGAATCACTTATAGTTTCTTTCCTGTGAAGACACTCTCGAGAGTTGTCTTTCCTAAAGCCTTATGAGAAGTTCTATTCTATATGTATACAACTAGGTTTCAAGCTTCTTCCCACAAGAATCATGGAATATTATAATCAGACATGGATTTTTATGCCCCGAAAATGGTCCTATTCTTCTGCTCTGAAACCCCATTCTACTCTGAATTATATGGAGATGTCCACTCTCTCTTGATGCCCTCTCTTGTGCAGAAGCATGTGAAGTCCTTGTATATGTACTATTCACCATTATTTGAGCACAAAACCTTTATCTTATTCTATGTTACGTTCTCAACCAAAGCTTTTAATTCTATGAAGCAATTAAAGACTTCATCCTTGGTCCTCAAGAAGTAGTTCCAATTTTTCATGGAGTGGTCATCAATAAAGGTGACGAAGTAATTTCCACCACTAAGAGATCTGGTAGACATTGGTCCACATATATCTGAATGTATTAGCCCTAATACACTTGGAGCCTTCTTGTTTCTTCTAGAATATGCTACTTTCATGGATTTCTCTAGTGTGCGTCCTCTGCACACATCATCATGCTTGGTAATAAAAAATGGAACTCCTAAAACAATTTCCTTGAGAATTTTCAGAGCTCCATGGCGTAGATGCCCCATTCATCTATGTGATGGCTCATCCAGGTCATTTTCTCCACTGATATCATTGCCTACCAGTGCCATTGGAGACTCAAGTTGCAACATGTAGATTTTTTTGCTTTGAGTACTAATATGAACCTTCTTCTTCCAACTTGGTTGCTTAAGATATAATTGTATTCCGATGAAGTACACATCATATCCCTTGTCTTGCAACTGGGACACTGCAATTAGATTCATACCCAATCCTGACACATGCGGCACATTTTTGGCTCAGAGGATATCTCCTCCTTTTGCTTAAAATGACATGGTCCCTCTTCCCACTCAGGCACACTTTGAATTATTTCCCATAGTAATCTGGAAGTTCCTCCTTTCTTCTTGATAACTTGAAAAATATTCTCAAATCCCATTCATATGTGTTGAAGCCCCACTATCAATATACCAATCATCAAATGATGTAGAAGTCAATAAGAAAGTAAATTTCTCTTCCAACCTGGAAGATAATTCATAGATGTCATGATCTCCCATCATGATTTTTCTTCTTTCTCTTGTAGCCCCTATAAAAAACTACGTAATCCTTCTGGGGTTCAATTTATTGTCAAGATACAACACCACGACTTCCCCTCAATGCAGATTCTTCTGTGCGTTTTCCCGATCTAGCTCTGATACCTTGTGAAATTTTCTACAAAAAAATTCTACTGCAATATCTTATATTATTTCTCCTTCTTATTATCCAACAACAAGTTATTTACAGAAATTTCTTCAGTAAATATTGAAATAAATTCAACTACAATCTTCACAAATAAGACGCTAAGAAAAATGTAAAGAAATACACACACATAAATGACACAATTATTTTTGGACAGTTGTCCCTAGAAAAATCCAATGTGGGAAAACTGGTGAAATAGATGAGGGTTTATTTTATTATTCTTCAACAAATATATCTTGTATAGAAAATGACTCGTAGAACAGAAGAGAAATACTATAATTTAAAAACAAATTCCTCACTTTCTTTTAGTGAGTTTCTGACCTTGGAGATCCCCTGAGTCCCTCTGCGTCTCACTGCATCAGCCTTTGTGTAGTGACTGCACAGTTCCAACATCATAGCTCCTACATTGTCACTGCCTTTGCGTCACTGATTTTGTGCAGTACCTCCTCTATGTTGCTTCTCTCTGTCAGGTTCTGTACTCCCAGTACTTGCTGATCTATCTATCTCTCTCTCCACCTTGCAACTCTCCCTCTGAATTGATTTCTCATGTCGAACTTCAACCTGTGAGAAAATATATCTTCTTGGGAAATTAAGTATCTCCCTCGGTGTGTTTTATAAATGACCCTCAAGTCTTCCTTTACAGTGTTCTTGTTGAGACTTCAATGACCGAGATTAGATCTCCAATCAACGACTAAGATTATATTTTTAATTGATCTTATTTTTCTAGAAGATTCACCCACAAATTACATTAATACTGATTAAAACTAATTAATTTTTTTAATTTTATAAGTTAGACTTAGGGTCCTCATTAAAAATAAATTTTTTTTCTTATAAAATTGTTTCTGGGTGGAATTTCCCAAAATGATTTCTTGGTTATTTGTAATTCATGTGTCTAATCCTTCCACAAAATTTGAGACTTAGAGCACATCCGATGCTACCAAAAATCAACATATCCACTAGAGTCAGGTTGTCCTTTAAGAGTTGTAGGAATTGTTATTGATGTTGGATGTGATCTTCCATAATGTTGGGATCACTATTTTCGTTACACCAAAACTTGCAAGTGTTAGTAAATGAATAAATCACTAGCATTAATAGATCCATGAGAAGTAGTTAAGCACATGTCGCGAAACACGTGGTGATCGTTGGTTTCTCCAATGTCCAATAATCCCCCCCCCCAACAATAGCGCAAGCCAGGTGTGATTCGAACTCAATACCTTTTGATTTGATACCACTTGTTTAATTATGATTATCATTACACCAAAAACCACAAGTGTTATTAAACATATGCATCACTAGAGTTAATGGATCAACGAGAGGTGGTTAAGCACATGTTGTGAAATACGTGCAGAGTGTTGGTATCTCTAATATCGCACAATCAATCATTGTTGGAATTATGTCTAGTGTGTTGTCTTTCATGTCAACCTCATGGTATTCTTGATACATTATGATTGAGTGTAGATGTTACTAGCTAGATATTAGATGAATAATGTGCTTAATGATTGTATAGGTATTGTAAAAGTCTTGATGGTTATACAGGAACTAAAATGATTTATAAAAGTGTTGCAGGAAATATGATTGCTTGTGCAAGTGTTGTATATAATGAGGAAGAGTATTGGTAGCTTATTCATAGGTTGCATTTGAAGTATATTGTAAAATGTTAAGTTTGTGAACCATACACTACTTCTGTGAGAGAAAGTCGCATATACATAGGTATCAAGAACAAGAGTCATGCATATGTAGGTATCATGAACAAGAGTCATATATACATAGGTTTCGTGAAAAAGAGTCATGTACATGACCCTACACATGGAAAATAAAAAACCATGAGCATTTCCCATGGTAATCTCCCACGGTTTTGTGTCAACAACGTCTATTTGGTTCCTTCAATTATTCCCATCAATAAATGAAAGGGATTTTCCTGTGGTATTGTCAAGGCAAAGAGATTATAAAAGGATAAGTAGATCGATCAATGAGCTATTCTATGTGATTTGGTTTGGAACATTTGTGCACGAGGGCACAAGGATTGAAGATTAAATGGGTGTGTATATATGATGTAGATCAAGGAGACAATATGATGCAGAGCTATTTTTGTTGTTTGTAGTGACTAACAAATGTTGATCTATGTACTGTAGGAGTTTGTATATATGAATGTTCTAATATGATTTTTATGTAGGATAGAGGAAAGAATTCAATGAATTTAAATATAATAATTTTGTTCATTATCTTTCCATTTTCCTCTGAGATCTAGGTTTCATGGTTGCCTTCTTAGGTCCTTATAAAACTAGTTTAACCCCCTTATTGTTAGTTTTAGTGTAGCCCCTTATTGTTATTGTTGTGCACTTACATTACTATTTTTATGTAGGCTCTAATTATATTGTGACCCCTTAGACTCCTATATATACAACGGAGGTCTTGCCATTTGTATCATTGAAGGATTTTTCATTTATGTAATGTACATGAGGTTTCCCCCTCGAATAGGTTAATTTTTAAGTTTTTTATCTATATTATCTTTTGTTTTGTGATATAGTTGCATAAAATTTGGTATAAGAGATTTGGATTCTAAGGTTTCGATGCTTCAAATAGGCCATGTTGGATTTTTCCCTATAAAATATTTTCTATGAAGCTCCAAAAACTGAAATTTGGACCACATGGGGTTGAAATAATGGTGAAATTCATATAGAAATTTAATTTATTGGTTTTCTATATTTTATGATATATGGTCCGAATAAGTTAGGGTATTGGCATGCTCTAGAATTAAGTCTCAAACAAGTGACCTAGGGAAAATTGTCATAAATTTCTCTACAGAAATTGGATTTGAATTTTGTAAAAAGTGACGAAAATTGAATGGGTTTGGTTTTTCATGTATCATTTTTAGGGATGAAGGTTGAAATAATGACATGTGTAATATTGTACAAGTTCGCTCTACTAAACTAGTCCATAATCAGGTTATCGTTGGAGATTGGACATAAATTTATGTTATAGCATCATTTTTCACCCTCATGTGATTCATGATTGTCTCTTTGGCCTTGGGCACCCATTCCCACAGACTTGAACAAAATTCATTAAAAACAGTGTTAAAAATCCCATACGCGGGTATGCCCAGACTTTTCCGCGTGTATACGCGAGTCCATACACACTTTTCCGCGTATGACATTAAAATCATTAAAAAATATATAAAATTCCCTATTTTCGGGTTGGGTTGATGGTTACTCCAGTAGTTCAACCATCCCAGCACGTGGCCAACTGTTTCCAAATGATTGAAACTACTTTGAGGGAGTATAAAAGTCCCGCATGTGCATGGCCTAAGGGAGAGAGAAATTTATAGGAATTATACTCTGTTGGAATCCCAATTCATGTCTGATTTCCCATGCCTCCTGCACTTTCCCAGATTTTTACAGGAAACCCTTGTTTCTTGGAGATGTTCATCAGTTTATATGTCATCTCCTGTGCACAAGTCTTGAAAGTATCCTAGCGAGGCAAGGGCGGGATGGATCCGGGCGACGGTCTGTTCGAAGATCGTGGAAGGATTCAGGTGATCTCTCCACTTTTTATTACTGTACATGCTATTTGTAATGAAGAAGAACCATCTTGTTCCTGAATTCATGTGTTAATATCTGCTTGCATATGTGGAAAGATTATTAATTTAAGCATTTATTATTGTTTATATGATGTTTCAAATGGATTTCACTGACATTTAGGATAGATATATGCTGTACAACTAGATTTCCATGCATGTTTCTTCTTGGTTTTCAAGTTTAGGAGGAAGAAGGGTTGCTGGGGGTTTGGACCCCGCGGGATCTACATCAAACGTAGGATTATGGGTGAGTTCTATTATTGATGTTATCTAGTTTTTAGCATACAAGTGTGGTTGTGTGAGTCCTTCTTGAATAGCATGCCCTGATCTGTGGAGATTTTGACCCAACAAACCTCTAGGGAATTATTTCTAGAAACAGAACTGGCAACTCCACTAGGGATCGCATTTTTGTGATTCCCCTGTTGGGTGGTTTCAGCTGTTTTAAAGGTTTCCAACAATTTTAATCATTATTTCCAGTCGAGTTAGCTTTTTCTTAGTCAGACTAAACACCTGGTTCTTTATCCAGGCTTGATCATTTTTATTTTTCATTATTTACCTTTCCATACGCTAGTTGTTCTGTACACAGTCACGTATACATGCAGTTTTTGTCAAAGGGAGTCACATATACGCGGGTTTCCTTTGCCACAGTCACGTATGCATGCTTGTTGCAAAACTGTTAAAGCGTGTATGTCTGGGGGAAAATTTTGAATTTTTGGTTTTAGATTTTCTGGTCTTGTCTGCCTATGGTGACCTGTTTCTACTATGTTTTTTAATCTCTGGACTGTGTTTAAAGTGTTTATATGTGTATTTCTCTCTCCTTTGTGTGAAGACTCTCTCGGTTGGTGAAATTTTTGGTTGTTACGTTTGCAATTTTTGGTTTGAGTACCAAGATATTTTCTTGAAGATTCTTGGTTGTTCTGCTTAATCAGAATAGAGAGCTCCTGCTCATTTACTCTTTCCTTGTGTGTTGCTGTGAATTTTGATTTTTTACCTATTTGGTGCGTTTGGTTTCCTTGATGTTCAGTAGACTAGTTTTGTTGCAATTTTCGAAGAGTCTCTTTTTTATTCTTTGAAGTTTTTATTGCAAGTCTATACTATTGTACTGAGTTGATCTATTGAGTTTCTTGTCTTCCTTTTTTCTCGTATAAAGCCCCGCTGCGAGAGTGGCATGGTTGGGTTTGAGAATTTTGTTGAAGTTATACTTGAAATTCAGAGTTTGTTTGACTTAGTTACTGGATAGTTCAATTGGTCTTCTTGAAATCTCTTTTTTATAAACTAAAATTGCCATATAGGTTAGGAAATCCACTTTCCGTTGCATTTTGCATACTAGCCTCCATTTTGATCACTTGCCATAGGGTCGATCCCATCAGGTCATGAGTATTTAACCCATTTCACTCGCCGATTATTTAATC
This sequence comes from Pinus albicaulis, assembly GCA_034641835.2. Classification (NCBI taxonomy): domain Eukaryota; kingdom Viridiplantae; phylum Streptophyta; class Pinopsida; order Pinales; family Pinaceae; genus Pinus; species Pinus albicaulis. Next base: position 1,570,673,304 of record CM076584.1, read on the forward strand.
ATGACTTGGTGGTAGAGCCTTCCTTTACATGGGCTTCCTAGTTAGTCCCTCGCTATCACTTGTTGCCCATGCTGCGTTTTATGTAGGCTCGGGAGTCCTCTTTAGTCCCACCATGACTTATGTGTTGAAGCTTCATTCTTCTTCTTCTCCACTATTATTTTTCTGGCTATTACCCTAGAGGCTCCCTGGTGTTGTTGAGTTGTATTACTGCATTGCATATTGGCTACTTGTTTATCTTGGCCTTTAGCCGGCTTCATTTTGGACTCGATGTTTAAGCCAAATTTTGACCTTGACTGTCTGTACAAGTTAACCATTGCATGCACTTAGCTATCGCGACTTGACACCCTTTTTACCCATGGATGGAACATTCCTTTGAGTATCGCTTACCAGTTTCCGCCACCTTGCATTGAGCATAGGATTGTTCCTATCCCAAGAACTAGTGCATGTGTTTCTTGATACTCGTTCTATCCATTGTACTATAGCATTATTTTATTCTTTTTCAGGCTTATTATATGAAAAAGACAAAAAAAATCAAATATAACACAAAGAGCGGGAACGGGATGTAACTTCGTAATTTTATGGCAGTACAGTGTCAGTTTGTCGCCCTTGAACAAAGCACATACACTTATATATTTCCTTCATTTGGGATGGTTTTACTTTTGACCTAGGTTCAGCCTTTGCCTTGTTTCACTGGTCAGTTCTCCCCCGGTTGGTTATCTCTTCCAATCAAATGGAGAGTTTGTTTTTGCCTCCTGCATAACAGACTTATACAGTGTCACTTTTTACTGCCATGGTCATCACGAGTCATGCTTTTGTTCAAGGGAAGTCTAACTAGGGTCGGCCATTCTGCGGTGTCTCTTGACTCATTATTTAGTTGGCCTTCCCGGTCTTGTCAGTATCTTGTTCTATCACATTAGATGTTTTGGTCTTCTGCTCATGCTGGTTTGAGGAGGTCCCTATTCACTTCCTGCTGGTTTTGGTCTACAGTATTTTTGTCATTACCTTAGGGTTTGCAGTCATCAGTGGCAGACTCTTCGCTATCGACAATGGGGATTCATCATTGCCTCCTGATTGGTAGATTCTTCCAAGTTTTCGACTTCAACTCATTCATTCGCACTTGTTAGATTGTACTGGGGCACCTTGACACTCATTTTCATTATTGGTGGGTTGTCTCGCGTTGTTTAATGGTTTACATTATTGACCGGTAATCCAAAAATTTCTCACATGGTTGACTTCAGCTCATTTATTCCCATTGTGTAGAATTGTGCCATCGAGATCGGTGAAGACCTCGGGTTGCATCAGCATTTTTCGGTTCACTTTTGACAGTCCATTCAGTTTCTGCCAGTGATGCCGTCCACCCTTATATGTTGTAGTTCAGTATAGAAGCATCTTATATGTTGGCTCCCGAGTTGCGTGATTGTACCATGTGTTCCACCCCTTATGATTTGGTACTTGGAGATTCAGTTACTTTTATGATCAGACATCCAGTTTCAACATCATTGAGCAGCTTTCTATATGTGATACTTGGACATTGATTCTGACTTGTATTTCCGGGCCCTGCTCAGATGATCCATTATGTACTTTCAGTTCAACTATACTTTTATACATTTTGGATCTGTTAAACACCATGTTAAGGAACACACATGGTGTATGAGGAAGAAGAATGCACACACAAGAGAAACAACACACAATGAAAGATAAGCGTGAGGCTTTCTTATTTTCCATTATATAAAGATGTACATTTATAGTACAATGGTGTGACTCTTGGTTTCATATTCTAAGGTCACTTGGACTCCATTGTGACTTTTCGCATTCCACACCTACCCATGTAGGATTAGGTTTTCCAACATCCCCCCTTAATCCGAAGGGGTATGTGTGAGTCCAAGAAAAGAGTTGTAATACAAATCTGCAAAGTATGCATGGCAGCACTTGGCTGAATCAACTCTTTGAAATGTTGGAAAAAGAGGTGGTTTTAGGATGACCACAAACACTGGAACGAAAAACTTGTTGCAGTTCCCGGAACTCTTCCAAAACTGGCAAGAAGCTAAAAGCTTCTGCTAGAGGAATTGTCCCTCATAAAAAAGGGAGACCTTCAACCTAAAAAAAGGGAGGTCTACTACCTGTGGTGGTTTTAGGTTGTCCACCAACCAAAGATGATGGTTTTAGGTTATCCACCAACCGAAAATGATGGTTTTAGGTTATCCACCAACCAAATATGATGGTTTTAGGTTATCCACCAACCGAAGGTATGCTCATGGGCATCCGTATCTCTGGCTACATCTCTGAATCCGGAATGACGAATTGTGTCTCAGGCTCGCTTGAACTGCTGGCTACAACTCTGAACATGGAATGAGAGATTATGGCTCAGGCTCGCTTGATCTGTCGTCGAAGCTTGTACATGACCACCATTTTCCCCCCCTGTCAGGGACAAGGTGAGATGATGGTGAAAAATCAACTGCAAGTTTGCTCAATATCCGTGAACAAGTTCTAACATGTGTCGTAAACATCTTCTTGGCTGCTGATGCCCATTGCCAAGAAGCGATCCATCCAAGATGAATCTTGGTTCTTGCAGGAGGCTTGTTTTTGAAGCATCTGTCTGAAGAATGAGTGTGCCGACCACAGTGCTTGCATGGATGAAGATCAAAACAGTGATCTTTCATATGGCCAACTCGATCACAGTGTTGGCATTTCTCAATCTATTGTTGTTGTGGAACAGGATCTGGAACAGCTGCAGGTGAACTGTCATACATGAATCCGACACTCTGAAATATGATGGGCTTTGTGTAGTCTGGAATATGAAAGGACACATCCTTGTCATATCCAAGACCAGTTCGGTGCTTGTTGTGGACAAGCTCTTCCCAAGGTCTGATGATGGGCTTGAGAAGTGCAGGTTGAATTGCTGCATCTGCATGTACATCTGCTCTAGTACAAGGAACTGAATGTGAATCAACTGAAACTTTGTCTTCTTTCTTCTGATGAGAGTCCTTCACAATGTTCTGAACAGAAACAGGTTCAGAATGGTGACTCTTTTGCTGAAGTTCTTCTTGTTGGAGCTGAGATTCCAACTGCAAAAACTCAATCTTTTCTTGTGCATCTTGTAAACAAATCTGAATATTACAAAGAGCATCCTTGCTCATTTTTATCATGTCATCAACATTTGAATGAATGAGGCTATTCAACAACACTAATGCCTCATTGATTTTAGCCATTTCAACAACTTAGGCTCAAAAAATGAAAGGGTGTCGGCTTCAACCGAGAATGCACCCGTTTACAATGTGATTCAACAACAAATACAAATGACTCAAGAAATTCTCAAAGTACAAAGTGTGCTCCTCAAATGATGGAGGGCAATCAACAATCCAACAACTCAAATACACTTCAAATCTTGAATGAAGAGGCAAATTCCACTCAAAATACAATGTTAGCTCAATACATATCTCTGCAAAATATGTGCAGCTGAAACACTAGTGCAAGGGGCCTTTAAAGCAGCTGAAATTTCCTTCAAAGAGCTGTTCAAATGATGGCAAACTTGTCTTCTCATGTAAAAATCTTCAAAAAATCACTCTCATGTCAAAAATCACACAATGTCAAATTTCACTTTCTTCTTCTATATGTATAGTCCATGTCATTTCTTCAATTCTGCTCACATGTCATTCCTCTTTTTCTGCTGTTCAAATCTTCTTTCTCCTCTCTCTCTATCTGTTGTTTTTTTTTTTTTTTAATTAATTAAAAAATAATTATTTGGAATTAAAAAAAAAAAGGGAAAGGGAAATAATTAAAAAGGGAATGGGAATTATTAAAAATGGAAAGGGGAATTAAATTAATGGGAATTAGGAATTATATTGAAAATGGAAGAGGGAGATTTTATTGAAATGGGGCGGTATTATTAAGATTATAAAAATCGACTTTTAAAGAAAGGAGTGGTATTAAAATAAAAGAGGAATTTTAATTAAAAATTTTGGGCGAATGGAATGGGAGGGGTCGAATGCAATGAGGGTGGATTTAAAAATTGAAAAAGCGGATTTTAAAGGCTCGAGGGAAGGCAGATCGAGCAGAGGGAGGGGCGAAGAGGGAGGTGGACAGCCGGCTGTTATGCATATCGAGCAGATTGTTGTTTGGAGCGCTGCTGTCGTGGGATGCGATGGGTAGATACCAGCGAGGAGGGGTGTATATTGCAGAGGCACCAGGTAGGGTGGAAAGCTATGAGGTGAAGGTGCTGTCGTGGGGGCGGATTGGAGTTTGGGTGGGGTGTGTAGCAGAGGGGTAGGGAGAGGTGAGTTTGTGGATGCCGCGTGAGAGGTAAAGGGAATGGGTGTTAGAGAGGTAAAGGGAATGGGTAACGTACAGAGTAGGGAGGGCTCGGTAGTGGGGGATGAGAGCCGAGTTGAAGCCCGTGGGATTGGAGAGAATGGTGAGGGCGCAGAAAAGGGTAGGATATAGCGTATGGTGAGAGGGAGCGCGCAATGTGAGGGCTATGAAAGATAGCGGGGGAGCAGCGTTGAGAAGTAGGGAGGTTTGCAGATTGGGATGTGAGATGCGTATGGAGCGTAGGTAAGTAGGGGTGTGTGGTAAGAATGGTGCCGGTTATGCAGAGAGGCCAAGTAGGGCGTAGGGAAAGATGTAAAGGGGTTGTGTTGGATTTTTTTTTAATTTTTTATTTTTTAATATAAAAGTAGAGAGCAGAGAGCAGGAAAACAACAAAATTTTTAAATGTATAGCAGCAGGATATTGAATAAATGAAAACTCAGAAATATTTCTTCAAAAACCTAGAACTTTTCTTCAAAAAATTGTAGAGGGCCATATAGCAGTAGAAAATTGCAGGGATGATGAAATGTTCAGCAAAACTCAGAATTATTTTCCATTAAAAACCAGAAACTTCTTCTTCAGAAACCCAATTTAAAACACTATTCCAGCAGCTCTTCCAAAGCAGAATTAAAATGCAGAAATTGCAGGAAAACATTAGAATGAAAACCTTTAGATGGGCACAGCTGCTTCTCTTCAAAACCAATGCCAGAATGCTGCCAATTTCTGAATGCTGGCGATCGGTTGCAGAAGGGAGCGATGTTTGCAGAGTGCTGCCACAGGTCACGTAGGTAGCGTAATGCAGAGTCGAATTGGGTAGGGAATGGCCGGCGGCCTGTGTGGCTGTAACGCATGAGATGGCAGAGTGTTGGGTAGGGCGAGGTGTGTAATGCCAGGAGGGAGTGTAGCAGAGCGTATGGTGGTTGAAGATAAGGGGAATGGGAATGTATAATAGTGCAGAGGGTGATTTGAAAGAGTGCGCAGAGTTTAGATGGTAAGGAAGTGGATAGGAAGTGAGTTGTGAGTTGAGGAATGAGAATAGGGAGGCCGTGAGGACTGAGGGGCCGAATGGCTCAGAATATATATATATATATATATATAGATATATATTTTAAATATGTAAAACAGCAGAGGAGTAAAAGAGCAGAGTATTTTTTTTTTTCTCAGCAGCAGAGGAGAAAAACTGAGATTCCAAACTTTAAAGCAGCAGCATGAAATTTCTTCAGAAATGCAGGATTTCAAGTAGTAATACACCACAGAAAAATTTGCAGAGATTTCCAATAAAACTTCGAAATTTTTCCAGGAAAATGGACTTTAAAAATGCAGAATTCTCCAGAAAATTTTAGCAGTAAAACCCAGAAATTTTTCTAATAGCTCAGCAGCAGAAAAACTCAAAATTCTTTTCCATTAAAAAGCCAGAAACTTCTACTTCAGAAACCCTCTTTAAACAGTGTTTTCCAGCAACTCTTCAATGCAAAAATTAATATAAATTGCAGGAAAAATGAGAATGAAAACCTTCAAATGGGAAGTGCTGCCTTTCTTCAAAACTACTGCTGCTCTTCTTCAAAACAAAGTCTGAATGCTGCTCTTTCTTCTAAATGCTTCTCCTTCTCCAAAACACCTCTGAATTGCGGCAAAAACTCTGCTGTAAAAACTCTCTATATGCTGCAAAAATGTCAAAAATTTTGCAGATATGCAAAGGCCATAAACACAAATGGCTCACTCAATTTGGAGCAGGGCCAGAAATTGCCCGCTCTGATACCATGTTAAACACCATGTTGAAGCACACACATGGTGTATGAGGAGAAGAAACACACACACAAGAGGAAACTCAAAACAATGAAGGATAAGTGTGTAGCTCTCTTATTTTCCATTATACAAAGATGTACATTTATAGTACAATGGTGTGACTCTTGGTTTCATATTCCAAGTTCACTTGGACTCCATTGTGACTTTTCGCATTCCACACCTACCCATGTAGGATTAGGTGTTCCAACAGGATCCATTATGTACTTTCTATATGATGTATTTTTGACTGAGCATGGGTATGCCCGCCTCAACATGAGTTGACTCTCTGTTTTCTTTCATTGGTTTTTGGCAGGCTGAAATCTGGTGAAGTCCTCTCTTGTCCTTACAAAGTTCTTTCTATGTGCATAATACATTTCGGCCATCATGTACCCCTTCCGACCTCATATATTAGGGGGCATCTGTTATAGCATCATTTTTCACCCTCATGTGATTCATGATCGTCTCTTTGGCCTTGGGCACCCATTCCCACAGACTTGAACAAAATTCATTAAAAACAGTGTTAAAAATCCCATACGCGGGTATGCCCAGACTTTTCCGCATGTATACGTGAGTCCATACACACTTTTGCGCGTATGACATTAAAATCATTAAAAAATGTATAAAATTCCCTATTTTCTGGCTGGGTTGATGGTTACTCCAGTAGTTCAACCACCCCAGCACATGGCCAACTATTTCCAACTGATTGAAACTACTTTGAGGGAGTATAAAACCCCCTCATGTGCATGGCCTAAGGGAGAGAGAAATTTATAGGCATTATACTCTGTTGGAATCCCAATTCAAGTCTAATTTCCCATGCCTCCTGCACTTTCCCAGATTTTTACAGGAAACCCTTGTTTCTTGGAGATGTTCATCAGTTTATATGTCATCTCCTGTGCACAAGTCTTGAAAGTATCCTAGCGAGGCAAGGGCGGGACGGATCCGGACGATGGTCTGTTCGAAGATCGTGGAAGGATTCAGGTGATCTCTCCACTTTTTATTATTGTACATGCTGTTTGTAATGAAGAAGAACCATCTTGTTCCTGAATTCACATGTTAATATCTGCTTGCATATGTGGAAAGATTATTAATTTAAGCATTTATTATTGTTTATATGATGTTTCACATGGATTTCACTGACATTTAGGATAGATATATGCTGTACAACTAGATTTCTGTGCACGTTTCTTCTTGGTTTTCAAGTTGAGGAGGAAGAAGGGTTACTGGGGGTTTAGACCCCGTGGGATCTACATCAAATGTAGGATTAAGGGTGATTTCTATTATTGATGTTATCCAGTTTTTAGCATACAAGTGTGGTTGTGTGAGTCCTTCTTGAATAGCATGCCCTGATCTGTGGAGGTTTTGACCCAACAAACCTCTAGGGAATTATTTCTAGAAACAGAATTGGCAACTCCACTAGGGATCACATTTTTGTGATTCCCCTATTGGGTGGTTTCAGCTGTTTTAAAGGTTTCCAACAGTTTTAATCATTATTTCCAGTCGAGTTAGCTTTTTCTTAGTCAGACTAAACACCTGGTTCTTTATCCAGGCTTGATAGTTTTTATTTTTCATTAGTTACCTTTCCATACTCTAGTTGTTCTATACACATTCATGTATACACGCAGTTTTTTTCAAAGGGAGTCACATATACGCGAGTTTCCTTTGCCACAGTCACGTATGCATGCTTGTTGTAGAACTGTTAAAGCGCGTATGTTTGGGGGCAAATTTTGAATTTTTGGTTTTAGCTTTTCTGGTCTTGTCTGCTTGTGGTGACCTGTTTCTACAGTGTTTTTTAATCTCTTGACTGTGTTTAAAGTGTTTATATGTGTATTTCTCTCTCCTTTGTGTGAAGACTCTCTCGGTTGGTGAAATTTTTGGTTGTTACATTTGCAATTTTTGGTTTGAGTACCAAGGTCTTTTCTTGAAGATTCTTGGCTGTTCTACTTAATCAGAACAGAGAGATCCTGCTCATTTACTCTTTCCTTGTGTGTTGCTGTGCATTTTTATTTTTTACCTATTTGGTGCGTTTGGTTTTCTTGATGTTCAGTAGACTAGTTTTGTTGCAATTTTCGAAGAGTCTCTTTTTGATTCTTTGAAGTTTTTATTGCAAGTCTATACTATTGTACTGAGTTGATTAATTGAGTTTCTTGTCTTCCTTTTTTCTCGTATGAAGCCCCGCTACAAGAGTGGCATGGTTGGGTTTGAGAATTTTGTTGAATTTATACTTGAAATTCAGAGTTTGTTTGACTTAGTTACCGGATAGTTCAATTCGTCTTCTTGAAATCTCTTTTTTATAAACTAAAACTGCCATATAGGTTAGAAAATCCACTTTCCGTTGCATTTTGCATACTAGCCTCCATTTTGATCACTTGCAATAGGGTCGATCCCATCAGGTCATGAGTATTTAACCCATTTCACTCGCCGATTTTTAAATCATGACATGGTGGTAGAGCCTTCCTTTACATGGGCTTCCTAGTTAGTTCCTCGCTATCACTTGTTGCCCATGCTGCGTTTTATGTAGGCTCGGGAGTCCTCTTTAGTCCCGCCATGACTTATGTGTTAAAGCTTCATTCTTCTTCTTCTCCACTATTTTTTTTTTGGATATTACCCTAGAGGCTCCCTGGTGTTGTTGAGTTGTATTTACTGCATTTCATATTGGCTACTGTGTACAGAACAACTAGCGTATGGAAAGGTAAATAATGAAAAATAAAAATGATCAAGCCTGGATAAAGAACCAGGTGTTTATTCTGAATAAGAAAAAGCTATCTGGACTGGAAATAATGATTAAAACTGTTGGAAACCTTTAAAACAGCTGAAACCACCCAATAGGGGAATCAAAAAAATGTGATCCCCAGTGGAGTCGCCAGTTCTGTTTCGGGAAATAACTCCCTAGAGGTTTTTTGGGTCAAAACCTCCACAGATCAGGGCATGCTATTCAAGAAGAACTCACACAACCACACTTGTATGCTAAAAACTATATAACATCGATAGTAGAACTCACCCATAATCCTACGTTTGATGTAGATCCCACGGGGTCCAAACCCCCAGCAACCCTTCTTCCTCCTCAACTTGAAAACCAAGAAGAAACGTGCATGGAAATCTAGTTGTACAGCATATATCTATCCTAAATGTTAGTGAAATCCATGTGAAACATCATATAAAAAATAATAAATGCTTAAATTAATAATATTTCCACATATGCAAGCAGATATTAACACGTGAATTCAGGAACAAGATGGTTCTTCTTCATTACGAACAGCATGTACAGTAATAAAAAGTGGAGAGATCACCTGAAACCTTCCACGATCTTCGAACAGACCGTCTTCCAGATCCATCCTATCTTGCTCGCTAGGGGATACTTTCAAGACTTGTACTAGATGACATATAAATCGATGAATATTCTCCAGGAAACAAGGGTTTCCCGAAAATTGGGAAAGTGTGAGGCATGGGAAATCAGACTTGAATTTGGGCTCCAACAGAGTATAATGTCTATAAATTTCTCTCTCCCTTAGGCCATGCACATGAGGGGCTTTTATACTCCCTCAAAGTAGTTTCAATCAGTTGGAAACAGTTGGCCACGTTCTGGGGTGGTTGAACTACTGGAGTAACCATCAACCCAGCCCAAAAATAGAGAATTTTATATATTTTTTAATGATTTTAATGTCATACGCGGAAAAGTGTGTATGGACTCGCGTATACACGTGGAAAAATCTGGGCATACCCGCGTATGGGATTTTTAACACTGTTTTTAATGAATTTTTTTCAAGTCTATGGGAATGGGTGCCCAAGGCCAAAGAGACAATAATGAATCACATGAGGGTGAAAAATGATGCTATAACACTTTATCTTAAAGAATTCAATATCGGTCTGACTTCAGATGTTAGAAAGAAGATTCAAAGGTCTACCACAAGAAACAAATTACATACATTGGAGAGACGAAATTACAAATATATAACATTTTCAAGATCTAGCTCCTAAAAGCAAGAAAAATGTGTGTATTTGTTTTTTAAATTTTGTATAACTTTTTTTTTTTAAATAAATTTGAAGTGATTCAAAGGGCATAGTGAAGCATAGGTATCATTGTTTGATTCCATAAATCCTTGAAACAAAAAAATGGATGCATGTATTAAGCAATTATAAAAATCTAATATGACGCATGAAGGAGAGGAAAAATGCAACATGATATATCAAAATTGCGGGACCAAGTGCAACAATTTTTTCTCTCACAAAATGTAACAAAAAATAAATTGGAAGCCATGTTGAATGTTAAGATATATGGTATAAAAATGGGCATGTGAGTTTTGAATGATGGTTTAAAATTAGAAATGAACACAATGATGAATTTCAAGATAGAAGGGTTGAAGGAAGGTTTGGAAAATTTTCTAGAAGAAATGCTTCCCAACAATGACAAGGCAATCCATGAAAATCAAGATCACAAAAAATGGAATATGAATTATGATTTTTGAGACTCCAATTTCAGTTTTAAGACCCACCACATTTCAAATATCGATATGAGGAAGTTTTATGGCAAGGATCATGTAACATGTATACTACATATGGAGGAATATTTTGATCTACATGTCGTGCAACACACACAAAAGGTACGCATTGCATATTTATGTTTAGAACCCAATTAGTTTATATGGTATAGATGGATTTTTTATTGTAAACCACTTATCACTTGGTCAATTTTTATGGAGGAAATGATAGCACATTATGATGATACAAATAGAAACACCTTCTTTAGCCAATTGATAAATCTAAAACAAAAGGGTTCAATGGAGGAGCACATTGAGGACTTCCAAAAATTGAATATCAGAGTAACTGATATTCTAGAGGAGCATAGGATTGATTTAATCATAAGGATTTTAAAGGATACCATCCAACATGAGGTTCACCTTTGGGAACTTGGTTCACTAGAGAAGGCATTCATGGTGGCGATAAAAGTTGAAAGAAACATTATGGAAACAAGGAAGCCTACCACTCACAACTATATTGATGGAAGTGTTGTTTCTCCTATCCTTTCAAAACCTACAAGGTTGAAACCAAAACACTTTGAGGAAAAAAGAGAAAAAGGGCTTTGTTACAGTTGTGATAGAAAATACACTAGAGGTAATAATTTTTCTAGGAAAAAAATATTTTACATAGATTGTGAAGAGGAGGAAGAAAAGGAACAAGAAACATCAAAAGATGAGGAGATAAACTAGGAAACAATCCCAAGGAAAGAAGAAATGAATCCAAAATTATCTTTTAATGCATTGTTACTAATTACCACTCCTCAAACCATCAAGATATAAGGATATATCAAGAAGAGAAAGATAATAGTGTTGATTGATTCAGGCAGTACCCATAATTTTATTCATTGTAAAATATCCAAGGAATTAATTTTATTTCTATATCTAACAACAAAGTTACAACTGATAGTTGCAAATGGAGGAACTATAAATTTCTTTGGAAAGTGTTATAATATCAAGCTAACCATGGCATATTATGTATTAAATAGTCCAACTTTTTCCATTCTAATGGGTGTTCAATGATGTTGTACCAGTTTTCTAATGGTTACACTCTTTAGGGAGGACATATTTTAATTTTCAAGAAATTTTCTTAAAATTTTTTTGGGAAGGGAAGGAAATTGAATTAAGTGGTATCATAGAAAAACTAGGATAAATAATCATCCCTAAAAAGTGAAAAATATTTTTAAGAAATAACAACGGAGCATAATTGCATATCATGCTCAAACACCAAAATCATCCATTTTTCCAGATCTCCAAAAGGTCTCAGGCAATAATTCTGAGGTATTTGAAACTCCCAAAGGCCATCCACCTATTCATGATTATTATCATGCTATTGAATTTATTATAAGAAGTGTTCCTGAAAACATCAATCCTTACATATATCCCTATGCCTGAAAGAGTGAATTGAATGTATGGTTGCAAAAATGATAGAGGTTGGATTAATTAGACCTAACGAAATTTATTTCTCTGCTCCAGTATTACTTTTGCACAAGAAGGATGGATCACAATTTTCGTGTCTGGATTATATAGAGCTCAAAAAGCTCATTGTTAAAGATAAAGTTCCCATTCACGTCATTGATGAATTGTTGGATGAATTAAATGGAGCAATTCGCTTCACCAAGTTGAATCTTCATTCAATATATCATCAAATTAGAATGAAAATTGAAGACATTCCAAAAACAACATTTAGAACTCATGAAGGTCATTATGAATTTTTGTTCATGCCTCTTGGCCTTAGTAATGCACCTTCCACATTTCAAGGTTTGATGAATTCAATTTTAAAACCCTTCCTTATAAAATTTGTGTTAGGATTTTTTGATGATATACTAATCTATAGCAAGTGTTGGAAGGATCATGTTCAATATGTTGATAGGGTATTATAACTATTGGAGGAGAAACAATTATATGAAAAAACCTCCAAATGTTTCTTTGGAGTATAGGAGGTGGAATATTTGGGTCATATTGTATATCATGAGGGTGTTGATGTAGTCCATAAAAAATTGAAGCCATTAAGGAATGGGAAATCGCCACTACCCTAAAGTGTATTCGAGTAATTATCGGCTTGACAGGGTATTATCACAAGTTTTTTTAGGATTATGGGAGAGTAGAAGTGCCTATCACAACATTACTAAATAAATATGTTTTTCTTGGACTCCAAAAGCAACTAAGGCCTTTGAAAATATTAAAGAGGAAATGTGCCAAGCACAAATCTTAGCTACACTAGACTTCACAAAAACCTTTATTGTGGAATGTGATGCCTCAGAAAATGGAATTGTTGTTGTCTTAATTCAAGAAGGAAGACCCATTTATTTTGAAATTCGTCCAATCAAGGGAAAGTATTTACACAAACCTATTTATGAGAAGGAAATTTTGGTAATACTACATGCACTAAAGAAATGGTGACCTTACCTAATGGGAAGACAATTCAAGGTAAAAATAGATCTTGTTAATGTTAAATAATTTTTGGAACAAAGATTATCTTTAGAAGAGAAAAAAAAATGGGTCACAAAGATGTTGGGTTATGACTTTGAAATCATCTACAAAAAAGGGAAGAGAAATGTTGTTCAGATGCACTTTCAAGAAAGGATGATAATGTGGAAGCATTTATCTATGCCATTTCCATTATTAAACTTGATTGGATAATTGAAGCAAGGGTGAAATGGAAGAATGACGAAGAGGTGTGGACACACATTCAAAATTGCAACAAGATCCCAACACATATAATACATTTACCTGGAAAAATGATTCATTATGGTACAAAGATGAATATCTATACAGGAATTCCCAAGTCATACAAAATATTCTCTTTAAATTGCAAACATCCCCCTTAGGAGGGCACTTGGGGTTTTTTAAAACTTAAAATGGGGTCAAGAAGGAATTTTTTTTGGGATGGCCTTAAATATGATATTAAAAATTTTGTGGCATAATGTCTAGTTTTCCAACAAAATAAAGTTGAAACAATAAAGACCCCGGGTTTGTTAGAACCTTAATCGATTCTAGGTCAACATTTGGAGGAGGTCTCAATGGATTTTATCACTTGTTTACCCAATTATGAAGGAAAGAGTGTCATCATGGTGGTAGTTGATATACTTACTAAGTATGCATGATTTTGTGCATTATCTCATCCTTTTAAAAATATTATAGTTTCTATTTCATTTGTGGAAACAATTCAAAAGCGACATGGAAACCCAAATATTATTGTAAGTGACAAAAATCAAATTTTCACACGAAATTTTTGGATGAAATTATTTTCTTGCCTTGGTACCCAATTATCTCATAACTCATATTATCATCCTAAATATGATGAACAAACTAAAATAGTGAACAAATTTTTGGAAGGATATATTCATTTCTTTGAATATGATAAACAAACACAATGTGTCAAGTGGTTACCTTTGGATGAATGGTGGTACAACACTTCCTTCCATACTGAAAAAAAAATGACCCCATTTATGGAACTTTATGGATATCATCCACTATCTATCACATCATATTTAAGAGAAATTTCTAAGGTTTAAGCAGTGGAAGATCATATGGAGCATCAACAAAAAGTTCTCCAACTCTTAAAGGATAACCTCACTCTGGCACAAAATCGAATGAAAGAATAGATAGACCAACATCACAATGAAAGAATTTTGACATAGGCAACTATGTATTTTTATGGCTACAAGCATACAAAAAAATTCCCCTCAATTAGCCTAAAAACAATAATAAATTATCACCCAAGTACAATGTCCTTACAAAATGTTGCAAAATATTGGTACTATGGCATATAAATTGGAACTGCTTACATCTTCTAGAGTACACCTAGGTTTCCATGTTTCATGCTTAAATAAGTTTATCAGTGACAAGCTCCCAGTTCAAACAATACTACTAGAGCTTGAAAAAGAAGGAAAACTCATATTAGAGCCTGAAGCATGCACATAAACAAGAACTTGAGAACTTTGAAATCGATCAATTTCAAAGTGTATCATTAAGTGGAAGAACTTACATGCTGAAGATTCCACATGGGAGGATCAAAATTTTATATAAAAGCATCCATAACTACTCAAGCGTTGAGGACAAAATTTTTTTGGAGGAGAGGGGCATGTTAGGTCCATATAATACTAGTGTATCCCCCTTATTTTTATTGTCAATGTAGCCCCCTATTGTTATTGTTGCGCCCTTTAATTATTATTGTTATGTAGAATCTAATTATATTATGAACCCTTAGACTGATATATATACCAAGGAGGTATTTTCATTTGTATCATCAAAGGATTTATCATTTATGTGATTTAAAGGAGATTTCCCCCTTGAGGAGGATAATTTCCAAGTCGTTGATCTATATTTTATTCTGTTTTGTGATCTAGTTGCATAACATGCCTATTCTAAAGACGTATTTTTTTTAGTTGCTATCATTCATAATATTTTCAGAGAGCTTGGAAAAACCAAGGTTCGATTGTTGTGTAGAATAATCACATGTTTTTCGGCTTGTATTGCATTAAGTTGCACTTTCAAATATTTCTTTTGCATTGATGAGAGTTTTAATATTCCAAGATTTGTATGCATGTTTTGTTCCCAAATAATGTGTACATACACATATCCTCCTCATGAAAATAGTGTATACTATCTTAGTTAATGTGGTTTGATTATTTTTTCCTATTGTTGGTTTTGGTTGATTGATGTTACTGTGATACATGAGATTGTTTAGTTGACAATTGTTTTTCTATTGATTGATGAGTATAATGATGGTATATAAGATTTGAATGGTTTGGAATTTGGAATCTTGGTAAACTTGTGGCGCTAAAGGTTTGAATGGATTGGCATTTGGAATATTGATTAACTTATTTTAGATAAGGTTTCAATGACTTGGGTTATGACATATTGATGATCGTGTTGTAGAAAGGTTTTGGCATTAATATATTTAACATAGTAAAATGAGATATGTATATTGTTTTTGTGCATAATAAATGCATATATATGGAGATCCCTTTAATGAAAGTCATTTATATATTTGGAGTTGACTTTGGACAAGGTTTTTCGTGTCGTTTGGTTATGATAGTGAATTGATATTGAGAGATCC
Source organism: Pinus albicaulis (assembly GCA_034641835.2). Lineage (NCBI taxonomy): Eukaryota > Viridiplantae > Streptophyta > Pinopsida > Pinales > Pinaceae > Pinus > Pinus albicaulis. The sequence continues at coordinate 1,570,688,970 of CM076584.1, forward strand.
TTGTATAGTTTTCTCCTAACTGTGAAGGATACTGTGGTCTGTATGTTTGGAATTTGTTTGGCTTGATTGACTACTAAGGTTTTCTATTGGATACACAGGTTATTGAGATTGGCTATTCATTTTTCATTCAACTAATTTATTATTGAAAAAATAGTTTGTTGATAATGGTTTCTTGCTAAGCAAAGTTAATTAGAGATTTATTGTAGAAGGGTTTTTGTCCTGTATGATGTGACAATTGATGAGAAAAGACTTTTAATTGCTTAGTGTTTTTAAAATTTGGCTTGTTATGTCAGTGATTTAGTTGTATATGGGTAATTGGTATTCAATTATTTAGTTTGATCAATGTGTGGTTTCAGAGAGGTTATTGATAGTCAGTGAGTGAGCATTTTTTTTGGTGTGGGGTTAGTTTGAAATTGGACGAAACTTTGGCCTACGTGTTTTGATGTGTAATTGAGTCAGGTGGATCTAGTGTAAAATATTCCGAAACGTGGTACAAATAGATATTCAGGGTTTGAGCCTTCAGTGGGGGAGTAGAAGCTTCCTTCCGGTAGGAGTTGATAAACTTGATTAGGGAAGCTTACTTCTAGTTGGAACTGTAGACTTTATGCAGGTTGTAGCCTCCTGTAGGTAGGAACTTGCGCACTGGTAAGATTTTTCATCAGTGAAATATTTAAGAAGAATTTTTCTTTCTTTTTCCAGAGGAAAAATCAAAACTTTTTATTAGTTATTAAAATTTTATCCTGCGGATAAAATTTGGTTGAGGTGTTTGCTAGAGGTGATTAAAAAATTTTAATCAGTTATAAAAATTTTACAAAGTGCATGCTTAAAGCATTCTATATTATTTATCTTTATAATAATAATAACAAGCGAAAAAAAAAATAATGGTTTCTCCAAAATTGGGTTTCCATATAAATATTCAATGTCCCTATGTGTTTTGCGTTGATGATGTGTTTATCTACTCTTACAATGAATACTGCTCATGGAACGGGGGATTCACTCAATTAACCTTTGATATTTCAGGTGCATTGATGGAATACTATACAATACCACTAATTTGACTACATATTGGAAAACACCTCTAGAAATCACATTATTTAATCCCATACCAATATGAACCCAATACACCTTACCAATTTAAAAACCCCCTACTTTCACTAGAATTGTAGGTATTAATTTTTTCATTAATATTTTTTATACATACCAATATAAAAACCCTTTACCCCCTATATATCCCCCAATATATTATATCATTTTTTCCTCAATATATATCCCCCAATATGAAATCATGTGGTATGGTATTTCTCCCCAAGTGAAGCCCCCGTGGCTCATGGTTACTACACAATGTATGGCTAATGATATGATTATTAAGATAAGTTTATAAAAAAATGAAAAATAAAGTAATATGCATATACATTGTTTGTGTTCATTAAAACACACATATGTGAGTTTCTTAAATGAAAGTCGCATATAAATTTTTTAATGTGCAATTGAATATTAATGGGAATGAAATACATATTAACTCCCCTTCAATATTTCTAACACATGGCTTGAACCTTATAATTTTCCCTTAAAGTCGATGTGATGGATAATGAATGATGTCCATACAACACCATAAATGGGGTCATTTTTTTGCAGTATGGAGGGAAGTGTTATACCACCATTCTACCAAGGGTAGCTACTTGATCCATTGTGTTTGTTTATCAGATACAAGGCAACAAAGATATCCTTCCAAACATTTTTTCACTATCTCAGTTTTCCAATCAAATTGAGGATGATAAGATGAGCTATCAGCTAATTGAGTACCAAGACAAGTAAATAATTCAGTCCAAAATTTTCTAGTGAAAATGGGATCTCTATCACTTACAATAACCTTTGGGTTTCCATGTAGTTTTTGAATGGTTTCCATAAATGAAGTAGAAACTTTATTGGGTTTTAAAGGATGAGATAGCGCACAAAACTATGCATACTTGGTAATTCTATCAACTACCACCATGATGACACTCTTTCCTTCAAGCTTGGGTAAAAATGTGATAAAATGCATTGAGACTTATTCCCAATGCTAACTTGGAATGAATAATGGTTGTAAAATACCTAGGGTCTTAATTGTCTCAATTTTATTTTGCTGGAAAACCAAACATTTTTCCACAAACTTTTGAATATCAGATTTAAGTAAATCCCAAAAAAATTCCTTCTTGACCCTGTGGTAAGTTTTTAAAAATCTTGAGTGTCCTCCTATAGGAGAGGTGTGCAATTCCAAAAGGACCTTTTGTTAAATTTGGGAGTTATTACATAGATATAAGCGATATTTGTACTACAATGAATCATTTTTCCAAATAAATGAATCAGATGCACTAGGATGTCGTTGCAACTTTTGAATGAGTGTCCATACCTATTCATTATTCTTCCATTCATGCATTTCTTCAGTTACCAAACCAATTTGTATAATATAAATGGAATATGAGAATGCCTACAAATCCACATCCCTTCTTGAGAGTACATATGAAACAATAATTTTCTTCCTTTTTTTGTATATGATTTCAAAGTTATAACCCAACATATTTGTGACCCATTTTTTCCACTCTCCAGAAGATAATATTTGTTCCAAGAAGTATTTAAGATTATCATGATATTTTTTGCCTCAAAGTGTCTTACCATTAGGTAAGACAGCCATTTATTTAGTGCATTTAGTATTTCCAACATTTCCTTCTCATAGACAAGTTTTTGTAAATATCTTCCCTTAATTGGATGACTATCAAAAGAAGTGGATCTTCCTTCTTGCAAAAAAACAACACCAATGCCATTTCTTGAGGCTTCACATTCCACAATAAAAAAAAAATTTAAGCTTAGTGTCATGGGAAAATATACTATAAGGTATGGGTTGAGGTACCTAACGGAGTGGAATGCATACCATCACAAGAAGCATTCAAATTAGAAGTCCTAATGCGTAAACTCGAAAACTAGGAATAGGTGACCTTACTCATATGTCCTATGTTTGAGGTCGATCTACAGGGTTCAAACCCTTTGCTACTCTTTGTGATCCAAAACCTGCAACTCACTCAAGACAAAGCAAAAATACTAATTGTTCAACATAATTATTGTAACTTTCAGTATGTTAGACTATATAAAATCATAAAAGATTCATGAAATAACCATTACAAGATCATTAACATGTATATGAAACATATAATAACATGACATCAGGAACGGGAAAAATATTCTTTTATTGATGTATGTAAAAATAAAGTGTAGATATCACCTGAAATCAGCTAGGAGTCCAAGAGAAACTGTCCTCTCGATCCGTCCATCTCAATCCTCAAAAATCTTCTTCCATGAGAGGTGCACAAATGATGTCACATAAGGAGGGTGATCATCACATGGAAACAAGGGTTTCATGAACCTGAGAAGTGCAGGAGGCACATGGATAATCAGACATGATCAGGGTTATAACAGGATATAATATCAATAGGATTCTCTCTCCTCCCTTAGGCCTTCCAAATGAGGTGTACTTATACTTCCTCAAATCAATTTTTCAGTTGGGAAATTGTTTGGCCATGCGCTGGTGTAGGTGGTTCTTAGGTAAAACTCGTAAACCCCACCCAATTAATAGGGAGTTTATTATTTTTTAATATTTTAAATTGTATACGTGGGTCAGATATGGGTGTACCCACATTTGCACATGTAAAAGTCTCGGCAGAGTCATGTATGGAAATCAAAATAATGTTTTTGTAATAAAATGAACAAGTCTGAAAATAAAAGGCTTCCCAAGGCCAATGCATAAGTCATCAAGTATATAAAGGTGATAAATTATGCTATAATATATGCCCCTTAATATATGAGGTCAGAAAGGGTACATGATGGCTGAAATGTATTATGTGCATAAGAAATAATCTTGCGAGGACTTGAGAGGACTTCACAAGATTTCAGCATGCCAAAAACTAGTGAAAGAAATAAGAAATAAATCCAATGTATGAGGTGGGAATACCCATGCTCAGTGAAAGAAAAGCATGTTCACATAAAAATTATGGAGCATATCCAATATGTATACAAGTATAGAACGAATTGTGAATTACATAGTGAATCATCTGATCAGTGCCCGAAAAGTATATATCACAATGATGCCCATGTACCACATATAGAAGAATGATGAATGATGTTGCAAAGATATATGATCATTGAAGTCACAACTAAATATTTAAGTACCAAATCATAAGTGGTGGAAAAAATGGAACTGCACACAACTTGGGTGCCAACATATAGAATGTTGATGTGATGAACTACAACATATAAGGGTGGATGGTGTCACTAATAGAAAATTAAAGGAGCTATCAAAGTGAACCAAAACATCTTGATGCAAACCCGAGGTCTTTTTTGGTGCATTAAGATGACTATTTAAAAGCAATCCTAATGCCTACATTAATCATCAACCAAGGGTAAGTCTGTTTATTTCAAGAGTGTTCAGCATGGTTTATGCAAGTGAAATAGGAGGTTAATAAATCAAAAATTTTGCAAGAAGTAAAGTCTAATTCTCGAAGTTCAATCAAGACAATCCTGAAAGAAATCGTTAAATAAATTTAATCAATCAACTAAACTTAATTCTGATTTATCCTACGGAAGCAACAAACTGAAATGCAAGGATTAAAAGAATTAATAATTAACCAGAATTACTAATCAACATCTATAACAGTCTATTTAATCAGAAAAGGAATACTACAGTAACTGAACAATGAGTAACATATTCATGCTCTGCAATTTAAATTCTCAATGAATGATCAACCAAATAATATCACTCAGAATGGACAACAATCGAAATATTCAAATACCTCTGGTAAATGAAATATATAACATTCATGTGAAAAATAAAAGCGATTAAGAATTTAAATCAATGGAAACACAAACCATTCAATGCTAATTAGATTTATATCAACTATAATTCTAAGAAACACAAAAGTTATTAATTAAAGAAAAGGAAAATAAGAATATAACACAAGAAAGCAGTAGAGCTCATAGTGACCAGGCCCAAAGCCTCCAAAAGTCTCTGCTAGAAGATATTTAGAGCACGATTATGGAAAAATCACTATCTCTTTCATTGAATTCAACAGTCAAGATACAACATCTTTGAGCACAAAATCTCTGTTATGAAGGAATGTAAATAATAAACAATGACAATGTACGGTTAAAAATCCTCTCGTTCTATTTCACCTATTAGTCTTTTATATCCTATGGAAAAACATAACAGATAGTAGTGAATGCTCAGGATCAGTAGATGCTGAGGATTTTGCAGTTGTCCAATAGTTTTCATTATATAATAGGTGAGATCCTCCTCCTTCTTCACTAGTTTTTATGAACAAAACATTATATTTTCCCTTTCTTGGTCGTTGTTGTTCAGTCGTTTGAATAACAGTTAATTGGTTCAGATTTCTTACACACGAAAACAATGAAAATTATCTTTTATGCTAATAATCACATAGTTTGTTGATAATTAGTTTTACCCTTTGTTTACAATTAATTCTTCTATATTTATTTCCAAATTAAAGGTAAACACATGAAATTTAGTAATAAATCAGGCTAATTATTAGGGTAAAACATACCCTTTTCATGGCCCACATACTCCCCAGCTTACCTTGTTGCATGTCCTCATACAATGAGATGGTTGAGGTGTAACAATGTCAAGGAATAAGTAGGATAGAATTCCTCCTTATATAATCTAGAACCATTTTTCTGTTTGACTTTTTCAAAAGCCTAGTTTACATGAACCTCTGGAAGATCATAGTCATGGTGATAGCCTTTAGGAGGGTACCATATGATAGGGCACCTGTAGTGGAACCCTATCCATGTAGGACCCATGCATAAAATTATGTCATTGTATGTGTTGAAACGAACAACATCAAATTTTAAGTTCCTATAAATAATGGGCTCCCAATTCTTAACATTGTTGGTGGAATCCTGCCATCTTTGCTTGGCTACTAACAAAGCATCTTCTCTAGTCTCCTAAAATTATTCTCTCCCTACTTGTACAATGTCCTTATGGAGTGGTCCCAATTTGGCTATGAGCCCTTCCTGTTTCATGAATCTCTCATGTTGAGTGAAGAGATGCAGGGGTTTAGTGGGTTCTCCTCTAACCCAGAGATCCAAGCCATGTTCCCTTCTCTGAAAAATGTTATAGGATTTAGCCCACTTGATCTTATTATCAGCAAAAGAGAGGAATGCTTGAAATTGGATGTCCCCTATGAAGGGAGTAGGGTTACTATTTTTCTCATCTTCCAAAAAGAAATTTTGTAAATAGAGTTCACGTAGGAGGTGTTGAACCTTCGCATTTTGTTCCCCACAACACTGGACAAATTCTGCAGTGGTCTTAAATTCGGTGGTTTTCCCTTCTCTAATGGCTTTCACTTTTAATAACAAATATATCTCTAATAAAAAGAGAGCATAATTAGTAACATGTGATCTGTGAGATAAGACATCTGAGTAAAGCGATCAAATAGTATTTGTTTTCTTTGTTGCTTCTTCAAGCTGAGCTTGTGCTCTCTTTACCTTCTCTTGTTCGCCTCTGAAGTTGGAAAAAGTTTCATCTGCAGTTGCAAAAAGCTTGTTTATTTTTTCCAGCAGCTCCTGATGCACCTGTAGGGGTTATAGTTCCTTCTTATATTTGGACAACTCCTGTTGGGTCTATGTTAATTCATTTTGAAGACTTGAAATAACAAATTCTTTTAGCATAGGAGTATAAGAAGGTGTTTCATCTGTCTGTGTTTCCAATTATGATTGGGTTTCAATAGTGTTTGTTTCTTTTTTAGGCTTCTAGGCCTTATCTTCCTCTTTTAACCATTCCCTTAATTTCTTGGGTGTTTTCTTTAATTTCTTTTATTTCTTGCACAATTTCCTCAACTTAGCCTTAACTAGCTTATTCTTCTTTATAGGGTATTCATTAGAAGAGGGAATAATAATTTTTTCAGGAACAAGGGAAATTGTGCCAATTTCTAGGCCATAAACTAGTGAGACAATGTTTTCTTCAAGCACTAAATGGGTTGTGCCTATATTGGTATCCTAGTCCAATGGGACGATGTTTTCTTCAGAAATCACATAGGTTGTGCCTATATCATTACTCTGGTCCAATGGGACAGTATCACCCAACTGGTTTTCAAACTCAGGAGTTTTCTCTGAAATTTTTTATTCTTCCAAATATTCATTAACACAGAGAGTTGAATCCATTGAATCCTGCAATTCCTCATGAGAAGGTAAAATCACAGTGTGGCCAAAACTACAAGCAGAGGAAGAATAGTCCAGGGGGTAACTCTATCCCTCAAAATTCTTGGAGGAATTTTTCTTTCTTCATGGAATTCACTCATACTTTCCAGCACTCAGGCCATTTCTTACTCATATTTCTATATGAATTCATCTTGCGTGCTTAGAGGAGGTGTATGGGATGGCCCTGGCTCATCAGAAAAGGTTGAGGTATATTCTCATCAACTTAAACAGTCAAAGAATATTAATTTTACTAGACCCGACGTCGAGGGATAAGTTCTTTTTCTTCTTGCTTTCTTTGGAACTGATATTTCTATTCTTGGCTTGTCAATTTCTCTATTACCAGGATTCTCTTTTGGTGGAGTTAGGACATGGTTTACAAGGCTTTCCAAAGTTAACTGATGCTTAGTAAATTCATAAATGATAATAAGATTTATCAGACCATGATGACTGGTAACAGTATGCGGATTCTTAGCCCTCCTAACGTGACTAGATATATCATGCAACAAAGAATTCAAGAAAAACGACACATTAACTAGAGGTTTTGTTTGGGTATGGCTAGAAGTTATGATTTTTTGAGGTTTTACCACTTCTTGGTGTCCTTTGCATGTAATATACTTCTGAACTATGATTTCCAATTCTTGCCAAGGTTCCTTCAAATACGTAGGGTGAATCCCTTTTCCTTTGCGCACCAATTTCTCATCGAGGTCCTGGAACACTGTAATTGCTTCATGTAAGAGAACGTACTTATCCATCCACCTTGTTCCTACTACTAGAAGTCCAGAAACCTCATATATTACAACTTTCGATACTGTTATATATCTTCCCTTCAGCATTGTGTGTCCATCCTATAGGTTCTGTAGAAATTCTAGTGTTATCTCAGTGTGGAATCCATGTAATTTGTCTAGATATGGGAGACAGCTAGCGCTCTGAGGGATAGAAAAATATTGTTCTGTAATATTGAGTATTGTGGGTCCATTGCAGACAGATCTCCCACCCATGAATATTGTGTTTCAGAGACCTAATTAACACTTCTACATGCACTGCTCACGACTTCGTAAATTTGGAACAACACAAATACTACATGCAAATACTTTAAAATTGTTTTTTTTTTAATATTATAAATGCAATTGTATTTGTCTGCCATATTAGCAGGTTTCAGTGGATTTTTATAATTATTTCACATGCTTTCTCATAATGTACACCTTACCCCCTCCAATGAGAGAAGGGCGTCCACGCCCTTAGAGCATAGAAAAAGTGGAAATACGTTGAGGATAATTAATGTAGCGGAATAGTAATCAGAGTGTCATACATTGCGATAGAAAGAAGTCAAATAAGCTCAAATCATAAGGAAGACGGGGAAATGATCAAAAAGGAAAAAACTAAGAAATAATTGTTATGAGAAAATGATTTTTTCTTTGATGGAAAGTTGTGACAAAACATGATAGGTAAAGAGTGGTAATAGCTGATGGGATTAAGTGATCAGGCATAATTAAGTTAATTCATATGAAACTGCAGTTTTACCATGCATATTGGTTATTATAAAGATAAAATTGTTCAAATGGTAAGTTCTCCTTTGGGAATGAGTTGGTAGAAATAAGTGAATATAAAATGATTGGCTGTTATCATGAAATTCTAATGCCACAAGTAGAGACACTACTTCCAGTAGGCATCCATAGCCTCCATAGGGTTGATTTTTAACCCAAAAATGAGCCAGAATTCTCTGTTTAGTATTTAGATAATTTAATTGTTCTTATGGAGAGACCACTGTGCTGGCATGGTAACTAAATAACCACTGTGCCATTCACTATGATTTAGCAAAGTAATCAGGCCGACTTGTGATGAGACCTCCTGTCCTTTAGGAATTTTTTACTTGGATAGAATTTCATTGCCCTGGTGTGGTTTACATTATGAGAATGTCACTTGTTATCTCCTTACGATCATGGTAGGCCGACTCATGATGAGATCCCATATCCTCTCTAAAATATTTTCATATTATTTTCATATTTATATGTTTTTTTTTATCATAAATAGAGGGAGGATCATTAACTCCTTAAGAGTTAGGGATGGTGTGAGGAGTGAAAATAAATGCTAATAAAAGTTATACCCTTATTCCTAAGTTACCTTGCCCTAGAAGATTGGCCATTGATAGTGTAAAAAGATAAACCAACATGGTATTAAGCTAATGAGTCATTTACAACATGTCTAAAGAAGAGATATCCATCAAGCCATTATATAGTTAAACCATATCAATGTCCGAAAATAAATATACCCATCAAAGGTTAAAAAAAAATCATAATGTTATAACTATCTTTGTTTTTCTCCTTCCTAGATGTACATTCCCCATTCAACAGGATGATTTCCATGACAAAATGTATGAAAAAATGGTTATATGGAAATAAAATTGGCAAAATTTCATTTAGACAATTATTTATTACAAAAGCATGACTATTCATTTGATCGAACACAAGTTGTTCAATGGATTAAACAAGAACTATTTAATCGATTGAACAAAAAAACCACACAAAAGAAGAATCAACTGTTCATTTGACCAAACAACGATTGTCTATTCGATTGAACGACAATTGTTCAATTGAGTGAATAGCAAAAACATGTAAAATAAGAATCAGTTGCTCATTTGACCAAGCAACGACTATTTAGTCGATTGAAAGTAGTTGTTCAATTGATTGAACATCAAAAACACATGAAGGAAAAATTAACTGATCATTTGACTGAACAATAATTGTTTAGTCGATTGAACAACAGATGTTCAATTGATTGAACAAAAAAAATACACAAAGGAAAAATAAATTGTTCATTTGACCGAACAACAGTTGTTCAGTCGATTGAACATCAGTTGTTCAATTGTTTCAACAGCAAAAAAATGTGCAAGGAAATCGGTTATTCATTTGATCAAACAACATCTGTTCAATTGATTGAACATAAAAAACTCACAAAAATAAAATCAGTTGTTTATTTGACCGAACAACAGTTGTTCAGTCGATTGAACAACGACTGTTCAATTGTTTGAACATAAAAAACTTACAAAAATAAAATTGACTATTCATTTGAATGAATAGAAGCTGTTTAGTCGATTGAATAGTAGCTGTTCAATTTATTGAACCACAACAACACACAAAAATAAAATCGGTTGTTAAATTGATTGAATAACAAAAACTCACCAAAATGAAAGAAAGAAAGGAAAAACAAGGGATTTTTGTATCTATATAGTGATTCTTATATGAAAACATCAAATCATAATCAAATGCAAGAAAATATATACATTATTTACAAATTGAAAAGAACAGATTTTCATGAAAATAAAGTTGTCGGGTCATTAATCCCCGCAGCTAAAATTTTCATGGCCGGGTCCTCACGTACTTGTTGGAAAAAAGACTCCTTTTTGAGTGGTTTATGATAAAGACGTACTCGATGCCCATTTACTCGGAAGGAAGATCCAGACCCATCTATGGTGGTCAAAGTGAGAGTACCATTGTTATGCACTTCTTGAATTTCATATGGGACGAGTCATCTTGTCTGTAGTTTACCTGGGAAGTCTTGAAATCTGGAAGCGTAGAGGAGTGCCTAGTCTACTTCCTAAAACATATTCTTCTTGATAAGTTTATCATGCCACTTAGCCCGTTGCTGATGAACGATTGCGGTACGTTGTAGAGAAAGTAACCAGGCTTCATATAATTCGTTTATCTGTTGAAGTCTTTTAGTTTGAGCCTCCGTCAAGTCCAGTCCCACTTGTTGAGCTGTTATGAGAGTATTTATTTCAAATTTTATGGGAAAAATAGGTTCTTTTCCGAATACAATTTGGTATGGAGAATATCTAGTAGTATTTCACCAAGTTGTGTGATAATCCCACAAGACCTCTCATAGTCTAGCAACCCTGTCCCATCGATGTGTCAAAACTGTCTTAGTTAAAATTGCTTCAATGACCTTATTGATACTTTCAACCTACCTATTCGCCTACGAGTGATATGGATAAGTGATTCTATGCATGATGTGGTGGTTCTGTAGAGTGGTTGTAATCTTATGTCCTACAGATTGTGCCCCTCTGTATGTTATCACTTCCTTGGGTAAACCATACCACACAAATATCTCAAAAATAAAATTAATAACAGTTTCTTCTGTAGCTCTTGGAAATGTTACTGTTTCAACCATTTTGTTACATATTTTGTGGCAAACAGTATGTAAAATTTCTGGTTTGAGGGTGGATTAAAGGAACAAAAAAATCCATTGCCCACTATGCAAAAGGTTCTATTACGAATTGTGGATGTAAGGGAATTTCATCAGATTGACCAGGGTGGCCCATCCTTCGGTAGCTATCATAGGCCTACACATATTTCTTATCATCCTTAAAAATAGTGGTGCAATAATAGCCCATTTGTAATACTCTGTGTCTATTTTTGCGGTTTGCAAAGTGTCCACCGCAAGATTCATCATTGTAGGCCCTCAGGATGTCGAAAATTTCATCTTCTTGGATGCATCTGCATATGTGCATATCAGCCCCTATGTGGAAGATATATCCACCAATCCAATAAAATTGGGCTCTTCATTGGAAAATCAGCTTCCTTTATTTTATTGTTAAATGCCTGGGTAGTTTTCCCATTGCGAGATAATTTTCCACATCTGCATACCATGGCGCTTTCACTGCTACAAAAAATAGGTGTTCATCAGGAAACTGGTACTCTACTTCTAGAGGATCATTTATCTTTGGAACCTGAGATAGAAAATCTGTGACTTGGTTCTCCTTTCCTCAACAGTCTTTAATAGTGATATCTAACTCCTGCAAAAGTAATAGCCAACAAGTCACTCTCCCATTTGTAATTGGTTTATTAGCTAAGTACCTAATGGAATAATGATCAGTATACAAAAATAGTTGATAGCCAATTATGTAATTTCTAAGTTTATTTGTGGCATATATGACTGCTAAGAATTCCTTTTCTCTTCCTGTATAGTTTAGTTCAGCAGGGGTGAGATTTTTGGTGATACAATAAATAGCGTAGGGATTTTTGTCTTCTTCTTAACTAAGAACAAATCCAATCGTTGTGTCTTATGCATCTAATGGAATATGAAATGGTTGTTCCCAATTGGGACCAAGAAATACTGGTGCAGACGGGACTAATTTCTTTAAATCTGTACAAGCAATGTCACACTTATCAGACCATTTAAATTCAACATTTCCATTTAAACCACACAGAGGTGAAACAATTTATGATTTTTTTTTATGAACCTACAATAATATCCTACATACCTGAGGAAACTACATAATTCCGTCTGAGTACAAGGTGTGGATAGTAAGAGAATTACCTCTATCTTTTTTGGACCTACCTTTATTCCAGCCGCAGAGATGTAGTGTCCTAGGATTATGCCTTCCACCATCATCATGTGACACTTTTCATTACTCAAACATAACCTGGTGGTGATACATCATTCCAACATTTTTTCCAATGTTTGCAGTGCTTGTTCAAAATCATCCCCATATGGGGTGAAATCATCCATATAAACTTCAAGTCCTTCGTTTATTAGATCAGAAAAAATGTTGAATATGGCCCTTTGGAATGTAGCTAGGGAGTTAAATAAGTTGAAGGGTAACACTATGTAAGAAAACGTACCCCATGGGTAGGTGAAAGTGGTTTAGCCCCTATCTTCAGGGGCAATTTTGATCTGATTATAGCCATTGAATATGTCAAGGAAAGAAAAGAATCATTTTCCTGCGAATGTATCAAGGACTTGATCGATAAACGAAAGAGGGAAGTGGTCCTTATGTGTGGCTTTGTTTAATTGCCTATAATCTGCATAGATTTTCCACTTGAAATTTTTCTTAGGGACGATCACCAGAGGAGAGACCCATTTACTATCCAAAATACGATAAAGAAAATTCACATCTAGCAACTTCTGTAATTATTCCTTCATGATATCTTTAAGGTGCGGGGTTCAATCTTTGTTGATGTTTCTTGGTGGGATGAGCATATTTTTCGGTGTAACCATGATGCATACACAGTTGGGGATCTATGCCCTTCATGTCTAAAAAATCCCAAGAAAAAGTTTCTTTGTATTTTTGTAAAATTTTAATGAGCTTATGTTGTTGGTCGCTCCTCAGATTGTCATTGATGTTCAAAATTTTACCTACTTCAATTTCAACAAGTATGCTATTATGAATGACAGTTGTGGGTATGTGCTGGTCATCAATATCCTTTAAAGGATCTTCTTGGGCCTCATTATCAAGAATTTCTCTTAACATTTATCATTTTTCATTTTCCGCAGTAGCTGGCTGATTAATAAAATTGTTAATTTTCTCATCTTCAGTATGATTTTTTAATTCGAGTGCTTCTGCTACTCTGAGTGGTGAACGAATATTTTCTTCCAGGTATGCTGGCGGGTGTTTATGAATTTTTACAATGGGAAGACTTGGTTTGGCAGGGGGATATAGAACAAGGTTTTTTACAGCATCCCCCTTAGCAATGGTCATGCTGCCTGTATGACATCCTATGTAAGCATCGGTTGTTGCCAACCAAATTCAACCCAGAATGAAGGGATGTCCATCTAGTTGACTTTTGGGATTGGTGACTAGAAAATCTACTAGGTATTCCCATAAGTCAACAAAAACCATGATGTCCTATAAAGTTCCTTCTGGTTTAAAAACTGATCGGTCAACAAGTTATAGGAAGGTGGTGGTTGGTTCTAAAGCGGTGATACCAAGTGTTTCATAGGTTTCCACTATGAGTCGACTAGTGTGTTTGGAAAAGAGCGACCATATATTTGGATTGTAACTAAAGGATTCCATCGATCTTCATATTTTATCAGTGTTTATGTGCCCAATAATAAATTAGACAAGGTTCCTATGACATGTATAGTTGGCGAAGTTTTTTTTTTCCTCAAACGTTTTTTTGTGCACAGTTATTTAATTGTCTTAGCATAGATATGGATGTCCTTAATTTCCCAGAGGAGAGAAATTTTAATGCAAATATTTTTAAGCTCCCATAAAAGATCAAAATCTAGATAGAAAATTGGCTTAGGTATCACTAATCTTTCAAGGAATAGGGGAGAGGTATTGATAAGTTTTCTAGAATATTCTTGTTCAATTGTGCCTTCTCCATGTTTTATTTCTATGTTGATCACAGTTGATGGATTAATTTCAGTTGGGAGTTCTAATTTGTCTTGTTGCAGGTCTACAATTTCCCCTGGGTTAATAATTCTCCCAGATCTCAGCCTAAGTTCACTTGATTCCTTTTGTTTGTCTTCAAGGTCTGGATTTTCAACGATCTGTATCAAATGCACTGGTCTATTATTGGGATTTGGGTTTCAGTTGAGCTGGAATTTGAGGATGTCTCAGAGGCTGAGAATTATTTGGTAGAAAATATGGAGTTGGTAATCTGGGTTGAGGTTGAGGACCCCTTCCCATAGGTGAATTGGTTATTACAAAAGGTGGTTGCCAGTTCTGGGACCAATTTGGATTTTGTGAGGTAGAGGTAGGCCACTGGGATGAATATGGATTGTTCTGCCAAAATGAAGGAGAGAAAGAAGAATTTGGCCAACCACTTCCTGGAAAGGATTGAGCTGGCCAAGGGGTCATGGAGAATGGTTGGGATGGTCAGGCGGAAAAAGGTGGTTGATTTTTCCACTTTTTTCCAGCGTTTTTCTATTGATTAAGTTGCGAATAAGGAAAGAACTGAGATGGGTCTTCTGACATACCTAGATATCAGGCTTGCCACTCTTGACGTTGATTCATTAAAAATACGGGTTATGTTTCTTCTTCTACTTCTTTGAATACTACTTTCAACCCTGGAAGTGATGGGCACTGTTCAGTGGCATGGTGTTTAGTGCAGATGGCCTAGGTTTGGACCATGTCTAATGGAATTCTTGTTGGCTATGCTTCTTTTGACAACGTGAAAAAAATACAACCAAGTTTTGTTCCGCTAATGCTTGCTTGTACTTGGCTTGCAAGACATCTAATTGTGTTCTGAGGGCACCTAAGATATCGGTCTCGAATTCTTCCAAGAGATTGTCAATTTTTGTTCATGCTACACTGCCACCTGAAGTTCTCTTATTCCTGGCAATCGAATCCCATCATGCTGGCCTAATGCGCGTGTTGCCTATAGAGCACCTGACACATTATGAAATAATATCATCATAATTTTCCTGATAGATGTATCCTTTCCCCATCATATTTAATGTTTCCATCCATTCATCTTTCATTCCTTTTATCATAGTTACTTTTAGAACATCTTTAGACAATGAAGCATAAGGGGACCTATGCAAATTGTATTGGAATTGTTCAATATATTCTTCTAATGTTTCGTTATCTTTTGTAGTCACGTTGAATATTTCATCTTTTAATTCTCTAGTCCTGCAGTAGTCTTGATATTTAGCAAGAAAATAGTTTTTAATTTGATCCCATTTATTAATAGTCCCTCCACCAAGCCCCATAAACTAGTGCGAATTCGTACCCTTTAATGTAGAGGGAAACCATTTTAATTTTTGAGGGTCAATGGTGTAATCGTATCCCCTACACAAAACATCAAATTCAAACAAGAAAGCATCAGGATCTTCCAAAGTTAATCCATGGAAAGTGGGTATGTTTTTCAACATAATAGATTTCATAGGGGAATTAGTGACTGGATCAGCAATGGGATACTCTAATATTGATGTTTGTCCCTGTTTTTGATTATGCACCATCTGATCAAAGATGTGCCAATAACCTTCAGGGATTTCCTGGTCTAGGAGATTAATTTGGACTGGACTAGAAGTCAGTTTTGGAAAAGGTCTTATAGTGATACCATGATCTGGGATGTCAGGCATTTCTTCTATTATCACTTAGTAATTTCTCCAGGTTCAAGAGAGAAATATTCTGAGGTAACCACAAACCAACTTCAAACTCTAGGATCTAGCCTTCCTAGGGTTCAGAGAGGGCTCTCTCTTTAAAATTTAGCTTTGTTTTAATTTGTGAATATTCGGCTAGTTATGAAAGTGCAGCTTTGGTTTTGTTTTGATAGACTTGGTGGGAAAATCACTTGAAAGGAAGGATAGTGGGAAATCTATTTTTCCATTGGGCTATGGAGTCAAAATCAAGAAAACAGGACTGAGATCAAGGGAAAAAAGGTCAAATGTCTTTAGGGAAAGATAGATAACCCTTGGAGATCTTGGAAAGTTGTTTTTGTGAGGTGGTATGATCAGGATAAAGGGCAGTTAAGAATCCTTAAATCCATAAAAATAATTAGTAGGATGAGGTCAAATGAGAGAGGGAGAAATTAAGGGTTCCCTATACTAGAAATCAGAGGAAAACATATAAATGATAACTAGTTAAAAACATGGTGATTTTAACAAATATTGTAGTTATAATTTTAGTTATACATTCATATTTAGCATAAACATAAATTTATGCATGTAAAAAATAAAGGAAACAATGACAAGTGAATAAAATACTTCACTCTAAATAGCTCATCATAGAAATCCTGAAGTATGATGCCAATTTGCTTTGATCTAGCCTGCTACTTGAAGTTTTGACACACAAAAGCTTTAAAGTCCAAGAAAAAATGACTATAACAATCCCAACAATTTTATTCCACCAAAATACTTCAAATAGTGAGGTATTTATACAAATTCTAAACTAGAATATCTTGAAAAAATATCAAGATTGGTTTACAAATATCTCCAACTATTTTACATAAGTAGAACTTAAGTAAAGGACACTAAAAAATAATGCATCTATTTGGCACTATTTTTTATGGATAGGTGATGACAAAGAGGAGAATTTGAATCTGATCTCAACTCTTAGTTGATGATGAGCCATCCAAGTCACTAACTGTCTCCTTTCTTT
Source organism: Pinus albicaulis (assembly GCA_034641835.2). Taxonomy (NCBI): domain Eukaryota; kingdom Viridiplantae; phylum Streptophyta; class Pinopsida; order Pinales; family Pinaceae; genus Pinus; species Pinus albicaulis. The sequence continues at coordinate 1,570,706,038 of CM076584.1, forward strand.
GTGCATTCTGCGCCAGCAATTATGCAAACTTGGGGTCCAATGATACCTTTGTATTTCTCAATACGAAATAGATATGTAAAAATTGAAAGAGGCTATTGTAGATAAATATGTTGTTGATATAAATAGCTCTCAGTTCCCTAAACTTCTTCTCTAGCTGTTCACAATAGGCTCTGCAAAACAATGTGTAAAATAGCGTTTTCCACAGTCTGAAAAATAGGTTGTACATATTTGCATTTATATCTCATTATGTAATACCGGTGAAAAAAGTGAGATAGGTTTTATATATGGGTCTCTTAGGAACAAAAACCTCCTTTAGTTTTGTAAGATGTATTTCTGATTGGCCATAGTCTTCTCTGCCAATTCATGACTTAACAGGAATTTTCTGTAAAAAGTTATTTCAACTATTATTTAATATTTCCAAATCCATAATTTCAGTTAGAAACGTGGGAGAGGTTTTTGTAGATGGACATCCTAGGAACATAAACCTCCTTTAGTTTTAAAAAATTCACCTTGGATTGGTCACAATAGTTTCTGCAAAACAATGACTTTAAACAGGAAATTGTTGAAAAAATGTCCCTTCTTGCTCCATTTTCATCTTTTAACCTTACTGTTCTTTTAATTGTTTTTGCTTTCACTTTGGATAAAATTTATTTTTGTTGAAATTATTTTCATATTTATTTACCGTTTACTGCCTCTATATTTACTTTTACTGTTTTACCTTGACTGCTTTATAACTTTGTTTTAACCTTTACTGTGACTTTCATCTTATACACTTTAACTCTAATGCTCTTTGACTGTTCTCTTTTCACTTTCACTATGAATTATTACTTTAATTTTACCATTCATTGTGTAATTTCATATTTCTAATCTCTCTTTGACTTGATTTTATTCTTTATTTGTATACAAAAGGTTTGTTGAATGAAGCTTCTGAATTAAAATCTGAGAATTTGGAGCATACAATTTTGTCAACTACTATTGAAACTGTTGGCCCAATTTCATATTCTGAGAGTAACTTGCAAAAATCAAACAATTTGTTAATGAAACAGAGGTCTACAAAAAGGGATAATGGATTTGATGAGTTGGGAAGACCCTTGAAATGAATTTTTACTTTGGAGGTTTAACTTTGTTGGCACTGAATAATTGAGTGTAACAATTCAGGATTCTGAGCATTGGTAAAAGAGTTTGAATCTTTCAAAGGGTTTCAAAAGGTCTGAAAAAGGTTAAATTTCTTCAAATTTGATTAAAACAGGTTAAAGTATTTGAAACTGTGGTTTTATCAGAGTTTCTACAACAAATACACTCTTTGAAAGCAATTAAGGTCTTTCTGTAGAGAGATAGGCTTCACAAGGTTCAATATTGACAGATATAGCTCTTTTTTATGACGAGAAGGTTAATTTCTTGAAGAATATTTTTTTTTTGCAAGTATTAGGTCTTGAAACAAGGTTTCTAAGGCATCGTAATATTTCTGATGACTTTGGAGGTTTCTGGAAATGAACTGAAGCTTCCAGTGGTCCTGAATGGTTTGCAGGGAAAATTATATAGGCTTTTCAGGCATAAAAATGGTCAAAAAGGGATGCTTTTATAGTGAGGGAGGCACGAGCAATATGTTAAGGTTATTGCGCAGATGATAAGGAATCAAATGCATTTTTGAAGGTTTATTGAAGATATTGGTTATATTCATTATGCATTGAATGCAGGTCGCATCAGCAGGGAGAGCGGTTTTTGGATTGAACGGATCTTAAAACCGGTGGTTATCACGTGACAATTGGATGGTAAGCAGTATTGGGCTCTGTTAGCCCCCTATGAATTTTTTGACAAGAAAATAGGGGGCTAAAATTTTTTTTGAGCCTTCAAGGAATGCATTTCCCCTAAAAACACATCACCCTTGAAGCCTCCTTGTGCCTCTGTCCTTTGAGAAATCCTCACTGTTGTTCCTAGTTTAAAAGCCTCTCTATTACAAAGAAGAATGCCCAAAAAGGCCTTTTTCCTCTAATCTCATCCCCATTTAACCTTTGTTTTCTTCCCTTTTACTCCTCTCTATTTCCCCCATTAACCCTCTAAATCATATCCATTCCCCTTTAAACCTTGCAAACACCCCTTGTTTGGTTTAATAATCCCTTATTCCCCTTACCGAATGCCTCCTTTGGCCTCAAAATGCATTAAAAACATGCCAAAAACCCACTTTCCATTTTATGACAGGCTAAGCCCCTTTTAGGCTAGCCCCTTAACCACTTCCCCATATGCCCCGCGCCCGGAACCAAGTGCTTAAAGTCCTGTGATGCTAATCGCAATCGGAACATTTATACGGGCGCGTTTCTTTGTTAAACCACAAGCTTTCGATGCAATAGTGTTTTGATCTGTCGGCCTTCAAAATAGTCTCCACCATTGATCTTAAGGCAATCCAACGGTTGGGCGATAATCGCATCACAACCTCATCACCAATCAGAGATTTCGTAAAGTGCCATTTTGTGTTACACCGATTACCGATCCCCGATTACATACCCACCATTTGTTCCCTTAGATCCGACAGCCCTCATTTCTCCCGCTCTGCTTCTATACCTCCATCTCCCCCGCCGATTTAATGTTCGCCATTGATCCCCTTCGTGATCCAATAGTTGGCGTTGAATCGAGCGTCGCCAATCACAAGTTTAAACGGTGCCACCCTCCTTCCATTTCGATTGCGATCCACCGATCAAATCGTGATCGTTCGTTTGACCCAAGATCGACGACCCGCATTTCATCGCCTCCCCATCTAATTTCATTCATTGGACCTTTCCCATGATTTCATCATTTAATCCCCGCCGTTGATCTCCTCCTAAGATCCAATGGCCCACAGTCAATCGCCCTCCACCTGCTGCGTCCCACCATCCAAGGTCCCCGTTTTCATTTCATTTGGCCCCTTTCCTTTGTATTTCGGCCAAAGGCTAAACCTTAATGTTTAAAACTAAAGATCATTCTTCGGCCACTCTTTCATTGTTTCCACTGTTCTCCATTGCTCTTCCACCGCTTCCACAGGTCTCCACATCATTCCTTCCGCCACTCCCTGGATTTCTTAATGAGTTATCATATTGTGCAGGGTTGTCGCAGAGTGATTTAATCACCCTGTATTCCATAATCACAGTTACTGTGTTTTAAAGCACAGAGAGGCCAGTACAGCCACGGCCAGTGTATCAGCAGTGAGGATTAAAGGGGTTTAAGACTGTTATTGAATAATTAACGCTTAACCCTACGTTCAAAAGAAGAAGGCGCAGTTGGAAGACTGAGCACACTAAAAAAGTTACATCAGTGCATTAATATCAGCAGAGCACCGTTTCTCCAAAAGGACACCTTCCTACAAACATCTCCATGCCTCCTTGAGCCCTTCAATATTAGTCCACTGACAGAAGCTTCTTTAAGACTGCCAGACAGCAGTTATGGAGGTATGGAGAGGCCTGCAGACCCTTCGATCCAGGTCACTCATCCCAGAAGGAAGCGCAGAGTTCCAAACAGCCAGAAAGACTTCAAGAACACATCCGAGGTCAATATCGATTTGACAGAGATCTCTGAACTAGACTACAGAGTACACACTGTCAACGTAGAAATATTAATAATTATGGGCATGAACGCTTCCGTCATTCTGTCTTAATGAAACAAATTAAATGTGCATCTACTGCCACTGTTATTATTTTCTCCTATAAGAATCCCCAAGAACATGTTGTAAGGGTTGTTGTACGGTTTTTGCTGTTGTAGTTGTAGGGATTCATTTCGACTGTTAGAACAATCATTGGGGAGAGGGTAGCATAGTAGTTTGTAATGTAGTAGGCTGGGAGGAGAAAGTTTGGACTGTGATAGTCCATTTAGCTCAGTGTATGTGACTGGCTTTGCATCAATTAATCAAGAAAATTTCATTGGATCCCGGTCTATTACTACTGGTGATGTTTTTCTCTTATCACACTATTTATTACATTTTTCATGCTGTTCATTTTCTTTTGGTACGCATCAGAAATATAGCACAGGATATACCCTCGCATGGTACCCTATGTTTCTGCTCTCCCTACCCTTAATTTTTTCTGCTGATAGTGAAATCTGAGGGTAGACTCTCGTGGTTTAACCAGTGTAGCAGATGTATGTCCTGCTAGCTGATGTGTGAACCCGGATCCTGCTGCTTGGATGTTTCTTGCTGGTGTCAAAGCAAGGAAGGTTAAAATTCATTCTCCAATCTATAGACCCTATCCCTGTATTAAATATTATCTCTGTTATCCCTTGGAGCATGCTAATGTAGACCTGGAGTTAAATGACCTCTGGTCTGATCTATAAGTTTCCCCTTTGTCCCTCCATTGAGAGTTGCCTATGAGTATTTCAAAGCAGGTCTGGAGTTAAATGACCTCTGACCTGATCTCCAGACAGAAATTGGGTTGCTTTCCTTCTTCACCTTCTTTCCTTACTGTTCCATTCTGCCATCTATCTAAGGGATCCTTTAGTATAGATGACTTGCCCTATGAAAGCCTTGTCTAGTTGTTTGAAAGTAATCCCCTTTCATGACTCCATAGCCCAATGGATGGCACATTCCTAGCCTATCTTCTTTTTCTAAAACATCCTACTATTTTTCTCCTTTCCTTCCATTACTTTCTCAGTCTATGGTCTCTGACTTAGCCCAATAACCAACCAACCAAATCATTTTAAATCCCCCATTGTGCTTCATACCTACCCTAATACCTCATTTTGAGCTTCAAAGATATATATCATTCTTTGTTTTATGGAGAGATTCCTCTCCGGATCCAGGAGGGCTAGATCCTAGGATCCCAAACTGGTTTGATGTTGTCTCATCTTTTGGTCTTGCCAATCTGGCCAAAACATGGGAACCCCAACATAATGGTGACTCCAATAGGAAAAAAGACCACTTAGCCTAGATTGGATTTTAATTGCTGATGGTGGACAGCAACCTGCTCCAAACAGTCAAATTCATCCACCTGGCGACTCCGCACTCCATAACTCCTAGAAGACCAAATGAATCCACTGGTATAAGACTCTGAGCTGGTAGAGAAGATACAGTGACCTCTTTCTGATTTACAAAAATGCTTACATGCATATATAGAAGATATGCCCCAATGAGTAGGGATCATATCCCTAGATTCCCACACAAAATGCCTGAAGTAGACTGGTTAGAAAACCTACCTACCTTTCAAGGTGAAAACGTTGATGACCCCTTGGTACATCTCATCAAGTTTCATATACAAGTGTGGAAATTTAAAGTTGAATTGCATGAAGACTGCCTAATGAAAATGTTCATGGCAACATTAGAAGGAAAAGCTAGGAATTGGTATGAATGGTTAGAACCCAAAAGTTTGTTTTCTTTAAAAGACATGCACCAAGTATTTTACAAGAATTATAAAGGAAACTCTCCAACCTTATCATGGGATTGTTGTGATCAATCTCAGAATATCATACAGTTCCTGTTAGATATTGATGAGGATTTGGTTAAGATGCATCCTGAAGATCTGTTAACATCCATTCAAGAACTTCATATGCATCCTAGCTATCACAAGAGCATGGATGAATCAGCTGAGGAAGAAAAAAGTCAAGAGACCGTAGACATTCCTCAAGATATTACTGAAAAATCAGATGTTGATTCATCATCCCTTGTAGTTGAGGCTCAATATGAAATTCTGCCTCACATCCAGACTTCAAAGGAAGCGGAGAGCTACTACACTTCTGCGCAAAGGAACACAAGACCATCTTCCCCTTTGACAGAAGAAGAAATAGATCAGATCATCAATGGAAAACTGGCCTCTGAATTTTTTTTCAGATCAGACATTCTTGTCCATTCATCTGTTGGCCTTTGCTGTACAGAGTTGGAAAGCCCCCATGTAAATTAGAATGAAGAAATATCTGTTGATAATCCAGTTTGTCTGATTTGTAGCATTACTTAAATTCATGATTTTCCTGTTTCTGATCTATCTGATGATGATGTTTTCCAAACAGAATATAATACTGTAGGGTCATCGTTAGTAGATTTATGGGAGGAAAATCAGTTCGATCAGCTTCAAGGAAGTAATGAGCCAATGCAGGCTATTTATGATACTGATGAAGAAAGCTTTAAGAGTGAAGAAGAGGGTGAAGGATCTCTAGATATTTGCTTCACTCCATTACAACTCATCAGTAATGGTTTTCACGTGATTGGAGGTAAGCAACCTTTCATCTCAGAAGATGAAGAGGAAAACAAGGAAGAGATTTTTGAGCAGACTGAAAACAAGGGGCCTTCTCTTGAAATATAGGAAGCAATAGACCAAACCCCTGCTCAAGAATACATGGATCTCTTCACATAGCTCAGCCCACTAGATCAGAACATCTCAGAGCTCTGAGAGGACAACACTGCCATATACGATGAGTCCTCCAGTTCAAAAAATGAAGAAGATGAGGGAGATTCTCTTTCTCAAGAGATTCTTGTTCTTGATCCAGTGGAAGAAGAAGAAATCTTGGTTGAAGCCTGCCTACCAGATATCCATAACCAGGTGTCATTTCATGATCCTTATGTCCATTTCTTGCAAAAATTTGAAGAAGGATCAAAGGTCTTTTTGAGAAGCATGTTGCAGACAGAAAGAATTTTTTTTAAAGCTGCTATTGTGGGACAAAAAGAGTGGGAGCAGCCCTACCTATCCAGCATTCTCAAGGAATTGAGCAAGAAAGACCAGTCTTAGGATCACTTGATGGACTGGTTACATTGGAAGACAATGTTTGTAAGCTAGACTTGTAAATATTTCAGTAAAGTAGGGTAGGTAGGAATAGCTCAATAAAGCTTAGTGTGTGAGCATGTAGCTAGTTGTTTTTTAATTTCTGCAGAGTCCAGCAAGCTAGACAGTTTAATCCTGGCTTCGTTGTTTTTCAATTTATGTCTTAGAATGTAGAGAAGAAATCTGCAAGATAGTTTAATCCTAGTAGGTAGTAGTTTAGGTAGAGAAAATATGAGGCCAACAGTCTAATTTGGTCTCATGGAGTAACAAGGGTAGCAGTAGAATAGGTTTCTTTTTCTGTTTGAAAAAATTGATGATTTAAAGGGTTTGCTAGTCCAAATGCACCCAGAAGAAAAAATGTTAGGACTATAGTGTGGGAGGTAGTTGTTTGGGAGAATTTTACTGCTGATATGATATCTTCATGATTTGTGGCAACTGATCCAAGAAATAAAATGAATGAGTCAAGTACCAGGCATCTGGCCTACACCAAAGATCATGTTCTGAATTCTTGACTCCTTCAAGAAGAAGCCATCCCCATGTGGAGCCACTGTTAGCCCCCTATGATTTTTTTGACAAGAAAAAAGTGGGCTAAAATATTTTTTGAGCCTTCAAGGAATGCATTTCCGCCAAAAACACATCACCCTTGAAGCCTCCTTATGCCTCTTTCCTTTGAGAAATCCTCACTGTTGTTCCTAGTTTAAAATCCTCTCTGTTATAAAGAAGAAGGCCCAAAAAGGCCTTTTTCCTCTTATCTCATCCCCATTTAACCTCTGTTTTCTTCCCTTTCCTCCTCTCTATTTCCCCCATTATCCCTCTAAATCATCTCCATTCCCCTTTAAACCTTGCAGACACCCCTTGTTTGGTTTAATAATCCCTTATTCCCCTTACCGAATGCCTCCTTTAGCCTCAAAATGCCTTAAAAACAGGCCAAAAACCCACTTTCCATTTTATGACAGGCTAAGCCCCTTTTAGGCCAGCCCCTTAACCACTTCCCCATATGCCCCGCGCCCAGAACCGAGTGCTTAAAGGCCTGTGGTGCTAATCGCAATCGGAACATTTATACGGGTGCGTTTCTTTGTTAAACCACAAGCTTCCGATGCAATAGTGTTTTGATCTGTCGGCCTTCAAAATAGTCTCCACCATTGATCTTAAGGCAATCCAACGATCGGGAGATAATCGCATCGCAACCTCATCGCCAATCGGAGATTTTGTAAAGTGCCATTTTGTGTTACACCGATTGTCGATCCCCGATTACATACCCACCATTTGTTCCCTTAGATCCGACAGCCCTCATTTCTCCCGTTCTGCTTCTATACCTCCATCTCCCCCGCCGATTTAATGTTCACCATTGATCCCTTTCATGATCCAATAGTTGGCGTTGAATCGCGCGTCGCCAATCACAAGTTTAAACGGTGCCACCCTCCTTCCATTTCGATTGCGATCCACCGATCGAATCGTGATCGTTCGTTTGACCCAAGATTGACGACCCGCATTTCATCACCTCCCCATATAATTTAATTCATTGGACCTTTCCCATGATTTCATCCTTTAATCCCCGCTGTTGATCTCCTCCTAAGATCCAACGGCCCACAGTCAATCGCCCTCCACCCAACGGGTCCCACCATCCAAGGTCCCTGTTTTCATTTCATTTGGCCCCTTTCCTTTGTATTTCGGCCAAAGGCTAAAACTTAGTGTTTAACACTAAAGATCATTCTTCGGCCACTCTTTCATTGTTTCCACTGTTCTCCACTGTTCTGCCACCGCTTCCACAGGTCTCCACATCATTCCTTCCGCCACTCCCTAGATTTCTTAATGAGTTATCATATTGTGCAGGGTTGTCGCAGAGTGATTTAATCACCCTGTATTCCATAATCACAGTTACTGTGTTTTAAAGCACAGAGAGGCCAGTACAGCCGCGGCCAGTGTATCAGCAGTGAGGATTAAAGGGGTTTAAGCCTGTTATGAATAATTAACGCTTAACCCTACGTTCAAAAGAAGAAGGCGCAGTTGGAAGACTAAGCACACTAAAAAAGTTACATCAGTGCATTAATATCAGCAGAGCACTGTTTCTCCAAAAGGACACCTTCCTACAAACATCTCCATGCCTCCTCGAGCCCTTCAATATTAGTCCGCTGATAGAAGCTTCTTTAAGACTGCCAGACAACAGTTATGGAGGTATGGAGAGGCCTGCAGACCCTTCGATCCAGGTCACTCATCCTAGAAGGAAGCGCAGAGTTCCAAACAGCCAGAAAGACTTCAAGAACACATCCGAGGTCAATATCGACCTGACAGAGATCTCTGAACCAGACTACAGAGTACACACTGTCAACCTAGAAATATTAATAATTATGGGCATGAACGCTTCTGTCATTCTGTCTTAATGAAACAAATTAAATGTGCATCTACTGCCACTGTTATTATTTTCTCCTATAAGAATCCCCAAGAACATGTTGTAAGGGTTGTTGTTCGGTTGTTGTTGTTGTAGTTGTAGGGATTCATTTCGACTGTTAGAAAAATCATTGGGGAGAGGGTAGCATAGTAGTTTGTAATGTAGTAGGCTGGGAGGAGAAAGTTTGGACTGTGATCAGCCATTTAGCTCAGTGTATGTGACTGGTTTTGCATCAATTAATCAAGAAAATTTCATTGGATCCTAGTCTATTACTATTGGTGATGTTTTTCTCTTATCACACTATTTATTACATTTTTCATGCTGTTCATTTTCTTCTAGTACGCATAAGAAATATAGCACAGGATATACCCTTGCATGGTACCCTGTGTTTCTGCTCTCCCTACCCTTAATGTTTTCTGCTGATAGTGAAATCTGAGGGTAGAATCCCGTGGTTTAACCAGTGTAGCAGATGTATGTCCTGCTAGCTGATGTGTGAACCCAGAGCCTGCTGCTTGGATGTTTCTTGCTGGTGTCAAAGCAGGGAAGGTTAAAATTCCTTCTCCAATCTATAGACCCTATCCCTGTATTAAATCTTATCTCTGTTATCCCTTGGAGCATGCTAAAGTAGACCTGGAGTTAAATGACCTCTGGTCTGATCTATAAGCTACCCCTTTGTCCCTCCATTGAGAGTTGCCTATGAGTATTTCAAAGCAGGTCTGGAGTTAAATGACCTCTGACCTGATCTCCAGACAGTAATTGGGTTGCTTTCCTTCTTCACCTTCTTTCCTTACTGTTCCATTCTGCCATCTATCTAAATGATCCTTTAGTATAGAAGACTTGCCCTATGAAAGCCTTGGCTAGTTGTTTGCAAGTAATCCCCTTTCATGAATCCATAGCCCAATGGATGGCACATTCCTAGCCTATCTTCTTTTTCCAAAACATCCAACTATTTTTCTCCTTTCCTTCCATTACTTTCTCAGTCTATGGTCTCTGACTTAGCCCAACAACCAACCAACCAAATCATTTTAAACCCCCCATTGTGCTTCATACCTACCCTAATACCTCATTTTGAGCTTCAAAGATATATATCATTCTTTGTTTTATGGAGAGATCCATCTCCGGATCCAAGAGGGCTAGATCCTAGGATCCCAAACTGGTTTGATGTTGTCTCATCTTTTGGTCTTGCCAATCTGGCCAAAACATGGGAACCCCAACATAATGGTGACTCCACTGGGGAAAAATACCACTTAGCCTAGATTGGATTTTAATTGCTGATGGTGGACAGTAACCTGCTCTAAACAGTCAAATTCATCCACCTGGTGACTCCGCACTCCATAACTCCTAGAAGACCAAATGAATCCACTGGTATAAGACTCTGAGCTGGTAGAGAAGATACAGTGACCTCTTTCTGATTTACAAACATGCTTACATGCATATAGAGAAGATATGCCCCAATAAGTAGGGATCATATCCCTGGATTCCCACAAAAAATGCCTGAAGTAGACTGGTTAGAAAACCTACCTACCTTTCAAGGTGAAAACGTTGATGACCCCTTGCTACATCTCATCAAGTTTCATATACATGTGTGGAAATTTAAAGTTGAATTGCATGAAGACTGCCTAACGAAAATGTTCATGGCAACATTAGAAGGAAAAGCTAGGAATTGGTATGAATGGTTAGAACCCAAAAGTTTGTTTTCTTTAAAAGACATGTACCAAGTATTTTACAAGAATTATAAAGGAAACTCTCCAACATTATCATGGGATTGTTGTGATCAATCTCAGAATATCATACAGTACCTATTAGATATTGATGAGGATTTGGTTAAGATGCATCTTGAAGATCTGTTAACATCCATTCAAGAACTTCATATGCATCCTAGCTATCACAAGAGCATGGATGAATCAGCTGAGGAAGAAAAAATTCAAGAGACCGTAGACATTCCTCAAGATATTACTGAAAAATCAGATGTTGATTCATCATCCCTTGTAGTTGAGGCTCAATATGACATTCTGCCTCACATCCAGTCTTCAAAGGAAGCGGAGAGTTGCTGCACTTCTGCGTAAAGGAACACAAGACCATCTTCCCCTTTGACAGAAGAAGAAATAGATCAGATCATCAATGGACAACTGGCCTCTAAGTTTTTTTTCAGATCAGAAATTATTGTCCATTCATCTATTGGCCTTTGCTGTACAGAGTTGGAAAGCCCCCATGTAAATTAGAATGAAGAAATATCTGCTGATAATCCAGTTTGTCTGATTTGTAGCATTACTTAAATTCATGATTTTCCTGTTTCTGATCTATCTGATGATGATGTTCTACAAACAGAAGCTAATACTGCAGGGTCATCATTAGTAGATTTATGGGAGGAAAATCAGTTCCATCAGCTTCAAGGAAGTAATGAGCCAATGCAGGCTATTTATGATACTGATGAAGAAAGCTTTAAGAGTGAAGAAGAGGGTGAAGGATCTCTATATATTTGCTTCACTCCATTACAACTCATCAGTAATGGTTTCATGTGATTGGAGGTAAGCAACCTTTCATCTCAGAAGATGAAGATGAAAACAAGGAAGAGATTTTTTAGCAGACTGAAAACAAGGGGCCTTCTCTTGAAATAGAGGAAGCAATAGACCAAACCCCTGCTCAAGAATACATGGATCTCTTCATAGAGCTCAGCCCACTAGATCAGAACATCTCAGAGCTCTGAGAGGACAACACTACCATATACGATGAGTCCTCCAGTTCAGAAAATGAAGAAGATGAGGGAGATTTTCTTTCTCAAGAGAGTCTTGTTCTTGATCCAATAGAAGAAGAAGAAATCTTGGTTGAAGCCTGCCTACCAGATATCCATAACCAGGTGTCATTTCATGATCCTTATGTCCATTTCTTGCAAACATTTTAAGAAGCATCAAAGGTCTTTTTGAGAAGCATGTTGCAGACAGAAAGAAATTTTTTTAAAGCTGCTATTGTGGGACAAAAAGAGTGGGAGCAGCCCTGCCTATCCAACATTCTCAAGGAATTGAGAAAGAAAGACCAGTCTTAGGATCACTTGATGGACTGGTTACATTGGAAGACAATGTTTGTAAGCTAGACTTGTAAATATTTCAGTAAAGTAGGGTAGGTAGGAATAGCTCAATAAAGCTTAGTGTGTGAGCATGTAGCTAGTTGTTTTTTAATTTCTGTAGAGTCCAGCAAGCTAGACAGTTTAATCCTGGCTTGGTTGTTTTTCAATTTATGTCTTAGAATGTAGAGAAGAAATCTGCAAGATAGTTTAATCCTAGTAGGTAGTAGTTTAGGTAGAGAAAATATGAGGCCAACAGTCTAATTTGGTCTCATGGAGTAACAAGGGTAGAAGTAGAATAGGTTTCTTTTTCTTTTTGAAAAGATTGCTGATGTAAAGGGTTTGCTAGTCCAAATGCACCCAGAAGAAAAAATGTTAGGACTATAGTGTGGGTAGGTAGCTGTTTGGGAGAATTTTACTGCTGATATGATATCTTCATGATTTGTGGCAGCTGATCCAAGAAATAAAATGAATGAGTCAAGTACCAGGCATCTGGCCTACACCAAAGATCATGTTCTAAATTCTTGACTCCTTCAAGAAGAAGTCATCCCCATGTGGAGCCACTGTTAGCCCCCTATGAATTTTTTGACAAGAAAAAATGGGGCTAAAATATTTTTTGAGCCTTCAAGGAATGCATTTCCCCTAAAAAAACATCACCCTTGAAGCCTCCTTATGCCTCTTTCCTTTGAGAAATCCTCACTGTTGTTCCTAGTTTAAAAGCCTCTCTGTTATATAGAAGAATGCCCAAAAAGGCCTTTTTCCTCTTATCTCATCCCCATTTATCCTCTGTTTTCTTCTCTTTTACTCCTCTCTATTTCCCCCATTAACCCTCTAAATCATCTCCATTCCCCTTTAAACCTTGCAGACACCCCTTGTTTGGTTTAATAATCCCTTATTCCCCTTACCGAATGCCTCCTTTAGCCTCAAAATGCATTAAAAACAGGCCAAAAACCCACTTTTAGGCCAGCCCCTTTTAGGCCAGCCACTTAACCACTTCCCCATATGCCCTGCGCCCAGAACCGAGTGCTTAAAGGCCTGTGGTGCTAATCACAATCGGAACATTTATACGGGCGCGTTTCTTTGTTAAACCACAAGCTTCCGATGCAATAGTGTTTTGATCTGTCGGCCTTCGAAATAGTCTCCACCATTGATCTTAAGGCAATCCAACGGTCGGGCGATAATCACATTTTAGCCTCATCGCCAATCGGAGATTTCTTAAAGTGCCATTTTGTGTTACGCCGATTGTCGATCCCCGATTACATACCCACCGTTTGTTCCCTTAGATCCAACAGCCCTCATTTCTCCCGCTCTGCTTCTATACCTCCATCTCCCCCGCCGATTTAATGTTCACCATTGATCCCCTTCGTGATCCAATAGTTGCCGTTGAATCGCGTGTCACCAATCACAAGTTTAAACGGTGCCACCCTCCTTCCCTTTCGATTGCGATCCACCGATCAAATCGTGATCGTTCGTTTGACCCAAGATCGACGACCCGCATTTCATCGCCTCCCCATATAATTTCATTCATTGGACCTTTCCCATGATTTCATCCTTTAATCCCCGCCGTTGATCTCCTCCTAAGATCCAACGGCCCACAGTCAATCGCCCTCCACCCGCCGAGTCCCACCATCCAAGGTCCCCGTTTTCATTTCATTTGGCCCTTTTCCTTTGTATTTCGGTCAAAGGCTAAACCTTAGTGTTTAACACTAAAGATCATTCTTCGGCCACTCTTTCATTGTTTCCACTGTTCTCCACTGCTCTGCCACCGCTTCCACAGGTCTCCACATCATTCCTTCCACCACTTCTTTGGATTTCTTAATGAGTTATCATATTGTGCAGGGTTGTCGCAGAGTGATTTAATCACCCTGTATTCCATAATCACAGTTACTGTGTTTTAAAGCACAGAGAGGCCAGTACAGCCGCGTCCTGTGTATCAGCAGTGAGGATTAAAGGGGTTTAAGCCTGTTATTGAATAATTAATGCTTAACCCTACGTTCAAAACAAGAAGGCGCAGTTGGAAGACTGAGCACACTAACAAAGTTACATCAGTGCGTTAATATCAGCAGAGCACCGTTTCTCCAAAAGGACACCTTCCTACAAACATCTCCATGCCTCCTTGAGCCCTTCAATATTAGTCCACTGACAGAAGCTTCTTTAAGACTGCCAGACAACAGTTATGGAGGCATGGAGAGGCCTGCAGACCCTTCGATCCAGGTCACTCATCCCAGAAGGAAGCGCAGAGTTCCAAACAGCCAAAAAGACTTCAAGAACACATCCGAGGTCAATATCGACCTGACAGAGATCTCTGAACCAGACTACAGAGTACACACTATCAACCTAGAAATATTAATAATTATGGGCATGAACACTTCCGTCATTCTGTCTTAATGAAACAAATTAAATGTGCATCTACTGCCACTGTTATTATTTTCTCCTATAAGAATCCCTAAGAACATGTTGTAAGGGTTGTTGTTCGGTTGTTGCTGTTGTAGTTGTAGGGATTCATTTCGACTGTTAGAACAATCATTGGGGAGAGGGTAGCATAGTAGTTTGTAATGTAGTAGGCTGGGAGGAGAAAGTTTGGACTGTGATCAGCCATTTAGCTCAATGTATGTGACTGGTTTTGCATCAATTAATCAAGAAAATTTCATTGGATCCCGGTCTATTACTACTGTTAATGTTTTTCTCTTATCACACTATTTATTACATTTTTCATGCTGTTCATTTTCTTCTGGTACGTATCAGAAATATAGCACAGGATATACCCTCGCATGGTACGCTGTGTTTCTTCTCTCCCTACCCTTAATGTTTTCTGCTGATAGTGAAATCTGAGGGTAGACTCCCGTGGTTTAACCAGTGTAGCAGATGTATGTCCTGCTAGCTAATGTGTGAACCCGGAGCCTGCTGCTTGGATGTTTCTTGCTGGTGTCAAAGCAGGGAAGGTTAAAATTCCTTCTCCAATCTATAGACCCCATCCCTGTGTTAAATCTTATCTCTGTTATCCCTTGGAGCATGCTAAAGTAGGCCTGGAGTTAAATGACCTCTGGTCTGATCTATAAGTTGCCCCTTTGTCCCTCCATTGAGAGTTTCCTATGAGTATTTCAAAGCAGGTCTGGAGTTAAATGACCTCTGACCTGATCTCCAGACAGAAATTGGGTTGCTTTCCTTCTTCACCTTCTTTCCTTACTATTCCATTCTGCCATCTATCTAAAGGATCCTTTAGTATAGATGACTTGCCCTATGAAAGCCTTGGCTAGTTGTTTTCAAGTAATCCCCTTTCATGACTCCATAGCCCAATGGATGGCACATTCCTAGCCTATCTTATTTTTCCAAAACATCCTACTATTTTTCTCCTTTCCTTCCATTACTTTCTCAGTCTATGGACTCTGACTTAGGCCAACAGCCAACCAACCAAATCATTTTAAACCCCCCATTGTGCTTCATACCTACCCTAATACCTCATTTTGAGCTTCAAAGATATATATCATTCTTTGTTTTATGGAGAGATCCCTCTCCGGATCCAGGAGGGCTAGATCTTAGGATCCCAAAGTGGTTTGATGTTGTCTCATCTTTTGGTCTTGCCAATCTGGCCAAAACATGGGAACCCCAACATAATGGTGACTCCACTAGGGAAAAATACGACTTAGCCTAGATTGGATTTTAATTGCTGATGGTGGACAACAACCTGCTCCAAACAGTCAAATTCATCCACCTGTCGACTCCGCACTCCATAACTCCTAGAAGACCAAATGAATCCACTGGTATAAGACTCTAAGCTGGTAGAGAAGATACAGTGACCTCTTTCTGATTTACAAACAGCTTACATGTATATAGAGAAGATATGCCCCAATGAGTAGGGATCATATCCTTGGATTCCCACACAAAATGCCTGAAGTAGACTGTTTAGAAAACCTACCTACCTTTCAAGGTGAAAACGTTGATGACCCCTTGCTACATCTCATCAAGTTTCATATACACGTGTGGAAATTTAAAGTTGAATTGCATGGTAACGTAATGAAAATGTTCATGTAACGATAGAAGGAAAAGCTAGGAATTGGTATGAATGGTTAGAACCCAAAAGTTTGTTTTCTTTAAAAGATATGCACCAAGTATTTTACAAGAATTATAAAGGAAACTCTCCAACCTTATCATGGGATTGTTGTGATCAATCTCAGAATATCATACAGTACCTGTTAGATATTGATGAGGATTTGGTTAAGATGCATCCTGAAGATCTGTTAACATCCATTCAAGAACTTCATATGCATCCTAGCTATCACAACAGCATGGATGAATTAGCCGAGGAAGAAAAGAGTCAAGAGACCGTAGACATTCCTCAAGATATTACTGAAAAATCAGATGTTGATTCATCATCCCTTGTAGTTGAGGCTCAATATGACATTCTACCTCACATCCAGTCTTCAAAGGAAGCGGAGAGCTGCTGCACTTATGTGCAAAGGAACACAAGACCATCTTCCCCTTTGAGAGAAGAAGAAATAGATCAGATCATCAATGGAAAACTGGCCTCTGAAATTTTTTTCAGATCAGACATTCTTGTCCATTCATCTGTTGGCCTTTGCTGTACAGAGTTGGAAAGCCCCCATGTAAATTAGAATGAAGAAATATCTGCTGGTAATCCAGTTTGTCTGATTTGTAGCATTAATTAGATTCATGATTTTCCTGTTTCTAATCTATCTGATGATGATGTTCTCCAAACAGAAGATAATACTACAGGGTCATCATTAGTAGATTTATGGGAGGAAAATCAGTTCCATCAGCTTCAAGGAAGTAATGAGCCAATGCAGGCTATTTATGATGCTGATGAAGAAATCTTTAAGAGTGAAGAAGAGGGTGAAGGATATCTAGATCTTTGCTTCACTCCATTACAACTCATCAGTAATGGTTTTCACGTGATTGGAGGTAAGCAACCTTTCATCTCAGAAGATGAAGAGGAAAACAAGGAAGAGATTTTTGAGCAGATTGAAAACAAGGGGCCTTCTCTTGAAATAGAGGAAGCAATAGACTAAACCCCTACTCAAGAATACATGGATCTCTTCACAGAGCTCAGCCCACTAGATCAGAACATCTCAGAGCTCTGAGAGGACAACACTGCCATATACGATGAGTCCTCCAGTTCAGAAAATGAAGAAGATGAGGGAGATTCTCTTTCTCAAGAGAGTCTTATTCTTGATATAGTGGAAGAAGAAGAAATCTTGGTTGAAGCCTGCCTACCAGATATCCATAACCAGGTGTCATTTCATGATCCTTATGTCCATTTCTTGCAAACATTTGAAGAAGGATCAAAGGTCTTTTTGAGAAGCATGTTGCAGACAAAAAGAAATTTTTTGAAAGCTGCTATTGTGGGACAAGAAGAGTGGGAGCAGCCCTTCCTATCCGGCATTCTCAAGGAATTGAGCAAGAAAGACCAGTCTTAGGATCACTTGATGGACTGGTTACATTGGAAGACAATGTTTGTAAGCTAGACTTGTAAATATTTCAGTAAAGTAGGGTAGGTAGGAATAGCTCAATAAAGCTTAGTGTGTGAGCATGTAGCTAATTTGTTTAGAAATTTCTGCAAGTCCGGCAAGCTAGACGGAGTTTAATCATTTTGGCTTGGTTGTTTTGTATTTATGTCTTAGAATGAGAAAATGTATAGATAGTTTAATCTAGTAGGTAGTAGTTTAGGTAGAGAAAATATAGAGGCCAACAGTCTAATTTTGGTCTCATGGAGTAACAGAATTGTGGTAGAATAGGTTTCTTTTTCTGTTTGAAAAAATTGATGATGTAAAGGGTTTGCTAGTCCAAATGCACCCAGAAGAAAAAATGTTAGGACTATAGTGTGGGTAGGTAGTTGTTTGGGATAATTTTACTGCTGATATGATATCTTCATGATTTGTGGCAGCTAATCCAAGAAATAAAATGAATGAGTCAAGTACCAGGCATCTGGCCTACACCAAAGATCATGTTCTGAATTCTTGACTCCTTCAAGAAGAAGCCATCCCCATGTGGAGCCACTGTTAGCCCCCTATGAATCTTTTGACAAGAAAAAAGGGGGCTAAAATATTTTTTGAGCCTTCAAGGAATGCATTTCCGCTAAAAACACATCACCCTTGAAACCTCCTTATGCCTCTTTCCTTTGAGAAATCCTCACTGTTGTTCCTAGTTTAGAAGCCTCTCTGTTATAAAGAAGAATGCCCAAAAAGGCCTTTTTCCTCTTATCTCATCCCCATTTAACCTCTGTTTTCTTCCCTTTTACTCCTCTCTATTTCCCCCATTAACCCTCTAAATCATCTCCATTCCCCTTTAAACCTTGCAGACACCCCTTGTTTGGTTTAATAATCCCTTATTCCCCTTACCGAATGCCTCCTTTAGCCTCAAAATGCATTAAAAACAGGCCAAAAACCCACTTTCCATTTTATGACAAGCTAAGCCCCTTTTAGGCCAGCCCCTTAACCACTTCCCCATGCTAAGCCAGGCAAGGTGTAAGGGTACATGGTGCTAATGCATATCAGACATTGATACGGGGCGTGTTTCTTTGTTAAACCACAAGCTTAGATGCAATGATGTTTTTGTCTGTCGGCCTTTAAAGAGTCTCCACCATTAATCTTAAGGCAATCAATTAATGGTTCACCTTCTTTCCTTCTTTCCTTCTTCACCCTCTTTCATACACTATTCCATTCATCACTATCTAAAAGGATCCTTTAGTATAGATGACTTGCCCTATGAAAGCCTTGGCTAGTTGTTTGCAAGTAATCCCCTTTCATGACTCCATAGCCCAATGGATGGCACATTCCTAGCCTAACTTCTTTCTCCGAAACATTCTGCTATTTTTCTCCTTTCCTTCCATTACTTTCTCAGTCTATGGTCTCTGACTCATCCCAACAACCAACCAACCAAATCATTTTAAACCCCACATTGTGCTTCATACCTAGCCTAATACCTTATTTTGAGCTTCAAAGATATATATATTTCTTTGTTTTATGGAGAGATCCCTCTCCGGATCTAGGAGGGCTAGATCCTAGGATCCCAAAGTGGTTTGATGTTGTCTCATCTTTTGGTCTTGCCAATTTGGCAAAAACATGGGAACTCCAATAGGCTCAACCCACGCGATAGAATGGAAAAAGGGCACGTGGAGGAGAGAGGTCATTATGAAACCATCCATTTCACACAGCTTTGGCATTTGGGTGATCGTGCATCTTATCTGCACGATATTGGATGTCAATTTTCAGATCTGGATTTCATGTGCGAATGGTCCAAATTAGTTTGGAAGTTGCATCGGAATAAGAGTGGTGGGATTGGGCTTTGTTATATGTGCGGAAATGGGTTTTGAACTTTTACAAATAGACATTTATTTAATTCAAAACCTTGGATTATATGATTGCGAAGAAGCAATGTCATATATGTTTCCAATTCGAAATATTTACCATATGTTTCAAAATCAATGGCACAGATATGATATTATATGGTAAAAAAACCTTTTAACATTTTTTTTAATACCATAAGGGGCGGGATATTTGAATAAATATATGTTTTATACCAATGGGTTTTTAGGGAGGAGTTTTATTTAGAGCACATGGGGATATATAACATTTGTCTAAACTTAAAGTAGTGTGTTTTGGGGGGTTTATTTAAAATAAGGGTATTAATATATACGGGAGGGTGTAGTTAGGGATTTAATACAAAAGGCTAGGTGTTAATATGAATAAAGGGATAGTAAAAGGAAATAAAACACATGTTATCTCTAAGTAAAGTATAAACATAAAGCATTTCTCATATTTGTTACATTACTTCTTTTATACTTAGTATAAATGCATTTTGAGGGTTTTATGAATGATTTTTGAAAAGGAATGAGATTAGTTATTTTAGGGTTTCCATTTTACTAAGTAAGAATGTGTCTTTACTTAGGAAAAAGGGGTTTTGATGTATGAATGAAGGGTAAATGTTGATGAATGAGGGTTTAAGGTAGGAATTCAATATTTTTAATTTATCAGTCATCAAGCCTTGGGTCTGGTCCCAACAAAAGTCAGAGAAATGCTTTGAGCCTTTTTGACTGATAGTTTGGAATACTGAATAACTATAGGGGAGGGGAAATTAGTGATTTTGCCCAATGATGTCTTATTTACATGATTTCTCAACTTCTTTCTACCTACCCAACTTTATTTCTAACATCTTTTCTTCATTTTGTAGGTGCATTTAGGTTTTCAACTTTAAAACATTTTTCTTTCGAAACATAAAAACTATCTAAACATACCTTATTTCATCCGAGGGCTCAGATTAAACTGTTGAGCTCCTCATTATTTTCTACCTATCTAATGATTTTTCAAGTTTAAACAATTTGAAAAATCTTTATTCTCAATCTAAAACATGAAATTGAAAACATGAAAAGTTAATATTAAACTGTTTAACTGATCATGGATTATGGCATTTATTGACACTCTGCACATAATCATTATTCTTGCAGTGAAAGTAAAAGTAGTGGCATTTGGACTTGCCCACTTTCAAGTCTTATTTTTATCTCTTTTTCTTTTGTGATATATATTTTTCTAAGTCCTTTGATCTTTCTTTTAGGACTTTTTACCCTCTTTTTTCATTTTTTATTTTTTATTATTTTCAAAATATGGGAAAACAACTTGTAGAAAGAAACGTATGTACATATTTACAAGACTATCAGAGTCAATTCAAAAATTATGAATCCTATATTTATAGGACCCTAACAGCAGCTTCACACGAGGATGGAATCTCCTTGTGAGATGTCAAGAACACCGTCGACTAGTAGCCTGATCCTTTGAGCCAATCCCAAACATGCATTTGCTTTGTAATAAAATATTTGTGACTGAAACTCTTGAACTAAATTTACAACTTTTTCTGCAAAATGAAATCTGATTTGAGATTAAAAGGTGTTGCAACCTTCAAACTAAAATTCTGAATCATCAATATCATAGGGCCTTTTCCTTAGATTCAAAACTTAATGAATTATTTCAAAACTAGCTGAAAACTGAAAACTAAAAAGATGCTCAGAATTTTGAACTTATTTGCACTCATCTACCTATTCTAATCTACTGATAATCTTATTGAATTAGGTAATACAAAAATGCCAATGAAGCTAGTCAAGTAGTTGTCAAAATGAATGGATAATTTGACTAATTGTCATAAAACTTGGAAGCATAACTTGATCATGTGTCTTCATAATCAAAGATATGATGTGTAATGGAAATTGCTGATATATTTGATCCTCATAGATAAAACATGTTTGCAGAATTGAGCTAAAAATAGTCTCTATATAATTTGCTATAGGATCATCAAGAGAATAATCTATGATTTGTGATTCTAAGCCTTCAATGACCAATTGATTAGTTGTATTCTAAATATTAAACCATGAAATTATTTCTTTAGTCTTGTGCTTGAAAGAATAATCATCCTCAATCTGCAAGTCAAAAGGTAGTACAATTTCCTCTTGCTTTGGAGAAAGAATATTTTCCAAGAATTCTTTAGGATCTCGGAAATTATAAGACTGAATTTGAAGAATTCTTTATGATCTCGGAAATTTTCATATTTTTCATAAATTAACTCAAGAACACATATTTTAAGTTGAGGGGAATATTTTCTTGGTTTCAAAATAAGAAAGACAACTCTTAGAAAATCCTCATCAAGCTGAAATTCTAATAATTCATCACTGAATTCATTGAAAATCTCATGAGATGAAAGGTTTGCCACAGATCCTGTCATCTTGTATCACCATTAATGATTTAGAATATGGATTTTTTGGATATGGTGTTTCTTCTAAACTTTGAATTTTTGGATCTTGGACAATGGATTCGCTAGGTGGATGATTTTAACCTTTGTATGTCTGATCACTGTCTACCATCATAGATCATATCTCAACCTCTAAAATATTTCTGAAGAAAATGTTAGTCTTCCTTAGTATGGTCGCCATTATGTTATCACTTAGTAATTTCTCCAGGTTCAAGAGAGAAATAGTCCAAGGTAACCACAAACCAACTTCAAACTCTAGGATCTAGCCTTCCTATGGTTCAGAGAGGGCTCTCTCTTTAAAATTTAGCTTTGTTTTAATTTGTGAATATTAGGCTAGTTATGAAAGTGCATCTTTGGTTTTGTTTTGATAGATTTGGTGGGAAAAATAACTTTAAAGTAAGGATAGTGGGAAATCTATTTGTCCATTGGGCTATGGAGTCAAAATCAAGAAAACAGGACTGAGATCAAGGGAAAAAAGGTCAAATGTCTTCAGGGAAAGATAGATAACCCTTGGATATCTTGGAAAGTTGTTTTTGTGAGGTGTTATGATCGAGATAAAAGGCACTTAAGAATCCTTAAATCCAGAAAAATTAGTAGGAAGAGTTCAAACGAGAGAGGGAGCAATTAAGGGTTCCCTACACTGGAAATCAGAGGAAAACATATAAATGATAACTAGTTAAAAATAGGGTGATTTTAACAAATCTTGTAGTAATACTCCTAGTTATACATTCATATTTATCATAAACATAAATGGATGCATGTAACAAAGAAAGAAAACAATGACAAGTGAAGAAAATACTTCACTCCAAATAGCTCATCATAGGAATCCTGAAGTATGATGCCAATTTGCTTTGATCCAGCTTGCTACTCGAAATTTTGACACACAAAAGCTTTAAGTCCAAGAAAAAATGACTATAACAATCCCAGCAATTTTATTCCACCAAAATTCTTCAAAGAGTGAAGTATTTATACAAATTCTAAACTAGAATATCTTGAAAAAATATCAAGATTGGTTTACAAATATTTCCAACTTTTTTACATAAATAGAACTTAAGTAAAGGACACTAAAAAATAATGAATCTATTTGGCACTATTTTTTATGGATAGGTGATGACAAAGAGGAGAATTCAAATTTGATCTCAACTCTTAGTTGATGATGAGGCATCCAAGTCACTAACTGTCTCCTTTCTTTGTGCATTCTGCTCCAGCAATTTTGCAAACTTGGGGTCCAATGATACCTTTGTATTTCTCAATCCAAAATAGATATGTAAACAGTGAAAGAGGTTATTGTAGATAAATATTTTTTTGAGATAAAACTCTCTCAGTTCCCTAAAATTATTCTCCAGTTTTTCACAATAGGCTCTGCAAAAGTATGTGTAAAAAAAAGTTTTCCACAATATCAAAAATAGGCTGTAAATATGTTCATGTATCTCTCATTTTGTAATACCTTTGAAAAATGTGATATATGTTTTTCTATATGGTTCTCTTAGGAACAAAAACCTCCTTCTATTTTGTAAGATGTATTTCTTATTGGCCATAGTATTCTTTTCCAATTGATGACTTAACAATAATTTTCTGTAAAAAGTGCTTTCAACTATTGTTTAATATTTCCAAATCCATAATGGTTGTTAGAAACGTGAGAGATTTTTTTGTAGACGGACATCTTAGGAACATAAACCTCCTTCAGTTTTGAAAAATTCATCTTGGATTGGTCACAATAGTTTCTGCAAAACAATGACTTTAAACAGGAATTTTTTGCAAAAATGTCCCTTCTTGCTCCGTTTTCATCTTTTAACCTTACTGTTCTTTTAACTGTTTTTGCTTTCACTTTGGATAAAATTCATTGTTGTTAAAATTATTTTCATATTTATTTACCATTTACTGCCTCTGTATTTACTTTTACTATTTTACCTTGACTTCTTTGTAACTTTGTTTTAACCTTTACTGTGACTTTCATCTTATACACTTTAACTCTGATGCTCTTTGACTATTCTGTTTTCACTGTCACTGTGAATTATTACTTCAATTTTACCATTCACTTTGTAATTTCATCTTTCTAATCTCTCTCTGAATTGATTTTATTCTTTCTTTGTATACAAACTGTTTGTTGAATGAAGCTTTTGAATTAAAATCTTAGAAGTTGGAGCAAACAATTTTGTCAACTAGTAGTGAAACTGTTGGCCCAATTTCATATTCTGAGAATAAACTGCAAAAATAAAAAAAATTGTTAATGAAACAGAGGTCTGCAAAAATGGATAATGGATTTGATGTTTTGGGAAGACCTATGAAATGAATTTTGACTTTGGAGGTTTAACTTTGTTGTCACTGAGTAATTGAGTGTAACAATTCGGGATTCTAAGCATTAGTAAAAGAGTTTGAATATTTCAAAGGGTTTCAAAAGGTCTAAAAAAGATTAAATTTCTTCAAATTTGATTAAAACAGGTTAAAGTATTCGAAACTGTGGTTTTATCAGGGTTTCTACAATAAATACACTCTTTGAAATCAATTAAGGTCTTTCTGTAGACTAAACGACTTCACAAGGTTCAATATTGACAGAAATAACTCTTTTTGATGACGAGAAGGTTAATTTATTTAAGAATGCTTTTTTGTAGGTATTAGGTCTTGAAACAGGGTTTCTGAGGTGTCAGAATATTTCTGATGGCTTTGGAGGTTTCTGGAAATGAACTGAAGCTTCCATTGGTCTTGAATGTTTTACAGCGCAAGTTATGCAGGATTTTCGGGCATAAAAATGGTCAAAAAAGGATGATTTTATAGTGAGGGAGGAACGAGAAACATGTTAAGGTTAATGTGCAGATGATAAGGAATCAAATGAATTTTCAAAGGTTTATTGAACATATTGGTTATATTCATTATGCATTGAATGCAAGTCGCATCAGCGGGGAGAGTGGTTTTGAGATTGAACAGATCTTAAACCAAATGTTATCGCGTGAAAATTGGATGGTAAGCGGTATTGGGCTCAACCCACATGATCTAATAGCAAAAGGGCACGTGGAGGAGACAGGTAATTGGGAAAACACCCATTTCGGTAAGATTTGGCATTTGGGTGATCGTGCATCTTATCTGCGCGATATTGGATGTCAATCGTCGGATCTGGAGTTCATGTGCGAACGTTCTAGATTAGTTTGGAAGTTGAATTGGAATAAGAGTGGTGGGACTGGGATTTGTTATATGTGCGGCAATGGGTTTTGAACTTTTACAAATAGACTTCTATTTAATTCAAAACCTTGGATTGTATGATTACGAAGGAGCAATGTCATATGTGTTTCCAATTCGAAATATTTACCATATGTTTCAAAATCAATGGCGCAGATATGAAATTATATGGTAACAAAACCTTTTAACATTTGTTTTAATACCATAAGGGGCGGGATATTTGAATAAATATATGTTTTAGACCAATGGGTTTTTAGGGAGGAGTTTTATTTAGCACACATGGGGATATATAACATTAGCCTAAACTTAAAGTAGTGGGTTTTGGGGGGTTTATTTAAAATAATGGTATTAATATATACAGGAGGGTGTAGTTAGGGATTTAATACAATAATTTAGGTGTTAATATGAATACAGGGATAGTAAAAGGAAACAAAACACATGTTATCTCTAAGTAAAGTATAAACATAAAGCATTGCTCATCTTTGTTATATTGCTTCTCTTATACTTCGGATAAATGCATTTTGAGGGTTTTATGAATGATTTTTGAAAAGGAATGAGATTAGTTATTTTAGGGTTTCAATTTTACTAAGTAATAATGTGTCTTTACTTAGGAAAAAGGGGTTTTGATGTATTAAATAAGGGCAAATGTTCATGAATGAGGGTTTAAGGTAGGAATTCAATATTTTTAATTTATTAGTCATCGAGCCTTGGGTCCGCTCCCAAAAAAAGTTAGAGAAATGATCTCAGCCTTTTTTACTGATAGTTTAGAATACTGAATACCTATAGGGGAGGGGAAATTAGTGATTTTTCCCAATGATGTCTTATTTACATGATTTCTCAATTGCTTTCTACCTACCCAACTTTATGTCTAACATTTTTTCTTCATTTTGTACGTGAATTTAGGCTTGCAACCTTAAAATATTTTTCTTTCGAAACATAAAAACTATCTAAATCTACCTTATTTCATCCAAGGGCTCAGATTAAACTGTTGAGCTCTTCATTATTCTCCACCTATCTACTGATTTTTCAAGTTTAAATTGTTTGACAAATATTTATTCCCTATCTAAAACATGAAATTGAAAACATGAAAAGTTAAGATTAAATTGTTTAACTGATCATGGATTATGGAATTTATTGACACTCTACACATAATCATTATTTTTGTAGTGAAAGTAAAAGTAGTGGGTTTTGGACTTGCTCACTTTCAGGTCTTATTTTATCTCTTTTTATTTTGGGGTATATATTTTTCTAAACCCTTTGATCTTTCTTTTAGGACTTTTTACCCTCTTTTTTCATTTTTTATTATTTTCAAAATATGGGAAAACAACTTGCAGAAAGCAAGGTATGTACATATTTACAAGACTATCAAATTCAATTCAAAAATTATGAATCCTATATTTATAGGACCCTAACATATTCTTCAACCAATGTTTTAGGAGATCCAGGTTCTAGAGATTTTAAGTTTTTTTCCACAACACCCCTGGTTTCTCCCTCTCCTTCTTACCAGTTGCAAGAATTTTCCTTTTGTGAAGGGTTAGGATTCAAATGTTCTGTGACCTGAAAGCTTTTTTTTGACACTTTTGTTTCACTATGGATCTCAACGTAAGTTGAATATGGTGAGCCTGCTGCCTGAGGGATTATAGTAGGACTCTTTTCAGAAATGGTCTTTGGTCCTACAGATGCCTGAGATTTACCTTTTCTTATCATTCCATCTATGAATTCTGTTCTTCCAAGGGTCACTAGTCCCTTGGGTTTCATGGATTTGAATGGGGGATTTAGACTTGTTTTTGTATTTTTCTTTCTATTTATTCATAAAAAAACACCTATTACAATTTAACCTCTATTTTTTTGCAGAAAAGTGGGATAATGGGCAAGCGTTTTTCTTGTTAGTATGTAGGTTCTTACCTTTCATTTTTAATACCCAATTCTTCTTCAGCAGCTGAAAATAAAAACATCACTTGTAAAAACTCTCCCCAAAAACGTCGCCAAAATATTGGTGCATTAAGATGACTATTTAAAAGAAATCCTAATGCCTACATTAATCATCAAAATAGGGTAAGTCGTTTTATTTCAAGAGTGTTCAACACAGTTTATGAAAGTGAAATAAGAGGTTAACAAATCAAAATCGTCGCAAGAAGTAAAGTCTAATTCTTGAAGTTCAATCAAGACAATCCTGAAAGCAATCATTAAATAACTTTAATCAATGAACTTAACTTAATTATGATTTATTCTATGGAAGTAGAAAAATGAACTGCAAGGATTAAAAGAATTCATAATTAACTAGAATTACTAATCAACATCTATAGTAGTCTATTTAATCAGACAAGGCATACTGCAGTAAATGAACAATGAGTAACACATTCATGCTCTGTAATTGAAATTATCAATGACTGATCAACCAAATAATATCACTCAGAATGAACAAAAATCGAAATATTCAAATAACTCTAGTAAATGCAAGAGATAACATTCATGTAGAAAATAAAAGCGATTAAGACTTTAAATCAATTGAAATGAAAACCATTCAATGACGATGAGATTTAAATCAATTATAACGAAACATAGAAATGATTAATTACAGATAAGGAAAATAAGAATATAACACAATAAAGCAGTAGAGCTCCTAGTGACTAGGCCCAAAGCCTCTAGAAGTCTCTGCCAAAATATTTTCGGAACACGGTTATGGAAAAAACACTATCTCTTTCATTGAATTCAATAGTCAAGATACAACATCGCTAAGAATGAAAGCTATTTTATGAAGGAATGTAAATAATACACAATTTCAATGTACGGGTCAAAATTCTCCCATTATATTTCACCTATTAGTCTTTTATATCCTAAGGAAAAACAAAATGAATAATGGCAAATCCTTGGGATCAGAAGATCCTGAGGATTTCCCAACTGTCCAACGGTTTGCATTCAGAATAGGCGAGATCCTCCTTATTCTTCACTAGTTTGTATGAATAGAACATGATATTTTCCATTTCTTGTCCATTGATGTTCAGTCGTTTGAATAACGGTTAATTGGTCCAGATTTCCTGCACATAAAAACAACGAAAATTAGCTTTTATGCCAATAATCACATATTTTGTTGATAATTAGTTTTACCCTTTGTTTACAATTAATTCTTCTAGATTTATTTCCAAAGTAAAGGTAAACACATGAAAGTTAGTATTAAATCAAGCTAATTATGAGGGTAAAATATACCTTTTTCATGGTACAACATCCTTCACCGATCAATATGGTATGATTCTACAGAATGGGAATAAATGAGATAAATTCGACCACGTGAGAAATCATTTGATTACCAGTCATTGATGTATACCATTAACAAACACGAGATAACTCATCGATAATGATGATAAGAGTCAAGGTACCCTAGTAAAATCTAACAAGTGCGAATGAATGAGTTGAAGTCGAACACTTGAGAGTATCTACCAGTTAGGAGACATTGATGTATTCTCACTGTCTATAGTGAAGGAATCTGCCACTAATCACTGCAAACCCTAAGGTATTGAAAAAAGGACACTAAATATTACTCCCAGAGCAATGAGTCGGAGTCGATGGGAAAATATATGCTGGAAGGAAGGCATTAAGGCATCCCACATCAGTCCAGCGCCAGTGTAACCCACAGGCCAAAATTTGGAAGGAATCATACGAAGAAAAGTGAAGTAACCAACCGGAAGCACATTTCCAGCATGCACAAAATGTAGCTAGCACACGAAAAAAACCCTCTGAACCAACCAATAATGAAAGCTGACAAAGGGGCAAGGAATCCACCGTTAGGGTCAAATGGAAACCAAGGCACTACACGAATCCAGGGTGTGACAATGAAATTTGAAGTTGAACAAAATGGAAACCACTCAGTAAAATACCCAAGGTGTTGATCAAATGCTGAGCACAAGTTCACCTATCAATGATGTAAACAGGGCAAGGGTGCGGCTCTAGGTTTAATATCAGAGCAATTTGTCGAATTCAATAAGGGAAAAACCTACTGGAAAGAAGTCAATGGATACCTTCACAAACCAACATGAGCAAAGGACCAAATATATGATTTGATATAATGAGACTCTAATAGGCCAGGGATGGAAAATTGAAAAATGATTCAAGAGACACCTTAGAAAGGACGAATGAGGTTTAATTCCCTTGAACAAAATCATGACTCATTTTTTATTATGGCAGCATATGATAACTTTGTATAAGTTTTTCATGCAGGAGGCACGAACAAAGCCTCCATATGATTGGAAGAGGTAACCAACCAGGGGAGTGGTTACTCAATAACAAGGTTATGGCTTCTCCTAAGTCAAAATAAGCCCATCCCAAAATGGAGAAAAGAATTAGCTTTTTTGTGCTTTGTTCAAGGGTGACACAATTGGCGCTTTAGCTACCATTAAATGTGGAAGTAATGTCTTGATCCCACTCTTTTTTGGGATAATTTTTTTTTCTTTTTCATATTGAAAACCTGATAAAGAATAAAATAATTCCTATAGTACAATGGATAGAACAAGTTTCGATAAACAAATGCACTAGTTCCTGGGATAGGAAAAATCCTATGCTCAATGCAAGGTGGCGAAAATGGTAAGTGACACTTAGAGGAATGTTCCATCTATGGGAAAAGGTGTTGAGTCAAAAAATATAAGTGATTACATGGATGAATTTATAGAAATATAGGGTCAAAATATGGTTTATACACGAGTCCAAGTGAAGCCATCTTAAGGACAAGATATACACATGGTCAAAATGAAATGCAAAAAAACAACTCAACAAAAGAATTGGAGCCTCTAGGGTATAAATCTAGAAAAGACAGCGAAGAAGTAGAAGAATGAAGCTTCAACGCATAATTCATGGTGGGACTAAAGAGGACTCCCAAGCCTACACAATTTGCAGCATGGGCGACATATTCTAGTAAGGATCTATCTAAGAAGACCATGTGAAGGATGCCTCTACCATCATATCATGATCTATAATTTGGTGAGTGAAAATGGTTTAATAATCATAACATGATGGGGTAAACCCTATGGAAATATTTAAGTATGGAGGCTAGTATGCATAAGTGAAATGGAAAGTGAATTCCCTAACCTATATGCTAGTTCTGAACAAAATACCTACCATGACAGGCCAACGGTCATGGAACCGAAGCAAAAATGGAAATGTCTCAAAATCACCAGAATGGACTTGAAAACAACCTATCCCAACACTTAGAAGCCAAAAGGTTAAAAATCGTAAACAAATTCAAAAAATAAACACAAAAGAGATTTGTGATATGTTTTTTAATTTTGGGCATAAATAAGCCTTTTGGACTCACATTTGCTCATATGCGTTCTAAAGAAGTTGTGAAAGAGCTCTAGAGAAAAAAAATCCCCTTCTTGGAAACGAAGCAATTATAAACTGAATCAGCCCAAATCTTTCAAGTAAGCCTCTCAATAAGCTTAGTCATTAATTTCTTTATTAGTTCAAGATATGTTTTTAGGGATTTTACCATAGGATTTATGTTTTTTTTGAAACCCTATGTGTATACGTGGGTTCATAATTCTGAACTCGTGTATAGATGCGACTGTGTCTGAAGAAACTCACCTATGAAAAATTGAATTCCAAATATATTTTTAATGAAATGATGCAGGATGAACATTAGCTAGAGGGAAATGGAACATAGCACCATTGATAATGAGATCATGGAAGACGATTTATCTTTGGATATACTCTGGGGACCTGGATTGCTGAAGTTATTTAAAATGCCAAACATGAAAATGAACACAAGATTATTCGAAATTCTTGTAAGTTATTGGGACCTAGATGAGGATTGTTTCATGATCAATCAAATGCCACTAAGGATCGAAACTGAGGATATTTATTTCATAACTAGACTCTCTCAAGGAGGGGAACCAATAAATTTACAGCGCAAGCCTACAGGAGAGCTAAATGTCTCAGATTATATTCAAGTTTAGTATGCTGAGTGTTGGCCACCTATAAAATTTGTTCTATCAAAAGGTGGCCAAAACATTGTTTAGCCTTCAAGGAACAGTTTCATTGCAGAAATGTGATCTCTTGAAGCCTCTTCAAGACATCATCTCCTCTATCCAAAATTTTCACTGCTGTTTCCCTTTAGAACTCAAAAATTCTGCTAAATATTTCATGAGAAAGACTGTTGCAAAATCCCCTTTTCTCCCCTTCCTTCATTCAGAAACTAACCTTCATTTTTACTCTCTTTTTCCCCATCATTTTCCTCTGATTTCCATTTTTCCTCATTTCCCCTTTGTATAATACACCTTGCATAGTTTCCTTTCTGGCCTTATCGGAATCCTCAAAACTCCTTGAAAATCATTTAAAACCCATTTTTCTTATTATAGACTTAAACCCCTTTGGGTTGAGTCTTTTACCTCCTCATATGTCCTGATGCTGGAACTGAGCGGCAGTATTCCAAGCACTTATCGCGTTGCCCAATTGTGATTATCCCCCCCCCCCCCTGTTTAACCCCCCAGTCATATTACCCTTCATATAACCCTTGGCCCCGCAGTCGAGCGCCAGGCCGCGTTGAAATTAATATTTTAAACCTTTGTTTATATTAATTTGTTGGTTTTTTATTATTTCTTAAAATTTCCGCCAGTGTAAAATTTCAGTCACTCCACACCGTCGATCTGATCTGAAGATCAGATGTCATGCAACCTATCAACTTGGTGGTCCCCGCCAACCAATCATCGTAGAAAAAACCGGGCGGAATCCATCACACCACTTTCAAACGGAGGGTGGTTTTTTCCCTATTGGCAGAAATTCCATTCACCGGTTGACACATGGCCTGGGCACTATCCAAAAAACTGCAGTTCATCGTGCATTAAATATCGGATGTGGACTCGGCGTGATATTAACGTACACCGTCCAATCTGAGGTCGCTCATCGGACGGTGATTACTCTCCGAAGATGCCCGTGTGATAACTCAGGTTACGGCGTAGTGTTAAAAGAATATCCGCCATCGATCTGATCTGCAGATCGACGGCCCAAAATTCATCACCCTAATTCCTCGTCCAGTCAGCATTTCCGGACCCAGGAGTTTTATTCATCTGGATTTTATTGAAAATCTGAAGTCCGGGCATGTTCTATAAGGTTTTTATCGTGGGATCTTTGCCGTTGATTGCTTTGTCCGCTCTCATCCGATGGCCCATGATTGTCCCGATTCCCGATCTTGATTTTTGACCATGTTTGCCCGAAACAAAGGTTTTTATCCATTTTCTCCATTTTTCCAAAAAATACTTATCCGCTTTGACTTTTCGCCTCCGCTCCTGACCGTCGATCTTTGCGCGATCGACGGCTCTGATTTAAATTTCTCTTCCACCTTGCTTTTGAATTCCTCTGATCAATCTCGACCGTTGGATGATGCCATCCAATAGCCATGCTCCCTCCACGTGCCTTCTGAAGCAGTCAACCTACACATGCAGGATTTTATAACATTTGTTTGTATTTTTGCAGGATTTAATGGTTTTTTTCCATGATGAAGAAAATGCACAGGCTGAGGTTGACGATCCTCCTGCCTTCGATTCACTAGAGAAATGATTCGCAGGGTTTAAAATTCACATTTTATCAATGATTCATGAGGCATTGATGCCATTCGATCCCTGTACAGCCCTGCAGACCAAAAAAAACACAGTTAATCAAGCACCGTGTTGTATCCGCTACAACACCACCCAAAATTTTGGGTATATTCAAAATTTCGGGTCCCCCTATGCTCACTTGGTCATTAAATTCTTTCACCCGACCTGCAGTCAGTGACATCCCAGTGACCTACCCTCCACCCCTCATGAGCTTTCTCACCATCATGATCAGATACTATTGCTGCAATCACGCCGTGTGAGGGAGGGATCATCCAGCATACGTTTGAATAAGTACTTTTCTATGCATTGAGGATGTACAGTAGCAGCCCTCTTACCATGGGTCATTAAGCATGTTGTTTGAATACTTCTCCTAAGCTCGTTAGTCTCATATGTTTTATCTAGGGACACCATTATCAAAGAGTAATTGCGATGTTGTAATGTTCCACACAGGTCGACCCCACGGGTGAAAAAATCCTCAATCTTGTCACGACATCAAGGGAAATAAAATGGAGCTCAACAACAAGGCCAAAGTTACGATACATGTTGAGCAGAGAAAGAACCTTTATGTCACTGATGCAAAAGGATTTCTTCACTAGTGCGCACCAGATAACTAAAAACGCTCCGTTTGGAAATGTCCGTACCGAATGCCATCTCACATAAATCAGAAGCGTATGCTTGTGATGTTGAAGGAGATCATGCGACCTATTAGTGAACATAATCTTGACGATATTTATATTGTGATGGAAATGGTGCATGAGGATTTGGCAGACTCTATAAAGTCTAGAAATCGAGCATATGAAAGTTGCAGCCACCAATCAGCGACTCCCTTGAATATTCAGTTGATTATGAACTAGTTATTGAGGGCCCTTCAGTATTTTCACTCTAGGAATGTGCTGCATGGCAATTTGAAGCCCCAAAATATTCTCATAACGGAGAACCAGACCGTAAAAATATGTGACTTTGGTCTTGTTGGAATAATACAAGAACTTGGAATGACTCATAGGGTCATCGCCAAAAACTATAGGCCTCCGGATTTTTTTCTGAGATGCACGGGAAATCGGTTTCATTACAGCCCCACTATTGATGCATGGTCAATGGGTTGCATTTTTGTAGACTTGTTTCTCCAAAAACCAGCATCTTCTTTGGTTTCGCAGATGTCAAATGGCATAGAGACGTTATAGAAAATATTGCTCACACAATTACTGGCCCCAACGATGAAGATCTCTCAGAAATGATTGTCGATGCAGAGACCCGCCAGTTGGTAAAAAAGGCTGGTTGCCTCCTACTCCTTCACTTCCGTTGAACGCAATATTTGTGGATGTAGCAGAAAAACGGGCTGTGGATTTGGTAGACGGAATGCTTGTATTTAATCCGCGGAAAAGAATCAGCGTGGCAGAAGCACTACAACATGAATACATGGCCGGGATTACAGTGAATGTGCTTACCGAAAAGCTAAAATCTAAAGCCTGATGAGGTTGAAAGGTTGCAAGATTTGACTCCTCCCTGGATCGAGATATTTTGGCAGTCGACCGTCGTGGGAAGTGAGAGAAGGGTCTAGATAGTGCGACTTGCCGATTATGCGACCTCTCTAAGGTCGCAAGGTCGCAAATTGTGCGTCCAGTAGAGGCTGCAACCCATGAAATATATGCACAATCGTTCATATATTGCCTACAGAACAGGACTATACAGGGGTCCAAGCTAATCATTAAAATCCCTTGATGTTATTTGTCAATATGCTTCTTATGCATATGTGTTTTCTTTTTATTGTATCTTTATTTTTTATTCAACATGCATAAACATATTTATGTGGGTGAGGCTAATGGATAATATAATATTCTTACACGCAGGTAACATGAGGAGATTATGATGATGACCTAGACAAGGAAGTTTTTCTCTTACCCAGAAAATGTTGGTTCATGTGGCGGTAACTAAGACTATCTCAACAACAGAAATGTAGAAGGGATAAAACCCCGGGTCGTAGATTTCTTTAGGTCACCAGGTCGCAGAGTCGTGTTCCATGCCAAATGCTCAACGACGCAACCCAGCGACCCAGTGACTGGGTCACAAGTCGCAAAATACAAGAAGGTCGCAGGTCACACATCTGCTGAGGTCACAGGTCGCAAATTTTCCGAGGTTGCAGGTTGCACATCTACTGAGGTCGTAGGTCACAAATTTTCCTAGGTCGCAGGTCACAAATTTTCCGAGGTCGCAAGTCGCAAATTTGCCGAGGTCGCAGGTCGCACATCGTCTGAGGCCATAGGTCGAAAATTTGCCGAGGTCGCAGGTCACACATCTACTGAGGTCGCAGGTTGCAAATTTTCCTAGGTCGCAGGTCGCAAATTTTCCGAGGTCACAAGTTGCAAATTTTCCGAGGTCACAGGTCGCAAATTTGCCGAGGTCATAGGTCGTAAATTTGCTGAGGTCAAAAGTCGCGAATTTACCAAGCTCACAGGTCGCATATTTGCTGAGGTCACAGGTCGTAAATTTGCCGAGGTTGCAGGTCACACATCTGCTAAAGTCGCAGGTCGCACATATGCTGAGGTCCCAGGTCGCAAATTTTTCGAGGTCGCAGGTCGCAAATTTGCCGAGGTCGCAAGTCGCACATCTGTCGAGGTCGCAGGTCGCACACTTTCCAAGGTCACAGGTCACAAATTTGACGAGGTCGCATGTTGCAAATTTACCAAGGTCACAGGTCGCATATTTGCTGAGGTCACACATCACACATTTGCTGAGGTCGTAGGTCGCATATCTGTCGAGGTCGCAGGTTGCAGATGGCCCAAGACTGGGTTGCAAGGAAGCCCAACCGTCAGGAAGCTGAAAATTTAGGGACCCCAGAGGGCAAGCTTTTCTCTATAAATACTTCCTTTGGGAACTTGTTGCAGGATCTTTTGTTTGGGACTCAAGCTGAGTACATTGTATCACCACAGGATTATACATTTGAGCATGAATACAAGCATTTTGAAAAATCCCTTTTTGGATCTAGTGTTGTCATATGTATGAGCGCTATTGAGTATTTTATTTTCAGTTTCTGAACATCTTTATATTAAGGGAACTGTATATTTAATTCATATCACAATTGCATAATAGTTTGCTGAGTATGTCAATGGTGTTTGAGTTCATCTCACTTTCTTAACGAACGCTGATGGATTTGTTTATTAGCATTTGTGTTATCATTTAAAACTTTTAGGAAGTGAAGGGTGTTCTTGCCATGAGGAATTACTTCTTTCGTGGTCAGAACAGTTTACAAGCATGACCCTAATGAAGTGTTGTTAACAACACTTCCTTCGGTCTTCATGCTTTATTATTTCCTCTTGCTAATCATAGTGTTATATGTACATTTAATGCATCAATCATATGTCTTGTATCATTTGATTAGGTGTGTATCCACTGTTTTATAGAGTTTAAGCGAGACCCAAAGAAAGGAGAAATCAGCAGTGGCCGGACCCACACCCCGGACGGGATCCCTATTCCAAACAGTTCAAGGTCTAATTGGGACCTTTTACCGGGGAGATCCCCTGCTGTTGGCCAGACAGATTTTCCTGTCAACAGAATTGCTGCTAGAAGGAGGGCCAGATGACAAGCTGAGCCCTTAGAGCCTACAGTTAATCCCATATTTGTAATGGCTCGTTCCCAAATCATTCTCCTGAGATTTTTTTCGGAGTTTTATGAGCCTTGATACTTCATCCCCGATGAACTTATGTATCACTTGTCCCAGTTAAAATTTGATGGTGAAAATGGAGTGTCCATAACCTGACACCTTTCAGATTTCTGTGACTTTGGTGAGTGCTACGAAATTGACAATGAAGGTTTGATTTTTTTGCTTTTCTTCCTCACTCTCGAAGTTCGTGCTAAGCAATGGTGCCACACATTGCTGGAAGCTTCCATCCATTCGTTTGAACAACTCGCCAGTGAATTACAAAAAGCTTTTCACAGGTACGATTTTCAAAGTGTATTGATAAAGCTAAAGGACATCAGAATGGAACCTCAAGAACCTCTAGATGAATTTTCCATCAGATTTGTTCATTATTGTTTTTAGTTCCTTGAAAAGGATGTCGATTGGAAGTTGTTAAGATAAAAGTTCACGTATGTGATCCTCGTTTCCCTTGAACAATTTCAAGTAGAAACCCAGCCTGATCCTAGTGTTCCCTATGATGACCCGCAAGTTTCCAGCTGTTCAGACTGCGTTTCCAATGTTTCCTTATCCATATCCCCAAGTCTAGACCACAGTCCAGCCTCCCAGGAGAGTATTTCTATTGGTGATATTCTTGCTCCTCCTCCTGAGTTGTCAGGTAGTGGGGTTGTGACCTTGAAAGTTCTGAGAAATTATAGACACGCACAAGAGGATATAGCCTATTATATTACATTTGAACCTTTCATGCACCCTATCGAATCAAAGCTTGAAAACTATAGTGGCACATTATCTCTCCCGGTTCACGAAACCTACTTCAAGCCCACTCGATGTCTCCCTGGACACAGTCCTAAATCTGATTCGAATACTGATTATGAATCAACTTCTATCCTACATGAGGTTGATCCCCTTACAGAGCCTCCCATATCATTGTTTTCTCTGAATGACACAGATGTGTATATTGAAAAACCTTGTACGGTTAATACCCCTGCGGCTCAAAATTATCGTTCATTATTCCATGATTTATTTCTCAAGTCCACCACACCAGTAATTTCTTCGAGACATTCAAAATTTCCTTATACTGGTATTGGTGACAATCATAAGCATGCAGATGGTGTTTCACAATCACAGTTCAAAATCGATTAATATTTTAGATCTGATATTTCTCACTCGGAATCTTTAGACATCCATAGGAGCGATTTCCTGTCTGGGCAACCTCAAGATGTCCTCTTTATTGATCCATCCCAGTTGATAACTCTCGGGGAGCCCAACATGCCAGGTACCCAGCTTAATCAAATCAATGGTTACAGTGATCACTACTTGTCTGAAAGCATATTCACTAATACCTCTGAGGACTATCACTCATATCTCGTCGCCGACCATATGGAGACACTATAATTCGATAATTCTCTCTATGAAGATTCAAGTACCCATCAGGGAATCGAAGCACTCCTGCTCTTTTCAGCCGTCATCCCTAGTTCTTTCGATCATGACAAGACTCCTCAAACAACTCCAACTAGGTTTTCTCAGATTAAGGTTTCTGAAATGATGATCCCCAAGTGCCATGCTCCTCCCAGCATAACCACGTTGGACATCATTTCATCTGGAGGGATTTTTCATTCTAATGAGGTTTTCTTGAGCACATATTCCTATCCCCCAACAGCTGGTATGCAACAACCGATATACCCCAATTTATTCACTGGTAAGAAAATGCCGGCCATTTTATATAATCTTTCCAGTTGTTGCCCAACCAGTACCCATTGCAATCAGGCACAAACATGTGGTTCTTGGAAAATACCTCAACTGCCCGAAAATATTACGGTAAATTCACCCCATCTTGGCAAATCTAAAGAATCTGATACATTGGATGGTCAATCTGTCAGTGCGCAAACATTTGACCAAATTGATACAAAGCCCACTGACATTTTGCAACTCACCAAAATACATGTTCACATCCATTCGCCTGTTGATCTCGCAAAACTGTCAAAGTTGGGAAACCCCCCACTCGAAGGTCCGGAGTTTGTTCAAGACAGTGAGGAATTGCAGCCCCCACTAAAAGTGGATTCAGATCCTCATATCCTTGACAGATTCCAGGAGCAACTCTGAACTAGGGTTTTCAAAATTAGGGTTTCTACACTTGCATGCGCAAGCATATATAATCCGCCT
Source organism: Pinus albicaulis (assembly GCA_034641835.2). Classification (NCBI taxonomy): domain Eukaryota; kingdom Viridiplantae; phylum Streptophyta; class Pinopsida; order Pinales; family Pinaceae; genus Pinus; species Pinus albicaulis. The sequence goes on from CM076584.1 coordinate 1,570,744,502, forward strand.
GACACATGCTTATTGTTTCCATTCCATAAAACTGATGACCCTCAACACCATGATGAGATGTTCGGTCAACTCGACCAACCCTATTCGGTGGATGTGCCCACAAAAAGGCAATGGCTCACGCAGCGCCCATCAAACATGGGCTTGTGCATCAATAGATGTGTGTCATTTATAAATGTTGAGTTTCAAGAACATATTTCTATGTATCAGGATGAAAGTGGAATTCAGCTCATACAATCCATTCTGGCATGTTCTTTGGTAAGTATCCATGATCTTATTGCCGTTGCACATGCTCTTCAGGTAAGTTTTTTTGTTGGTGCATGATTTGGTATGTTGGCTCTGATCACGAACATTGATGTTCTTGCAGGTCGGGAACTAATGCGGTGGCTGCACTAGAAAGTTGATTTCACATGACCCGACCACCTCATTGGTTAAGCTAGGATTTTAGGTTTAGGCTAGCTAGGATCTGCTAATAAATTTTTGTTTGTCAAGTTATTAATTAGGTTTACTTGCTAAGGTTTTACTTCATGGTTTAGAATTATGCTTGCTGTAGTTTCTTGCGTTCTGTAGTTTTATGCATTAAAAGGTTCCATTTATTTTTTGCATGCATGCTTTTTTAGTTTCCCTATTGCTACATAATATTCAGATAATCACTACATGTGCTTTGCCTTGTCTCTCCACCTCCAATTAGTGGATTTTTCCTGCACATGGTGTTGAATTGCATCTTGAGCCTCATTTTTACATTGCGGCGTGCACTTTCTTCCTCACATCATTTCCGCAGATTGTTGATATAGCTTTGAAAATATTCCACATATCGTCGATCACTGCATGAGCCCCCATTGAAACCCTACCAACTTGCAGTCTTGTTTTGCCCCGATTTCTGAAATAATAATCCCATTGTTTGCATGAGGTTGTGGTGGCTATCGCAAGAGGCGGCTTCCTCGCAGGATAAATCATCGAGGTCGCATTTTCAACAAGATGACTATGAGTCTAAACTTATTAGCTAGGGAGATACGAGCTGGTTGTTGGTGGGAGACCTGATGTGTTTGAGTGGCCCCAATACCCATAAGCCTAAGCCTTGTGCCCAGCATAGACTTGGACATCTTAATGATCTGTTTTGCATGCTTCACCTATTGTGGTAAATGGGATGTGAAGGTTTGGCACAAGGGCAAACCCAAATTAGGATATCTTTCAGTTTCTGTAAAACCATAAACAACCTCTCCTGCTTGTAAAATAAGTCGGGATCCCTCATCCACCCATGAAAAATAAGTGCCACGAGCACATGAAAATAAGTGTTGCAAGCACATGAAACAAATAAGGGTAAAGGATCGAGAAAGGCTTCTTGTGCAGAGAGGTAATGCAACGACTCCGCTGGGGTACTGACCAGGCTCGCTAGCAGCAGAGCAACGTTTGTGATTTCTTAAAGTGACTCCATCGGGGTACTGTCCAGGCCTGCTGGCAGCAGGGATAATTTTAAGGATGGAAAATTATCTTGAAGTTTAAAAAATTGGCGAATCTCACTAGTCCCTAATATGCAAACTATAAAATTTTTATTGATGTATTTGTAAAATTATTCAAATTTATAATGATATTATGTATATTTTCTATTGTCTATATAATGTTGGTGATTTTTAATGTAAAATAATTTTATATTGTAAAATTTGGGCAAATCATTTTTATAAAAAAATGGAAATTGGCGAATCTTTTTTTTGGAAAAGCCATGGAAAATTAGCCCACCCGTGAATATTAGCCCCTAAAATTTTCCATGGCTGGTAGCAGAGTAACACTGGAAACTTACTTTAAAAAATCCTGAGAATAATAAACCCACTGCCTTGCTCTTCACATCATCAACAAGCTATTGGCGTCTGTGAGCTCTCTATTGATGTGTTCTGATTAGCAAGACCTAGCTGAGGCACAAGGAATGGGCATACCTGTAAAGGCCAAAGTAATTCAAAAGGTCCCCGCAGAACTTGTTCAATATTCCCTTGCATCACTATCTTGGCTCAGACTGCTATTGTGACATTGATAGAGATGTTGGATTCTACCAGTGGTTCGCCACCCAAAATTTTGGGTATATTCGAAATTTCGGGTCCCCCTTTGCTCGCTTGGTTGTTAAAGTCTTTCACCTGACCTTCAGTCAGTGACATCCCATCAACCTATCCCCAACCCCTCATGAGCTTTCTCACCATCATGATCATATACTGTTGCTATAATCACGCCGTGTGAGGGAGGGATCATCCAACATACGCTCGAATAAGTACTTTTCTATGCATTGAGGATGTACAGTAGCAGCCCTCTTACCATGGGTCATTAAGCATGTTGTTTGAATACTTCTCATAAGCTCGTTGTTACACAGTAATTTGTCACCGTCCCTACCATTCCCCGTCCCACACAATGGAGGACCCATTTTGTGACATGTGAACATTGTCATGCCTTGAAATCATCATCAATGCATTCCTCTAAACATGAGCTTCAATTGCCCTAAAGACATCTCCTTGAAAAAACCATGAAAACATCTCCTTTTGAATTGGCGCGGGCAGGAAGTTCATCGCTCGTGCCAATGGGGAAAATCCTACAAAGAGGCCACGCCAACTGGCGCTCTGTCCCAGAGCAGCAGTCGCGCCAGCCAATTTAAGGAGTTTTTTTTAAATAAAGATGGTGGAAGTTGTGTTTCAACCAACTCAGAAACCATTGCCTATCTTGAGTTGGGAGGTTTGGCTGCCGGAGTTCCATGGAAAGGAAGTGGTTTTCCACCTCTCATGCAACCTTCCTTGATGATAGGGCCAATCCCACAATAATAGGGATCCCAACTCCCTCCTTCCCCATCTATAAAAGCTTGCCTATTGCCATTGCAATCTAGTCTGGAAGTGCCTAAGCTTTGAATCTCCAAATTCTCAAGAGCCTTTGTGCTACAAAAGCCCTCTTTCTTCCCTTAAGGCCGACTCAAGTAAGGATACTATTGTCGAGAGACTCTAGAGAGGTTTGCCCTTTCCCTGGCGAGCTTTGCGAGACGTGAACGACTGGGGACTCATCCAAAGGATACCGCGGCATCAGAACATTGGTTGTACTCTCTTTCGATTGTTTATTAATGAATGACTATCGGTTATGGTTCCACTCTGTTTTTCACTTATGTTAATAATGAGTTATATCCTTTCTGACTGATATATAGTTGCGTATTCTGGATTCTATGCTTATATTCGTGTTGTTTCTTGCATGTGCAGGTGTCCATTCACGGAGATCGTGGGGATCGTGATATGCCGAGGCTGAGGAACGGGAACGCTGTCTCTTCTACGAATCATAGCACTGGACTCCAGGTAGGCCTCCATCATTGGCTTATTTATTCACAATTAGGAACTTGCGCTGTAGCATTTGATGATTTTTGCTAGACCCCTGCTGGGCTAGTAGGGATCGCCTCTGTCCGCAGAGGGGATTTACCTCCTCAACACTCGTTATTCTCATATGTTTTATCTAGGGACACCATTATCAAAGAGTAATTGCGATGTTGTAATGTTCCACACAGGTCGACCCCATGGGTGACAAAATCCTCAATCTTGTCACAACATCAAGGGAAATAAAATGGAGCTCAACAACAAGGCCAAAGTTGTGATACATGTTGAGCAGAGAAAGAACCTTTATGTCACTGATGCAAAAGGCTTTATTCACTAGTGTGCACCAGATACCTAAAAACGCTTCGTTTGGAAATGTCTGTACCGGATACCATCTCACATAAATCAAAAGTGTATGCTCTTGATGTTGAAGGAGATCATGCGACCTATTAGTGAACATAATCTTGACGATATTTATATTGTGATGGAAATGGTGCATGAGGATTTGGCAGACTCTACAAAGTCTAGAAATCGAGCATACGAAAGTTGCAGCCACCAATCAGCGGCTCCCTTGAATGTTCAGTTGATTATGAAATAGTTATTGAGGGCCCTTTAGTATTTTCACTTTGGGAATGTGCTGCATGGCGATTTGAAGCCCCAAAATATTCTCATAATGGAGAACCAGACCGTAAAAATATGTGACTTTGGTCTTGCTGGAATAATACAAGAACTTGGAATGAGTCATAGGGTCATCACCAAAAACTATAGGCCTCTAGAGTTGTTTCCGAGACGCATGGGAAATTGGTTTCATTACAGCCCCGCTGTTGATGCATGGTCGATGGGTTGCATTTTTTGCAGACTTGTTGCTCGAAACACCAACATCGTCATTGGTTTCACAGATGTCAAGTGGCATAGAGACATTATAGAAAATATTGCTCACACAATTACTGGCCCCGACGATGAAGATCTCTCAGAAATGATTGTCGATGCAGAGACCCACCAGTTGGTAAAAAAGTTCGGTTGCCTCCTACTCCTTCACTTCCATTGAACGCAATATTTGTGGACGTAGTAGACAAACGGGCTGTGGATTTGGTAGAGGGAATGCTTGTATTTAATCCGCGGAAAAGAATCAGTGCGGAAAAAGCACTACAACATGAATACATGGCCGGGATTACAGTGGATGTGCTTACCGAAAAGATAAATCTAAAGCCTGATGAGGTTGAAAGGTTGTAAGATTTAACTCCTCCCTGGATCGAGATATTTTTCCAGTTGATCATCGTGGGAAGTGAGAGAAGGGTCTAGATACTGCGACTCGCCGACTATGCGACCTCTCTGAGGTTGCAAGGTCGCAAATTGTGCGTCCACTAGAGGCTGCGACCCACGAAAGATATGCACAATCATTCATATATTGCATACAGAACATGACTATACAGGGGTCCAAGCTAATCGTTAAAATTCCTTGATGTTATTTGTCAATATGATTCTTATGCATCTGCGTTTTCTTTTTATTGTATCTTTATTTTTTATTCAACATGCATAAACATATTTATGTGGGTGAGGCTAATGGCTAATCTAATATGCTTACACGTAGGTAACATGAGGAGGTTATGATGATGACCCAGACAAGGAAGCTTTTCACTTGCCCAGAAAATGCTGGTTCATGTGGTGGGAGCTAAGACTATCTCAATAGGAGAAATGTAGAAGGGATTAAACCCCAGGTCACAGATTTCTTCAGGTCGCTAGGTCGCGGAGTTGTGTTCCATGCCAAATGCTCAACGACGCGACCCAGCGACCTAGCGACTGGGTCGCAAGTCGCAAAATACAAGAAGGTCATAGGTCGCACATCTGCTGAGGTCACAGGTCACAAATTTGCCGAGGTCGCAGGTCACACATCTGCTGAGGTCGCAGGTTGCAAATTTTCCTAGGTCGCAGGTCGCAAATTTTCCGAGGTCGCAAGTCGCAAATTTGCCGAGGTCGCAGGTCGCACATCTGCTGAGGTCATAGGTCGCAAATTTTTCGAGGTCACAGGTCGCACATCTACTAAGGTCACAGTTCATAAATTTTCCTAGGTCGCAGGTCGCAAATTTTCCGAGGTCGCAAGTGGAAAATTTACCGAGGTCCCAGGTCGCAAATTTTCCAAGGTCGCAGGTCGCAAATTTACCGAGGTCATAAGTCGTGAATTTACCAAGGTCGCAGGTCGCATATTTTATGAGGTCGTAGGTCACAAATTTGCCGAGGTTGCAGGTCGTACATCTGCTGAGGTCGCAAGTCGCACATCTGCTGAGGTCATAGGTCGCAAATTTTCCAAGGTCGTAGGTCACAAATTTGCTGAGGTCGCAAGTCGCACATTTGCCAAGGTCGTAGGTCGCACATTTGCCAAGGTCGCAGGTTGCAAATTTTCTGAGGTCGCAGGTCACAAATTTACTAAGGTCGCAGGTCGCATATTTGCTGAGGTTGTAGGTCGCACATCTGCTGAGGTCGCAGGTCGCATATCTGCCAAGGTCGTAGGTTGCGGATGGCCCAAGACTAGGTCGCAAGGAAGCCCAACCGTTAGGAAGCTGAAAAGTCAGGGACCCCAGAGGGAAAGATTTGCTCTATAAATACTTCCTTCGGGAACTTGTTGCAGGATCTTTTGTTTGGGAATCGAGCTAAGTACATTGTATCACCACAGGATTATACATTTGAGCATGAATACAAGAATTTTAAAAAATCCCTTTGTGGATCTGGTGTTGTCATATGTATGAGCGCTATTGAGTATTGTATTTTTAGTTTCTGAACATCTTTAGATTAAGGGAACTGTATCTTTAATTCATATCACAATTGCATAACAGTTTGTTGAGTATGTCAATGGTGTTTGAGTTCATCTCACTTTCTTAACGAACGCTGATGGCTTTGTTTATTAGCATTTTTGTTATCATTTAAAACTTTTAGGAAGTGAAGGGTGTTCTTGCCATGAGGAATTGCTTCTTTCGTGGTCAGAACAGTTTACAAGCATGACCCTAATGAAGTGTTGTTAACAACACTTCCTTTAGTTTTCATGCTTTATTATTTCCTCTTGCTACTCATAGTGTTATATGTACATTTAATGCATCAATCATATGTCTTGTATCATTTGATTAGGTGTATATCCACTGTTTTATAGAGTTTAAGCGAGACCCAAAGAAAGGAGAAATCAGCGGTAGCCAGACCCACACCCCGGACTGGATCCCTATTCCAAACGGTTCAAGGTCTAATTGGGACCTTTTACCGGGGAGATACCATGTTGTTGGCCGGACAGATTTTCCCGTCAACACACTGATCAAAGAGTATCAATGTCGAAGACAGAACACACTAGAAACAAGATATTGAAGACCTAAAACACAGATCTCAAGTAAATTAAAGGTGTTTTAAGGAAATACAAAGACATCCGTCGAGCCGAGAAAGCCTCCACTGCCATAAGCGGAGGCCAATCGAACCCTCTACAACTCCTAAAGACACCTGCAGCCTCACAGAAATCAAAGAAAGATTATTCATTACCTGAACAAGAGGTGTTTACCTGAAGACAACTGAACAATTAATACAAATAAAAGATATTATCTCTAATTGTCAGCAAAACTATTTTAAAAAGATTAAGAACAGTCTAGAAACAGATTTTTTCGATCATTAGGCCTCGAAAGGTAGAAACAGAGTTATGAAGCAGAGTTAGAAATGATTATATAATTAATGATACTTGACCCCTGGGAAATCCTCCCACCTCCTCATTTTTCTATAAATACTTCTGTAGAAGATGAGAAAATGTTGGTCTCTGGACATCTGAATGCATGTAACATTTTTCTGAAGCTACTGATGCCCTGTGTGAAATTTGAAGATAAATAAGCTGATATGAGAAGTTTGAAGTTGTAGAGACCCACCGGGCTTGCTGATTGTAACTAGTTTGAACATCAAATACAAGTTTCTAATTTATGGGATCCTGATTTGTGTCAATGGTGATGTGTTCCTCACTGTCAATTGTTATTTTCTTTAATTTTTTCACTCTGTTCACTTTCTCTGATAAGCAACAACAAACATAGAGCTAGGACTTACTCCCAACAGTACCCTACTCTTACTGAAAGCTTTATTTTCTATGTTTTCTTTATTTGAAAGTTCTCTTTACTACGTGTATTAAAGCAGGTTGGTTTCAAAGTACTAGCCTGATCTAGATTGCTCATTGTGATGATCATCAGTGTTTTCCTTTAGAATATGCTGAAAGCAGGTTGGTTTTGAAGCACTCGCCTGATCTTAAGCTATTTCAATTATTTTAAAAATATTTCTAGCTGAAATTATTTCAATGCAAGTTAGTTTAAAGGCACTTACCTGATCTCAGAATGCTTTTATGTTTTATTCCTCTAAGCACATGTCGAAGAAAGATAGTTTGAAAGCACTTACTTGATCTCAGACTATGCACTGTTCTTCTTTTTTTTTGTTCTCCACTTCCTATCTATTTCATTCCATAAATCACCTTAAGAGATCCTTTGACATAAGTGACTTGCCCCATGGATCCTTCTTGAACCTTGTTGTCCAATTAAAATCCTCCTATGACTCCATAGCCCAATGGGTTAAGACTATCTTTGCCTTTTTTGTGAGCCGAAATAATTCCTTCACTTGCAGACATCTTCACCCTTTATTTTGAACTGCCTTCACCTTCATCATGTCGTTTCCCAACCGAAACAAAAAAAAAAAAACCCATGCTCTTCACAAATAACCTAATATCACATTTCAGGCTTTAAAGATCACATATTTAAACTCATTTATAGAGAGATCCCCCTCTAGATTCAGGAGGCCTAGATCCTTGAATCCCAAAGCGGTTTGATTTTATCCTTGCAGTTGGACTTTTGCCAATCTTGCTAATTACAGGGTGCTAACATAATAGCGAATCCGCTAGGGAGCTTTTGAGTTCATAGTTTCTTGGCCAACTTTTATAAAACTCTTTATTTTTCCATACAACCACAGAAACTTAGAGAACCCGAAATGTTTCAGATTGGTTGCCAATAAACATGGTAGTGGACCATTAAACCTTTTACCTCCAAAAGAGCTAAAAATTTCCACTTGGAAACTCCACAATCCTAAACAGACCTTAAGACTCCACTAGCAAGAACTCTTATCACTGTAGTATCATTCAAACTCAGTTAGAGGAATGTAGGATTAATTTTTTTTGTAAAACAGATTATTTAACCTCTCAAATATTGTCATACCTAGTTGAAATTTTCTTGTTTATTTGGGTCTGAAAAACACAACATAGTGGCTCCTAGAAAGATTCATACTAGAGCCTATCTTGACCTAAATCCACCCGAGATAGTTGATAACCCAGAAAGTATTCTTAGGAAATCTCCTAGGATTAAATCGTCCACTATTTTCAGATCGCCCTTGAGAGCTAATTCAGCCCTGTAAATCTTTCAGCTCTACAACAATCACAAGTTGACTTAGTAAATCCCTTTAGAACTAGGTCTCTTGGTGATTTAGATCAGTTAGATTCTGAGTCTTCACTTTCTTCTCCTGAAAAAAGTGCACATCCTAGTAGTAGAGAAACCACACCTCCTAATTTACTTTTTCTTCTTAATTTAGGTGTCTCTCATCCAAGATCAGCTCAGCAATCTACTCTGGTTCCATCCACATCTGTTCATCCTACATCCACTACCCCTTTTGTTAATCCATCTTTTGTGAATCCACCCCCACCTCCAATCATGGCAGCATGGTATGCTCCCTTGGTGCTGCCCCAGCCTTTAGCTCCTTTACCCAATGAATATCAGTCTAAAATTCCTCATTTCACTGGCAAAGAATCCTGCACCGCTCAACACCATGTAGTTACGATGGGAGATGCCTTTGACTACATGGAAATAGAGGATGAAACAATTAAGATGAGGATTTTCGCTCAGAGTTTAGGAGGAGAAGTGAAGAAGTGGTTTAAAGCTTTGCCTCCTAATAGCATTAATGATCTATTCGCCCTTCATAAAACTTTCATAAATAAATGGGAAGTTAGAAGTAACCCTCTCCAAATCCTAGCCGAATATAAGAATCTTAAAAGAAATCCAGGAGAGAGTGTCCAAGACTCTTCTACGAGATTTAATAGTATCTACAATGCTCTTCCACCACACATGAAACCTCCCCAAGGAATGACCCTAGTAAAATACCCTGAAGGCTTTGATGCTGATATGGCTTACCAACTTAGGGAGAGAGATTATAATACATTGGAAGACATGCAGAAAGGAGCAGTGAGTGTTGAGGAAAACCTCATTGAGAAAAAATCCAGAATGAGGGCTGAGAAAAAGGTAACCTATAGGGATGACAACAGAGCTTCTGCATCTGATCCCAAATATGATAGTCTAGCCAAAACCATGGAGAGAATAGGAAAAATGGTAGAAATCTTGAATATCCAAGTCAGCAAACAAAATAGGAACCAAAATCAAAACCAGAACTTTAGGAGAAATAACCCCCCAAATAGACCAAGAGACTCTGATCAAAGGGTCATCCCTCCATTTCAAGATAACTTCCTTGATGAGGATGAAGGAATAATAGAAGAGTCAGAAGAAAACGACATGAATATGATGGATTTGGATGAACTGGACCACACCTTTACCACAAAGGAAAACCAGACCTCATACTCATGTTGGAATAAGGAAGGGTTGGAAACTGAGGACTATAGGTTAGGATTCGAAAATTCCATCATGCAGATCCGAGAACAATATGACCTCAGGAGAAAAAAGAACATAGATGATCCTAAACCAAAGGCTTTTTAAATCACCATTAAGAAAAAGCCTGGAAAGACTCCTAAAGTGACTGTTGAAAGCAGTAAACCGGCACCTGAGAGTTCTGGTAAAAACAAAGACAAGGACATCCTAACCAGTGACAAATCAAGTTAAGGACCTAATAGCACTAGCATTGTAGCTAATGCTCCTGATAAAACAGCTTCAAACATTGTACATACTTAAAATCAACAAGTTGAGATTACTAATAAAATGGTGCCCAACAAGGAAAAATTGAATCTTTGAAAGTGTCAGTCTTCTTTTAATTTGGAAAGTGAGATTTCCAAAATTAAAATTTCTATCCCCATTGTTGAGTTGTCCACCCAGGATTTATATAAGAATCAAATTTTGAAAGCTTTAAACTTAGGAGAAAATAGTGACACCGTCAATTTGAATGATGAGTAACCAAATCTCTTGTTTGGCCCAAAAATTGAAGGGAAATTTCAAGAAGTGGTAGTACCCCTTTTTATGTCAGCCTAAATATCCATGAAAAAATCTTGCATAATGATATGCATGAATCTGGAGCTTCACACAACCTTATGCCAAAGGTGATAATGGAAAGGCTAGGACTAGAAATAACCAGACCTTACAAGGATTTATATTCTTTTGACTCTAGCAGAGTGAAATGCCTTGGCCTAATTAAAGACCTTTGTGTGAATTTAACTCAAATCCCGACCAAGTGCATGGTCATGGATGTTGTAGTGGCTGATGTGCCTCCTAAGTATGGCATGTTGTTTTCAAGATCATGCGGTGCCAAGCTGCAAGGTACAATGCATATGGATGGGACATATGCCACTATCCCTGTCTTTAGCTAGCTTAGAAGACTATACAGAGAGGCACACATGAAATTCATGGTCAGTAGCCCAAAAAAGCCTGAAAATTCTCCCATTTACTCTATCCATACTGACCTGGATTTGTTTATCCTTTACAATAATTAATCCACAAATAAGCCAGAGCTAGAAGACAACGACTTAGACAACCAGTTAGAGGCCCCAAATCTAGGAATAATTGAAGTTCTAGATATGGAAGAAAATGGGAGAGAAACTTTTGAACAGTGCGTTGAAACAACAAACCAGAGTGAAAAAAGTCAAGAGTGTGAAAAACACATTACTCATCACTTTAAACTCCTTGAAAATCCTGAGGAACGAGACCCATCACAATGTGTTTCGGATCTAAGAAAAGAACATAATGATGAACAAGGCAATAGGGATCAAAACGATGTTAACAATACTTTATGGTGCATGAAATTAGATGGGTCTTGCACTAAAAAGAGTGCGGGAGCTGGGGTATGGTTGGTCGACAATGTAAACAATTACTCCGAGAGCCATGCGTTCAGGCTGGATTTCAAATGCACTAACGACATCACAGAGTATGAGGCTCTCATCCTAGGATTGTGTCTATTGAAAGAACTAGGAGCCAAGAAGATAATTGTTCAGGGAGACTCAGAATTAGTCATCAAATAGCTAAATGGATAATATGTTGTTATGCATCCCAGACTAAGGGTATACCGAAATAATGCCATATATTTTCTGAAAACGTTTGCAAAATATGAACTCGTGTTTGTCCCAAGGAGTCAAAACATAATTGTGAACGGATTGGCCTACGCTGCTAGTTCATGTCAGGAATCACCTAGTGACAAAAATATCATTATTCAAACAAAATATAGACCTGCAATGCCAGATAATGAAAAATATTGGTAGGTCTTTGAGGGTGACAAGCAGATAGAGGATTTCCTTCTTGGTAGGAACGAGTTTGAATTATCTGATTCAGATTCTAAATCCGATGAAAATTGCCTAAACAAGAAGCCCCCTAAAGAAGAAAAACCATCTGGTCCCGTAAAAATCAACATGTTAACTAAAAAACTTGGAACTTATACTGAAGAGTACGAGGACACAGAAAACGAAGACATTGAGGTATTGTAGTCAAAGGACAGGAACATACCCAGGGGGCTAGCACCATTAAAAGACCTGTTTGATTTTAACGACATAGCAAAGAAACCCATTGTATAATATACTGAGTCTGAGGTCGAGGAATGCAACATAGGCACCAAATATCAGCCTAAATTGATTAAATTAGCTGGCTCCTTGCCAGCAGACATGAAAAAGAAATACATTGACTTATTTAAAGAGTTTTTCAATGTGTTTTCCTGGAGCTATGAAGACTTAAAAGCCTATGATACAAAAATCATCCAGCACAAGATCCCATTGAAAGAAAACCAAAAACCCTTTAGGCAAAAACTGCGTCAAATTAATCCAATACAACTGCCTCTAGTAGAAAAGGAAATCAAGAAAATGTATGAGGCAGAAATCATAGTGCCTGTGAGGTTTTCAGATTGGGTTTCTAACCTTGTAGTTGTGAGGAAAAAGACAGGAGAAATCAGATTTTGCATTGATTTCAGAAACCTTAACATTTCCTCCCTAAAAGACAATTACCCTTTACCCAGAATGGAAAACATTCTACAAAGGGTAGTTGGTTCAACGAGGATTTCTCTGTTATATGGTTTTTCAGGGTATAACCAAGTTTTAGTACTCCCAGAAGACCAACTCAAGACAACTTTCACCACTCCTTGGGGCACTTTCATGTATGTGAAAATGCCTTTTGGATTAATGAATGCCGGGGCCACTTTCCAAAGGGCCATAGACATTGCATTTTCAGAGGAGATAGGGCACTTCATTGTAATTTACCTTGATGACATAACATTTTATTCCAAATATGATGAAGAGCACTTGAAACATCTAAGAAAGGTCCTTGAAAAGTGCAGAAGGTTTGGATTATCTTTAAATCCCAAAAAGACAGTGTTTGGCCTACAAGAAGGTAAACTCTTTGGCCATATCATATCAGAAGAAGGGATTAAAATAGATCCAAAAAGAGTTGAGGGAATACTAAAGATTAGCCATCCAAGGAACATAAAATAATTACAGTCCTTTATTGGAAAGATTAACTTCTTGAGGAGGTTTATTCCCAACTTAGAAGAGCTCCTTAGAAACATGAATAATATGCTCAAGAAAGAAGTAGGAGTGAAGTGGACTGTAGAAGCCAAAATATCCTTCGAATTGGTAAAATATGCACTCACCCGAGCTCAAATCCTAATCAACCCGGACTTTTCAAAAGAGTTCCTTATTTTTTCCTTTGCCTCAGAGCATACTGTGGCTGCAGTCCTGTTGCAGAAAAACCCAGAGGGAAAGGAACAACCTATTGATTTTTTCAGCAAGGCTTTAAGGAATGCACCCTTGAAATATAACATAATGGAAAAACAGGCCTATGCTTTGGTAAAGGCCTTAAAGGACTTCAGGGTGTATATTATACATTCCCACATCATTGCTTATGTGCCTAACATAGTGGTAAAAAACATCTTGTCACAATACCCAGATGGAAAGAGGGGCAAATGGATTGCTGCAATATTAGAGTATGATTTGGAAATCAAACCCACCAAACTCATTAAAGGTCAGGGCTTAGCTCAATTAATGGCTTAATCTTATCTAGAAGCCCTTAACATTAACATGGTAGATGCCTTGGATGAACAGGAAGAGTTACCTTCTCCCACTGTGGAAGAGCAGTTTCAAAGATCACGTTGGTACACTGATATCTTGTATGTGCTTACAAATCTTAATGCTCCTCCTGATTTATCAAAAAAAAAGGCAAGGTTTTTAAAGTTGAAAGCTAGGAATTATTGCATTTTGAATGAATGTTTATATTGGAAAAATGCTAATGGTTTATTTCTTAAATGTTTTTCGGAAGTTGATGCAGAGAAGATCAAGCATGAATTCCATGAAGGAGAGTGTGGAGGTCATCTCTACTGGCAAACCACAGCCAATAAAATCCTTAGAGCTGGCTATTATTGGCCCACCCTCTTCCAAGATGTCCACAAAATGATAGTAGCTTGCCACAAGTGCCAAGTTTTTTAGGGAAAAATAAAACTTCTTTTTTTACCATTACAACCTATCACTGTTGAAGCTCCTTTTCAACAATGGGGCCTAGATTTCATAGGAGAAATTCATCCTGCTTCATCTGCCCAACAAAAATGGATTCTCACAGCCACTGACTACTTCACAAAGTGGATACAGGCCATCCCTTCTAGGAATGCCACAGATTCTATCATTATAAAATTTCTTGAAGACTATATCCTGTCTAGATTCGACTGCCCCAGGAAGATTATTACTGATAATGCTGCTACTTTTGGTTCCAAAAATATGATTGATTTTTGTCACAGCTATTAGATTACACTTGGTCATTCTACTTCTTATTACCCTCAAGGTAATGGGTTAGCAGAATCATCAAATAAAATTTTGGTGACCATCATCAAGAAGTTGCTTGAAGAGAATAAAAAATCATGGCATAGAAAGTTGGTGCATGCTTTGTGGGCAGACAGGTTGACCATAAAGAAGTCCATTGGAATGTCCCCTTACTAGATTATTTATGGAGCAGATGCAGTGTTTCCTACCAGCCTAGGTGTAACAGTGATAAAATTAGTCCAAGAAATACATTCAGAAGAGGACATCATGGTAAGGAGGATCAATTAGACAATACATCTCCAGCAGATAAGGGAAGAGGTTTACAATACGGCTCAGAAGGTATAAGAGAACATAAAGAAGTTGTTTGACAAGAGAACAAAGGCTTGTGATTTCAACATTGGAGACAAGGTACTCAAGTGGGACTCTAGAAGAGAGGACAAGGGTAAACATGGAAAATTTGATTGTTTGTGGCAAGGTCCTTACATTATTCAGTCCACCATTGGCCCAAATGCCTTTTTTCTGCAAGATTTAGATGGCACAAATCTGTTTGGGGGTCCTGTCAATGGCAGGGTGCTTAAGCATTACTACTGCTGAGTTTGATTTTAAAAATCTTTCATTTCCATTGTAAATACCATTGCTTTGTTTAGTCCCACAAAATAAAAAATACAAAAACAATAAAAAATAAAAGAAAAGAGGGCAGATTATAAAAAACAATAAAGGTATAGCCCCATACCAAAAAAGAGAAACAAATTTGAAAGTGTGCAAGATCAAATGCCACTCCTGAAAAAAACACTCCTAGTTAGTCAAACAACCTAATCTTGACTAATTAGTTTTAAATTTACTACTGATAGGATAGTGAATTCAATTTTCCAAACTATTTAATCTTGGCTTATCAATAGATAGATTAGGTTAGAAATTAAAGGTTCATGCATGCTCAAAACCTAAACCTAAGTTTCCAAGCAAAAATTGACTCCAATATATGTTTAATTCTGAGTCAAAACAGAGGTAAATTTGGTTCTAATCAGCTCAAAATTTGAACCAGAGAAAAAGAAAGAACAACTCAATCAAGAGGCAAACAGAGCTGTAAAAAAGTGAAGGAAGTGCATGAACTTTCAGATCTTAAGCCTTCCATTTTGATTTAAATTTTTCTACAAAATAAATATCTGTGTGCAGCTTGTTTTTTATGCCATAGATCACAGCAAGTCAAACTGCTTAATCTTCACTTGACTATTTTTAAATTTCTATTGTAGAATTTAGAGAATAAAATCTGTTGGGCAGTTTAATCCCAACAGATAGTAGATTAGGTAGAGAATCATGTGGAATAAACTGTTTAATCTGAGTTCATGGAGAAATAAGGAGTAGAAATAGATTACATTTCCTGTTTTCAAAAAGAATAAAATGTTGTAACAAAGTTTGCCAATCCAGCCACTCTAATGAAGAAAAAATGTTAGATCAGTAGGATTGGGTAGGTAGAAATCATGTTGATGAAGATCCATTGTTTTCCATGGCAGCTAATATGTTTTCAGAAAAAAGAAGAGAATCCAAGCAAAGAAGGTAGCCCAATGGATGAGGCACTGAACAACCGCCCTGAGAATGCAAGTCTGAAGTTCTGATGCCTTCAAGAAGGCACCATCCCCAAGTGGAGCCACCATTGGCCACCTATAAAATTTGTTCTATCAAAAGGTGGCCAAAACATTGTTTAACCTTCAAGGAACAATTTCATTACAGAAATGTGATCTCTTGAAGCCTCTTCAAGACATCATCTCCTCTATCCAAATTCTTCACTGCTATTTCCCTTCAGAACTCAGAAATTCTGCTAAAAATTCAATGAGAAAGTCTGCTGCAAAATCCCCTTTTCTCCCCTTCCTTAACTCAGAAACTAACCTTCATTTTTACTCTCTTTTTCCCCATCATTTTCCTCTGATTTCCATTTTTCCTCATTTCCCCTTTTTATAATCCACCTTGCATAGTTTAAAACTCCTTTCTAGCCTTATCAGAATCCTCAAAACTCCTTGAAAATCATTTAAAACCCATTTTTCTTATTATAGACTTAAGCCCCTTTGGGCTGAGTCCTTTACCTCCTCATATGCCCTGATGCTGGAACCGAGCGACAGTCTTCCAAGCACTTATCGCATTTCCCAATTGCGATTAGCCCCCCCCCCCCCTCTTTAACCCCCTGGTCATATTACCCTTCATATAACCCTTGGCCCCGCAGTCGGGCGCCAGGCCGCGTTGAAATTAATATTTTAAACCTTTGTTTATATTAATTTGTCGGTTTTTTATTATTTCTTAAAATTTCTGCCAGTGCAAAATTTCAGTCACTCTGTAACGTTGATCTGATTTGAATATCGGACGGTGCGTGACCTATCAACCTGGTGGTCCCTGCCAGCCAATCACCGTAGAAAAAACTGGGCAGAATCCATCGCACCACTTTCAAACAGAGGGCGGTTTTTACCCTATCGGCAGCGATTTCATTCACCGGTTAATGCGTGGCCTGGGTACTATTCACAAAACCACCATTCATTGCACGTTAAAGATTGGACGTGGACCCGGTGCGATATTGATGTACACCGTCCGATCTGAGGCTGCTCATTGGATGATGATCGCTCTCCGAAGATGCCCGTGCAATAACTCAGGGTACAATGCCATGTTAAAAGCATCTCAGCCATCAATCTAATCTGCAGATCGACGGCCCAAAATTCATCACCCTGATTCCTCGTCCAGTCAGCATTTCCAGACTCAGGAGTTTTATTCATCTAGATTTTATTGAAAATCTGAAATCCGGGCGCGTTTTATAAGGTTTTTATCATGGGATTTCCATCGTTGATCACTTGGGATGCTCTCATCCAATGGCCCACAATCGTCCCGATTCTCGATCTTGATTTTTGACCACGTTTTCCCGAAACAAAGGTTTTTATCCATTTTCTCCATTTTTCCAAAGAAGACTTATCCGCTTTGACTTTTCGCCTCCGCTCCTGACTGTTGATCTTTGCGCGATCGATGTATCTGATTACAATTTTTCTTCTTCCTTGCCTTTGAATTCATCTGATCATTCTCGACCGTTGGATGATGCCATCCAATGGCCATGCTCCCTCCATGTGCCTTCTGAAGCAGTCAACCTACACATGCGGGATTTTATAACATTTGTTTTTATTTTTGCAGTATTTAATGGTTTTTTCGCCATGATGAAGAAAATTCGCAGGTTGAGGGTGACGATCCTCCTACCTTTGATTCACCAAAGAAAGCATTAGTAGGGTTTACAATTCACGTTTTATCAATGATTCATGAGGCATTGATGCCATTCGATCCCTGTACAGCCCTGCGCACCAAAAAAAACATAGTTAATCAAGCACCAATCAAAGAGTATCAGTTTCGAAGACAGAACAAACCAGAAACAAGAGATTTAATACCTAAAACACAGATCTCAAGTAAATTAAAGGTGTTTTAAGGAAAGACAAAGACATCTATCAATTTTAGGGTGTTTTTGACCATTCTAGCAACCCAAAAATTGTCAAAATCTCTAGGTAATGGGTAGGCATGCAAAAATTTTGATGAAAAAACCAAAAATACAAATTTTTACCTAAGAGGAGCTCCCAATCATAAGCGTGCGCGAAGTGGCACGACGCGTCGGGCAGGAAAATCTATGTTAAGGCCAAAAAATTTAAAATTGACAAAAATTCTCCCAAATTTCTTGAAATTTGGGCTAAATTTCCTCCATCATGCACTATGCTGGGCCAAGGAAGCTTCGGCCAAAATTTGGAGTCTATCATGCCTTTTGCGACGCTTCAATGCCCTCTTTAGCTTTGCCTTCAGGATCTTGATTTGTGCCTTGTAAACGTGATTTCTTGCCCAATAATGATTTTTCATGTGCCTTAGCATGTCCTTTTCCTTGTTGGCCTTCTCCAACAGCTTCTCCGAATGAATATTGACCCTCTCAAGCCAAGTCTCTCGATCAGCCTCAATCTGTCGCTCAATGGATGTCATCTTGATTTGGCTTCTTTGGGCAGCTTGCCGGTTCTCACAGATATGTTGCAAATCCATGATAGTTTGCTAATCTTCCAACTATTTGTTTCACTGCTCAAGGTAGTTGATAATCCATTGGGCTCTTTGCAACTTGACGGACAAAGTGTCTATCTCCGCCTTCTGCTCCTGAATAGTCTCTCTCAACTTTGAGCTTGGTGAGCTCAAATCCTCATCATTGAGTATGAAACCTGTATCTTGGCCTCCTGAAGGCCCCTCATCCTGCATGGGCCTCTTACCTCTGTCCTGTACCTGTACCTGTGCTGCTGATGATGGAAGTGAGACGCTTTCCACCCCAGTGGAGATAATACTCGTTACGCTGCTGCAAATAATCCTATGTTGCCTCTCTGATAAGTGACATACATCGACACACTAGTAGTCTCTGTCTCCTGACCCTCATGTTGATATGAAGGTTCACCTGCATCATGAACAAACTCCGAAGGAACCTGAGGAGCTATGAAGAAATCATTAGAAATGAAATCCTCCCATGAAATACCCCGCAAGCTGAGCTGATGCAAAACCAAAATCTTAATGAGTGCAAAGTGATAGATACTATTGTACTGCTGCTCAGGATTTTTCCTTTGCACGAGAGTGGTCATTCTCTCAATATTCTGGCACATGAAATAAGGGAGGTTTATCATCCTCACCCTGGTAAAATGCATCAATAACCTGATATGATAGGCATAGAGACATGAAAACCAGCCCTCACAACTGAAATATCTGATAATAAGTTTCATCATAGGAGCATAGGAATCCTTTAGGAACCAGAAAGGAAACACCCTGCTGAGTTGTTTCACAAAGCTAGGCCTGATATATGGTTCATAGTGCACTCTGTCAACCTGTTGTCTTTTGTTCCATTGTTCTCCAACATTTGGTATTCCAGTTGCTTGAGAGATAGTTTCCGGTGTTAAAGTGAATTTCACACCAGCAAGGGTGACCTGACCATCATGTAAATGCAACAAAAAAAAACGAGCCAGCTCCTGATAATGATGGACCCTAGCAACCATTTCAAAAAATTGATAACAAGATTGCTCTCGAAAACATGCCATAGCAAGTGGACAAGCCTGCGATTCAGCCAATGAGGTGGGCACCTCCCTCACATGTCTGCCACTCTTATGGGGCCTTCTAGGTTCATGTAGTTCAATGGTGGAATCACTATCTCGGTCATAAGATGTATCAGTGTCTGTCTCCATGATGTCCAAGGTTTGTGCAAGGTCTATGTTATCTTGGATGAAAATGGGAATTTTGGTGTTTTGATTTGATTGCCAAATATGAGGTAATATGGGAGGGAATATGGAGGAATAGGATAATGGGAATAATGGACTTTTATCAAGTGAAATTTTCCTTTTGAAAACTGTGATTTGATAAGTTTAGGGACAAGGGACAACCACTTATTTTTTTGGGATAACTTGGGATTTGAGGGAAAATTTACAAGTGGTATGGGGACAATGGGAATGGGATAGGGATGATTGAATTTAGGGATGTCAAGAGATAGAGGAATGAGCTGTTATAATGAGATAAAAAATGAGGAGGGACTAAAAAGGTAAGGGAAATGGAAATATTTGACACCAAAACCAATTTTGAAACCCTAGGAGAATTCTTAAACAAGACAATAGGGTTTGAGTTTTTGCCTTTAAATTCTCATATCAACACAAAACACTTCTTATGAGTAATGGGGAAGTGACTTTGACTTACTCGAACAAGGAGAGATCAAGAAAATTTGCTGATTGAAAGGAATGGAAAAAACTTGTGTTTTGGCCCAATGCGTCGCGCAACCAACCCAGTGCACTGGGCCCTTCCAATGCGCCGCGCAGGAGCAAATCTACACACAGGGAAATGACCCTATGTGCTGCGCACGCCAAATGCGTCGCGTCGGCTGCCCAATGCGTCGCGCTTGGAAAATTGACATAGTTCGACCTCCAAACACTTGCTTCACTCGTCACGACTCTTATTTTTCCCACTGCTATCTCTTTAGCACAAAAATGGAGTGTTCAAACATAAAAATCATATATATACCAAAGATGTTGATTTTTCATTTGAAAAAACCCACTTTGCAATGTTGCAAACTTAACACTTTTCAAAAGAACTCTGTTTTGCTTCCTTTTGCTTTTGGACTGAATAATGAGCTTTTCTGTCTGTCTTGTATGGAATGGATGGAATGGAGCTTTGGAAAAGGTGACCAGGGTTTGAGTGAAGTGTTATTACAACTGAAAAACTTGAAAATTACATTGTATTTATTACATAAATATGAAATAGACTAAAAATCATTATTAAGCATTATGATGATGAAATTTTTTGCACTGAAACCTTATTTCAAGCTTCCTCATGTGCCTGCTGACCATTATTAAGCATTTTGAAGACTAGATTAACTAAACCCTAGACCTAATCAGACTAAAAACCCTAAAATGACTCTTTGCCAAATATGAGACCAAAAATTACTGTAAATGATTTTAATGAACATAAATAGGCCAGCAGGTATAAGACACGAGGGATATGAGTGAAAAGCCCCTACCATCAGAGGTCCATGCTCCTAATGGAATGCAATTGACTGAACTGAGTGAGACACCTAAAATGAAATGCAACAAGAGAAATTTGATCTCTGACGGAGGGATGAAGATACTGACTCTAACATTGGCTCCAATGGGGATAGTAGCTCCTTGGAGGTGCCAAGAATTACAGATCTCTCGAAAATTAGGCAGTGCCTTTGTCCATTGGGCTATGGAATCAATAAATTTGAAAAACCAAAACAAGACTCTTGACTCATTTTCATGACAGAAAATTGACTCAAACCGACTCAATTTTGAAACAAAAAATGACTGAAAGACCTGACTCAATAAACCGAACCAAAGCTGAGATCAAGCTTTAGTTTTATAGTCTTCACCTCAGGCCCCAAACTGAAGGAATGATGACAACACACACTTGTAATGAAACTTAAAACAAACCGGTATGTACATTGATAATGTATAACAACAGAAAACATTTCAAAAATGATACCGCTTGAGCAGCCAACCATTGACCGGCTCTCCTGGAAAATATTCTCCATTCATTTCTTTCAAAAGGAAAGCATTTTGAACTTGATATGAAGCCATTCTGAAGGGTCCTTTCCAAAGATTCTCGAACTTACCATGCTTACATTTGCCTTCGTTTCTTGCATCCCATTTCAGCACCACTTCTTCCGATTTAAACTTGTCCGCTTTTGCCTTTCGATCATATATTTTCTTGATTCTCTCTTGCAGCTTGAAAGTGTTTTGAAAAACCTCCTCTCTATTCTGTTTTAAATGGATCATTTGATTTATTCTCCATTGCATATGATCATCTTCGCTGCCAACTTCCTGCAGAAGTTTGACCACTGGAACTGCTAGAGAGGTAGGAAATACCGTGTCAACACCATACACGAGCTCAAAAGGGGACATACCTATAGATTTCTTCTGACTCACTCTGTCTTCCAAAAGTGCATTAACCAATTTCTTATGCCAAATTTTCTTGTTTATTTCCAACAACTTTTTGATAGTATTGACCAAATATTTATTCGAGGACTCGACCAATCCGTTGCCTTGTGGATGATAAGAGGTTGAGTGCCCGAAAGTGATTTGATACTTATCACAAAACTCAATCATTATTTTTGATTTGAAATATTCTGCATTATCAGTAATAAACTTATTTGGATAGCCAAAACGAGACAAAATATTGTTCTCAAGAAACGAAATTATTACCAAATCTGTGGCCTGCCTGGTGGGAATCGCTTCAATCCATCTAGTAAAATAATTTGTCGTTGTAAGGATCCACCTATGCTGAGCTAAAGAACGAAGATGGATCTCGCTAATTAAATCCAAACCCCACTGCTGAAAAGGAGCACTTACTTCAATGGGCTTGAGCGGCAAAGGCTGCAATTTTCTTCTCCCTTCAAAAATCTTACATTCATGACAAATATTAACAGTTTTGTACACATCAGCAAAGAGAGTCGGCCAATAATATCCTGCTCTCAAAATTTTGTTGGCTGTTGTTTTCTAGAAAAGGTGACCTCCACAATCTCCCTTGTGAAAATCCTCCATAACCTGCTTTGCTTCTTCTTCAACCAAACAATTTAGCAAAACACCACCGGGATCTTTCCAATAGAGTGCATTATTCATGATACAAAACTTGGCAGATTTCAGTTTCAGAGTCCTACTTTTGTTTTTATCCATCCCTGGCGGTGGTGAAAAATTTTGGAGCACATAAACAATATTCGAATACCAAGGAGAAAGAAAAAATATTTCTGATACCTGAATTAGCGGATTTTCTTCATTTTCCTCGGACATAGCAGCAATGAGATTAATGTCCAAGGCATGCAAATTTGACTCAGCCATTAGCTTAGCCAGCCCTTGTCCTTTGATAAGCTTTGTAGGCTTTATCTCCACATCATACTCCAACAAGGCAACAATCCATTTGCCTCGTCTCCCTTCCAGATCTATTTGCACTAAGACATCCTTAACAGAAGCATTAGGAACATAAGCAAGAATGTGAGAATGCAGAATATATACTCGAAAATCTTTCAACACTTTCACTAAGGCAAGAGCTTGCTTTTCAATAATGTTATACTTTAAGGCTACATCTCTTATGGTTTGGCTGAAAAAGCAATTGGTTTTTCATGCTGATCCCTTTTCTGCATCAATACTGCTGCCATAGTATGATCTGAGGCAAATGAAAAAAAAATAAAATCCTAAGTATAGTCCAGGCTGATAAAAACTAGAGCTGAAGAAAGAGCCAATCTCACTAAATTGAAAGAATTTACTGCCTCCTCAGTCCACTTCACTACACTATCTTTCTTGAGCATGTTTGTAATTTCTCTTAAATGCTCTGCAAGATTGGGCACAAAGCGGCGTCAGAAATTCATCTTACCATTGAATGAATGGATCTCCTTTTTGTTTCGGGGAAGATCAATTTTCCGAATAGCTTCTACTTGAGCTGGATAAATGTGGATGCCATCCTTTGATATAATATGTCCAATAAGCTTTCCCTCATCCATGGCAAAGAAACTCTTCTTTGGATTGAGTGACACACCATATTTTCTACACCGCTAAAAAACAATCTTCAAATGGTAAAGGTGCTCTTCATCTGAATTAGAAAAGACTGTCAAATCATCAAGATACAAAACTAGAAAAACATCCTTCTCATTTGCAAATGCCATATCCATTGCTTGCTGAAAGGTCGCACCAGCATTCTTCAAACCGCAAGGCATTTTAGCATAATGGAAAGTTCCCCACAGATTGGTGAATGTTGTTTTGTCTCTATCATCCTCATGGACTAGAATTTAGTGATAACCGGAATAACCATCGAGTAGCGACATACGAGATGCTCCAACTACTCGCTGAAGTATGTGATCCATTTTGGGCAATGGATAATCATCTTTCAAAGAAACCTTATTCAGATTCCTAAAATCAATGCATAAGCGAATCTCACCTGTTTTCTTGCGCACGGGCACCAAATTAGAAATCCAATCTGAAAATCTGATAGGAACAATGATACCAACCTTGTACAACCAATTCACTTCCTTCTCTATTGAGGGTAGCAACTTTGGATTTATTCTTCTCAACTACTGCCAAAAAGGCTTTTGATTTGACTTGATCGGAATGGTGTGCTGAATTATGTTTGTGTCGTATGTCTTCAAATCTGAATAGTCCCAAAAAAACACATCAGCAAAAGAAGATAATAAACTAATATACTTCACTTTTACCTGTGGGGGCAATGCTTTGGAAAATTTCACCATTTTTGTATTTTCTGCTGATCCAATGTTCACATCCTCAACTCCTTTCTTGGTTGGTCGCAAGGTTGGTTTTAGGGCTACATCATCTTGGTCAAAAATCTCCTCTAAAGGTATTATACCTTTAGGAATGACATTATCCTTCAGCTGCAAAACTTCCATCTGATTTACTTGCACATCAGCCTCACCACCATCATGTTCCACATCAATTGAAGTGTCTTTGAATTTTCCTTCATTTTGCAGAAATTCATCAATTTCTTCGTCATCTTGAAACACTTGCCAATACCTTTGATTGTCCGGAACAGTCGGACGATGCTTCACATGAATTTCAAATTTGTTACTTGAGTTCATTGGAATTTTCAAATTACTTGCTGCTTTTGCAAGCACATATGCAATACCATTCTGAATACGAGGGACACAAGTCAAAGTATAATCTGAAAACAATCTCAAGATATCTAGAACCACATTTCGATAATCCCGCATTCAAGGATGCTTAGCTTGGTATTCACCTTTCACTTGCTTGATAACTAACTCGGAGTCACCATACACTGCAATTCTCTTAGCATTCAACTTTATAATAATTTTCAGACTAGCAATTAAAGCTTCGTATTCAGCGTCATTATTTGAACAATCAAAAGCCAATTTATAAGAACAGACCCTTACATTACTCGGCACTTTGTTTGGGGCGGAAAAAGGGCTGCGTACCCAAATGCCAATTCCAACACCATCATTTCCTACTGCACCATCAAAATCCATGGTCCACAAACCATCTTCATCCTCTTCCAAGTGCTGAAATTCTGATTGCTCTGTTATTTCTGCTTGTTGTCCATCAAATTTTTGCTGTTGTCAGAAGGTTGATTGCTCAGCTGTACTTTCAAGCTTTTGTCTCTCTTTCTTTAAGACTTCTCTGAAATTCTCAGTGATTTCTGGAATGTCTTCTACTTAAACTAATTGGCTATTTACATCATTGAAACTATCTGAATATAAAACAAATGATTCTAAATCAGTATGTACATAATTGATTGGATGATTTACCGGTTTCTCCTTGCTGGTGATCATATACTTCATATTTTTCTTCCGATATAATTTCCTCATCTGACCAAGCGTAGGAATAGTAGCATAGGAGAAATCAAGCTGTAATGTCCCTTTAATTTTCACTCCCGAAGATCTGGAAAGAAGCATGCCAAATCTAGGAGGAATATCCGCCACAACCACATCCATCAAAACATTTTTAGTAGGAATCTAATCCAAACTGACCACCAAATCTTTGATAAGCCCAATGCATCTTACTCTACTAGAATCAAAAGAATAAAGATCATGATACTGTCTAGTGATATCCAATCCCAATTTCTCCATGATTGCCCTAGGCATGAGATTATGAGAGGCTCCGAAATCAGACATAGCATTGTGTAACACATAATCATGCAATCTAAGGCTGATATAAAAAGGAGGCACATCACTATCTGGAGACTCACCATCGAATGCTGGACAAAAAATCAACTCAGGTTGATCATCTTCCACATTTACCATTTTAGACAATGGATCTAAATTCAAAATCTTAGACACCTGACCCTTATAACTGCTATTCTTCATCAATTCAGTCAAAGGAATGGATACTTTTAACTTGGAAATTTCATTTTCTAAGTTAAAAATTGAATTTTTCTCTACCTCTTTAGCTGGAATATACTTCTTTTCAATTTTCTCCTTCGATACATTTGACTGATTGGATCTTTCATTTGCTGATGGTGAATTTCTGGTAGTGGGATCAGCTATCTCTTTTCCCTTCTTCAGCACAATGGGTGAATCATTCTTTGGTGCAGAAACTTCCTTTCTCTTTTGGATTGGATTAATGGGCACATCTCTGTTTCTGAGTGAATATTTTCACTGCTAGGCAGAAGTCAAGGCATTCATGTATCCCCTCTGATACTCATCAGACTCTTCTCCAAGAGTTGTCTCATTTTCCAAGATGAAATCTTCGTCTTTTTGTACAACTGAGCTTTTGGAATACTCCTCATCTTAAGTGATAAAGATTGGCATATCATCAGGTGTAAAGAAATGATTCTCTTCTCCAATTGCATTCTCCTCATCATCTGATTCTGGACCAACAAAATTCTGCTGTAAAGGTGTCTTCACTTGCTGTTGTACTGCCAGTTCTTGTGCTTGTTGCTCTCTTTGCTTGATTCTGAATTGCGGTTGTTGCTGGCCACGAAAGTTAGGATTTATAATCTGTGGTTCAGGCTTATCAAGTGTTGATCTTTCAAACAACTTTTCCATCTTACGAAGCATTTGATCTGACGTGGAAACCTCTTCCTTTATTTCTACTCTCTTTTCAACTTTCATTCTAGCTCTCCTAGCATTCAAATTAGCTTCAACGCTGACTGCAATCTTTTGCATATCCTCTAAAGTGCCATGTCAGGATTGAAACAGTCTGGAAACTTAATCAAAGATGACCCCCTAGGTGGATTTATATCATCAGGAATTGTATTGTAAACAATATTGAATCTAATACAATAATATTGGATAGACTCACCAACATTCCGCTTGATACTGTCATATTCGGAAAGGATTGAAAGAGGGTATTTCTTCACTTCCCATCGATCCAAGAATTTTCTCTGAAGATTAGGCAGTGTAGCAATACTTCTAGCTGGCAAAGCTCTGAACCACTTTCTCACTTCTCCTCCAAAGGTTTGTGCAAACAATCTCATTGTCACATTTTCGGCATCAATCTCATGAAGGTCAAAGAAATCTGCCATCCTATCCACATGTTGCTGAGCAGTAACACTTTGAGGAGTTCCATCAAACAATGGAATTTTGCTTTGATAATCAGCATGCATGTCATCCAAGTTCTGAGGCAACACGAGGGGTGAAAATCGGGCAGCCATTGCTCTGGGTGGATTTACAACCGGATTTGGGGATATAGGAGGAGTGGAGCAGTTGATGTATGAGGTGTATGTGGTGTAGATGGAGGTGATACTACTGTAGATTGTTGATCAGAGATATAAGGTTGCACAGGAATGGTAGGAATGAAAGGAGGCTCGGTATGAATTTGTGAACCAGATGTAATTGCTAATGATCCAAGATTTGCAGATGCAGACTCTATGAATTCAGGAATGTTTATTGCCACAATGGAATTCTGAATATTCAAAATGTAACTGTCAATGGATCTATTAGCCTGTTCAATTTCAAGATGTTTGAAAAACTTTGGATTTAGGACAGTAGAACCAATAGCATTTTCAGACTTAGTCTCAAACAACAACAACTCAAATTGTTCGTCAAACTCAAGATCTTCAAGATACTAAAAAACAGCGGGACATGAATTAGATTTAAACACAAGAATCATAGGACTTTCTAGACGAAGGATTCTTGAAATCAGATTAGGATTATCATATGCAGGAGGTGGATCGGGATCTGGATTTTCTCTGGTATGTCATCTGGAAGCCAGTGTGTTGAATTATTCTCAAAAATAAAATGGAAAAAACCAACTTGTTCAGCCTATCAAATTCTAAACTCATCATCCAAAAGTCTAGAATGATCTGATTTACTGGGGAAATTTACAAGTTAGATATTATGTTTAGAAACTAGACCAAAGATTGACTGAAGGAATGTTTATCTACTTTCGCTAATGCAAAGCAAGAGTGTTTCGAAGGCTACCTGGCATACCTTCAGGCTCCGTCTGTAGCTTGTAAAACAAATAACACTAACAAGCAAACCATTTTGTGCTTCCCCAGTATGGTCGCCACTATGTTATTGCCTAAATCTACCTCAGGCTGAAGGAAGGTAGAGTCTAGGGTAACATCAAACCATGCTTAATCTGGTAGCTAGCCCTACCAGATCGGGAGAGGGCTCTCTCCTCGTCAATCTCAGCAAAAATAATCAATGAGGCTTGAGATGACTTGAAATAAAGGCTAATTTTAGGCTAGGTATATATGTAAGGAGTTTGATTTGATTTTGGAAGGGTTTTTTGTTGGAATCAAAGGGAAGGGTAGATTTTGGGTCCGGGTAATGATCAATTTTGTAGAGAGCTGAATGGGGCAAGAAAGGCAATTGTTTTGATGTTTCGAAATAAATGAAATGGATAGCTTAGACCAGTGAGAAGTCGAAGAGGGCAAAAGGATTTCAAGAATCCTCTTTAGAAAGTTGAAAACATGGAAGATTAAACAAAACTCAAGGCAGAGCACTGCAAATCTAATGAATTCCACCTTTATTACTTGTTTGTTTAACTTAAGAAGAAATGGGAAGGGAGATGGTACACATGAAACATCAGTAAACTTACAATCACTGAGAAAAACACACCATTAAAACATAGAGCCACATGGATCCCAAAGAGTGCTGCAAACCCTGGTCTATTCCTTTGCCAAAATGCAGAGATGAAATGTACAATGAAGCTCAAAGCAATCCCAAGTGTCCAACCCTGAAAATGACTGAAAAAATACAAGATATAGACAAGCATAACTCATCCCCATGCCTCTAGGGGTCGAGATCACTAGTTTAGGAGCTGTTTCAACAATATATAAACTAAGAATTGGAAAATAGGCAGTGGAACAGCTTGCCTCTATAAGATAGGAAACTGATTCATTCAGTTACAATTCACCTTTTGATGAATGAATCTACTTACATGAGTAAAAATTTGTCAAAATTACATCAAAATCCATGAAATTACATCAAATTACATCAATAGCTTTACATTTGGAGATAAAAAAGTCAAACTAGCCAAAACTAGGCGAAAAAGAGAGTTACTGAGTCAAAACTGAGCCAAAATCCCCAATGCGTCGCGCTTGAAATCTCTATGCGTCGTGCCACTTTGGAGCCAATTTTTAAGGCCTTCCTGATGTCCAAATTGAGCACAGGATAGCTCATTGCAAATATTTTCCTATCCAATTTCCAACCCAAGTGGAATTTCTGAATTTGGTTGCCATTTTCACCTCCAAAAATGAGTTTTCCCAACACTGCTTCCTGTGTGTCCAAAAAGAGGCAAAAAGGTCAATCTTAGGGTGTTTTTGACCATTCCAACAACCCAAAAAGTGTCAAAATATCTAGGTAATGGGTAGGAATGCATAAATTTTGATGAAAAATCCAAAAATACAAAGTTTTACCCAAGAGGAGCTCCCAATCATAAGCGAGCGCCAAGTGGCGTGACGCGTCGGGCAGGAAAATCTGTGTTAAGGCCAAAAAATTTAAAATTGACAAAAAGTGTCCCAAATTTCTTGAAATTTGGGCTGAATATCCTCCATCATGTGCTATGCTGGGCCAAGGAAGCTTCGACCAAAATTTGGAGTCTATCATGCCTTTTGCGATGCTTCAATGCCCTCTTTAGCTTTGCCTTCATGATCTTGATTCGTGCCTTGCAAACGTGATTTCTTGCCCAATAATGATTTTTCATTTGCCTTAGCATGTCCTTTTCCTTTTTATCCTTCTCCAAAAACTTCTCCAAATGAATATTGACCCTCTCAAGCCAAGTCTCTCAATCACCCTCAATATCTCGCTCAATGGATGTCATCTCGGTTTGCCTTCTTTGGGTAGCTTGCCGGTTCTCACAGATATGTTGCATCTCCATGATAGTTTGCTGATATTCCAACTGTTTGTTTCACTACTCAAGGTATTTGATAATCCATTGGGCTCTTTGCAACTTAACGGACAAATTGTCTATCTCCGCCTTCTGCTCCTGAATAGTCTCTCTCAACTTTGAGCTTGGTGAGCTCAAATCCTCATCATTGAATATGAAACCTGTATCTTGGCCTCCTAAAGTCCCCTCATCCTGCATGGGCCTCTTACCTATGTCCTGTACCTGTACCTGTGCTGTTGATGATGGAAGCGAGACCCTTTCCACCCCAGATGGAGATAATACTCGCCGGGCTGCTGCAAATAATCCTCTGGTGCCTCTCTGATAAGTGACATACATCGGCACACTAGTAGTCTCTGTCTCCTGACCCTCACACTGATATGAAGGTTCACCTGCATCATGAACAAACTCCGAAGGAACCTGGGGAGTTGTGAAGAAATCATTAGAAATGAAATCCTCCCATGAAATACCCTGCAATCCGAGCTGATGCAAAACCACAATCTTAATGAGTGCAAAGTGATAGATACTGTTGTACTGCTGCTCATGAGTTTTCCTTTGCACGAGAGTGGTCATTCTCTCAATATTCTGGCACATGAAATAAGGGAGGTTCATCATCCTCACCCTGGTAAAATTCATCAATAACCTGATATGATAGGCATAGCGACATGAAAAACGGCCCTCACAACTGAAATATTGGATAATAAGTTTCATAAGAGGAGCATAGGAATCCTTTAGGAACCGGAAAGAAAACACCCTACTGAGTTGTTTCACAAAGCTAGGCCTGATATATGGTTGATATTTCACTATGTCAACCTGCTTTATTTTGTTCCATTGTTCTCCAACATTTGGTATTTCAGTTGCTTGAGAGATAGTTTCTGGTGTTAAAGTGAATGTCACACCGGCAAGGGTGACCTGACCATCATGTAAGTGCAACAAAAAAAAACGAGCCAGCTCCTGATGATGATGGACCCTAGAAACCATTTCACAAAATTGATAACAAGATTTCTCTTGAAAACATGCCATAGCAACTGGACAAGCCTGCAATTCAGCCAATGAGGTGGGCTCCTCCCTCACATGTCTGCCACTCTTATGAGGCATTCTAGGTGCATGTAGTTCAGTGGTGGAATCACTATCTCGGTCATAAGATGTATCAGTGTCTATCTCCATGATGTCCAAGGTTTGTGCAAGGTCTATGTTATCTTGGATGAAAATGAGAATTTTGGTGTTTTGATTTGATTGCCAAATATGAGGTAATATGGGAGGGAATATGGAGGAATAGGATAATGGGAATAATGGACTTTTATCAAGTGAAATTTTCCTTTTGAAAACTGTGATTTGATAAGTTTAGGGACAAGGGAAAACCACTTATTTTTTTTCGGATAACTTGGGATTTTAGGGAAAATTTACAAGTGGTATGGGGACAATGGGAATGGGATAGGGATTATTGACTTTAGGGATGTCAAGAGATAGAGAAATGGGCTGCTATAATGAGATAAAAAATGAGTAGGGACTAACAAGTTAAGAGAAATGGAAATATTTGACACCAAAACCAATTTTGAAACCTTAGGAGCATTCTTAAACAAGATAATAGGGTTTGAGTTTTTGCATTTAAATTCTCATATCAACACCAAACACTTGTTATGAGCAATGGGGAAGTGAATTTGACTTACTCGAACAATGAGAGACTGAGCAAATTTGCTGATTGAAAGGAATGGTAAAAACTTATGTTCCGGCCCAATGCACCGCGAAGCCAACCCAGTGCGCCGTGCCCTTCCAATGTGCTGCGCAGGAGAAAATATACACACAGGGAAATGAACCTATGTGCCGCACACGCCAGATGCGTCACACCAGCTGCCCAATGCATCGCGCTTGGAAACTTGACACAGTTCGACCTCCAAACACTTACTTCGCTCCTCACAACTCTTATTTTTCCCATTGCTGTCTCTTTGGCACACAAATGGAGTGTTGAAACATAAAAATCATATATATACCAAAGACTTTGATTTTTCATTTGAAAAAACCCACTTTGCAATGTTGCAAACTTAACACTTTTCAAAAGAACTATGTTTTGCTTCCTTTTGATTTTGGACTGAATAATGAGCTTTTTTGTCTATCTTTCAGGGAATGGATGGCATAGAGCTTTGGAAAAGGTGTCCAGGGTTTGAGTGGAGTGTTATTACAACTGAAAAACTTGAAAATTACATTGCATTTATTACATAAAGATGAAATAGACTATTTTTCTTCAAAATATAGTTTTGAAGAAAAATCATTATTAAGCATTATGATGATGAAATTTTTTGCACTAAAACCTTATTTCAAGCTTCCTCATGTGCCTGCTGACCATTATTAAGAATTCTGAAGACCGGATTAACTAAACCCTAGACCTAATGAGACTAAAAGCCCTAAAATGACTCTTTGCCAACTATGAGACCAAAAACGACTGTAAATGATTTTAATGAACATAAATAGGCCAGCATGTATAAGAAATGAGGGATATGAGTGACAAGCCCCTACCGTCAGAGGATCCATGCTCCTAATTGAATGCAACTGACTGAACTGAGTAAGACACCTAAAATGAAATGTAACAAGAGAAATTTTATCTCTGACGGAGGGATGAAGATACCGACTCTAACACTTTAGAATATGCTGAAAGCAGGTTGGTTTTGAAGCACTCGACTGATCTTAAGCTATTTCGATTGTTTTAAAAATATTTATAACTGCAAGTATTTCAATGCAGGTTAGTTTAAAAGCACTTACCTGATCTCAGAATTCTTTTATGTTTTGTTTCTCTAAGCACATGATGAAGCAAGATAGTTTGAAAGCACTTACTTGATCTCAGACTATGCACTGTTCTTCATTTGTTTTTTTCTCCACTTCCTATCTATTTCATTTCATAAATCACCTTAAGAGATCCTTTGACATAAGTGACTTGCCGCACGGATCCTTCTTGAACATTGTTGTCGAATTAAAATCCTCCTATGAATCCATAGCCCAATGGGTTAAAACTATCTTTGCCTTTTTTGTCAACCAAAATCATTCCTTCACTTGCAGACATATTCACCCTTTATTTTTAACTGCCTTCACCTTCATCATGTCTTTTCCCAACTGAAAAAAAAAAAAACGAAACCTATGCTCTTCACAACTAGCCTAATATCACATTTCAGGCTTTAAATATCACATCTTTAAACTCATTTATAGAGAGATGCCTCTCTGGATTCAGGAGGGCTAGATCCTTGAATCCCAAAGTGGTTTGATGTTATCCCTGTAGTTGGACTTTTTCCAATCTTTCTAATTACAGGGTGCTAACACTGAGCGTACTAAAAATGTCAAGACACATATCCCAATCAGATATGTGCAAGGTTTGCACATGAAAATACTTATTTTCACTATTGTCAGAGTGGTAGGATCGACCTCCTTGCACCAAGCTTCACGAGGAAACATGAGCTTGGAAGTGGATTCTCTGACCACATTATATGATTGGTGCACATCCTTATTAACAAACTTGAAGAAATAGTTGACCTCGATCCAGAAGAATAAGACAAAACATTCTTGTTATGGGACCATCCTATCCACATTCTTCTTCGAGAGGATTCCAAGGCTTTGCCCCAAGATCATCTCTACCATCAGCAGTCCTCATGATCCATGGATAGCTAGATGCGAAAATTTGATGAAGAGGTTGAGGAGTGGCGAGGTCCCGAGGACTACTTGGGATGATTATTTCTTCCTTTGGTGGGGAGAAAGAGTCATCGCAGTAAAGGATTATCCCTATGCTGGGATGGATTTTAAGGGAGATCCAGATTTTCCTCTACCACCTGATGCAACATGGGGGGTGATTGGTAAGATCGCACAATGATTTTTTATTATATGATTTTTTTTATTTTCAATATATATGAAAATGAAAAATATTTTTGTTAGGACAATTTGACTTACAAATTTATGGATCATGTTACAGATATTGGACCTGTGAGACCTAAGGGCTTTCTGAGGCACATGCGTCATGGAAGAGAAGTTGATTATTCTGTAGAAGACCCAGGGAGGGTACTCCATGCTATACAGAGAAACTTGGAGAGCTTGACTCACCAAGTCCCTATGGCTACTATGGAGGACGTCCTGGTGGCTATACAAAGATGTGTGGTTGCAGTACCACATGATTGGGTGTGGTTGTTCCACCGTGTGGCAACATTTATAGTGTTCTTATGTAACACCTACCTAGGTCAGGGCCCACAGGGATAGATTTTTATTGATCGGATGACTCTAAATTTTTTTGATGAAGAACATGATCGGGCACAAGCCCTAATTTTGTAGGACATGATTGTCTGATTTTTGTATATTTTGAAAACAAATCTGATATATATATATATATATATATATATATATATATATATATATATATATATATATATATATATATATATATATATATATATATATATATATATAAATATATATATATATATATATATATATATATATATATATGATGTGATTTTATCATATGTACAATGATGATTGATGTTTTTGATATTTAATGTATTGAATGATTTATATGCCAATCAATTGCTTAGTTAGCTAATGAATCTGCAAACATAATTTTTGAACGTGGAATTTGAATGAATGTAACATAATGAAATGAACGTTGCAACAAACACACTCTCAGAAATAATCAATGTAAAAATGGGTCTCAGACATGATAGGTGTTATTTAATTATGAAACCACTAGTTGTGAATCCAGGTACACTACTAACAAATAAATACAAAGGGGCATTGACTCTAAAAGTAAATTGACTAGAGCCATATACTCTACTACATTGTTCGAAGCAGGACTAATGCATACGCCCCTTGATACTAGCAACTGACCGGGTGGAAAGTAAATTACCCAAGCCGCGGAAGCGAGATTCTAGGTATGTCCACTAGCACCATTGGCAAAGCCAAAATGACTCATCTCATCCATAAACACCTACCAAAGTAGATCAAATTCATCAAATTCACACCAAAAATCGCTAGAAAAATATGCACAAAAAATACAATATATACATAAAAGGAAATTTTTAGGCAGCAAGTTAGGCATAATACTTCTTCACATAGAGCCCATTTCTAGGCTCTGCCAACTTGTTTCTAGAGAAATCAACCCAAGGCATAAGCTCCCTTCTTTGGGACCTTTTTAATAATGAAAGGGCCATACCACATGGATTTGAATTTTCCTTCCCCCAAGGCATCTTTGTCTTGAGCATAAACCAAAACAAGGTCACCTTCATATAAAACCCTAGGTTTGATTGCCTTATCTTACTGAACCTTAATACCTTTCTTATGAGCCTCGTTCTTCATAGCTGCATCTAAGCGTTTCTCATTGAGATGTTCTAGATAAACAAGGAGTTTTTTGAGACTTGAAGTGTTAGGAAGAAGCTCGACATCTAGCTTAAGGGAAGGAATCTCACACTCAACAGGAAAGATCGATTCCATACCATAAACCAGTTAGAAATTAGTGAACCCAATTGCAGTCTTAACAGAAAACTGATATGCCCAAAGTGCAGGATACAACATGAAATGCTAATTGGACCTGGATTTATTGATAATCCATTGAAGGATAACCTTTAAAGACATGTTTATGGCTTCAACCTACCCATTGGCTTGAGGATAATATGGACATGAATGCTCCTACCGAAAACCAAACTTAAGAGCCAATTCAACCATCATGGTGTTCTAAAAATGACTACCATGGTCAGTGATAATCTCCTTGGGAATACCGAAGTGAGAAATGACTTGGTTGAACAGAGACATGGTTGTTGTTTCACCATCATTCTCAAAAGTAGGTATAGCCTCAGCCCACTTCGTAAAGTAGTCTACTCCTACGATAATGTACTTGGGACCCTTCGCTGAAGGTGGGTTACAGGTAGTAAAACCAATACCCCACTTTGTGAACAGAGCGAGAGTGACAAAAAGAAAGAGCATATCTAGATGATCGTGCATATTCCGAGTATAAACCTGAGAAGGATGACATTTTTTGACTGCCTCAACACAATCTTTGAAAATCGAGGGCCAAAAATATCCTGCACGCAAAATATTTAGGGATATAGCAAGCCAAAATAAATGACCACCACAAGCTCCAATGTAGCAATCATTCAGCACAACCTCGGCTTCTTTGAGATTCAAGTAACATCTAAGGATCAAATCAATCCTGTGATGATATAGAGTGTCTCCGATAATAAGATAATTTTTTGCTAAGTGATGCAAATTTCAACGCTCATCTTTCAAAAAAACTAAGGAAAGCTTCGAAGTCTGGAGATAAAGAATGAAATCTCCATACAAAGGATCTTGTGAATAAATGAGGAAAATATGTTCATCAGGGAATGACTCCTCATAAATAATCTCAACTCCACAAGGAAACTTAGAGATCAACTTCACAAATACCAAATATTCCTTGGATTTGGAAGATAGAAATTCGAGATCAAACTCTTGCAAAATGACAATCCATCGATTGTATTTTCCCCCAATGACTCACCTACTGAGAACAAATGGAAATGGATTAACTGCTGCCAAAACATAAGTTTTGCGAAGAAATATGTAATGCCTCAGTCGCTGCACAACATGTACAAGTGCCAAAGTTAATTTCTCAATGGGAGAATTCCACAGTTCAGGACCTACCAAAGCTCAACTTATGTAATAAATGACATGCTCACAAATAACATCATCCAACTGAACCAAAACCATACCTACAATATATTATGCTACAACAAGATACAAAATGAAGTCTCTGCTATAGTCACGT
Organism: Pinus albicaulis; assembly: GCA_034641835.2. NCBI lineage: Eukaryota > Viridiplantae > Streptophyta > Pinopsida > Pinales > Pinaceae > Pinus > Pinus albicaulis. The sequence continues at coordinate 1,570,780,901 of CM076584.1, forward strand.
GGACCCAATAATGGAGCAGAGGTCAATTCCTTTTTCAAAACATCGAACGAGCGTTGAGAAAAGTCATCCCAGAAGAATGGAACTCCTTCAACAATCTCATAAATCCTTTCGTCACCTCGACATAATTAATGATAAATATCCTTAAGAAATTTTCTTTTCCTTGCAGACTTTGAAGTTGAAAAATAGAAGATGGGGGAGGAAACTGAAGTATTGCCTCAACCTTGAAGGGATCTACCTGAATCCATTCAATTGACACGATGAATCCCAACAATTGAATGGATGTGATGGAAAAAACACACTTATTAGGGTTCAACCAAATTTTATAATGACGACATCGTTCAAAAAATTATCGAAGATGAGAGGGATGATCAATTCTCTTTCGAGAATGAGCAGCTAAATCATCCAAATAATCTTCGATGATATCATTGATGTTGTGGAAAACATAGGACATGGCCCACTAGAAAGTAGCCCCAACATTTTAAGGCCAAAAGGCACCTTCTTGTATGAAAATTTACCCCAGGGGCTATTATAGCATCATTTTTCACCCTCAGGTGATTCATGATTGTCTTTATGGCTTTGGGCACCCATTCCTACAGACTTGAACAAATTCATTAAAAACCAGTGTTAAAATTCCCATACGCGGGTATGCCCAGACTTTTCCGCATGTATACGCGAGTCCACATGTACGTTTCCACGTATGCAATTAAAACCATTAAAAAAATATATAAAATTCCCAATTTTCGGGCTGGGTTGATGGTTACTCTAGTAGTTCAACCACCCCAGCACGTGGCCAACTATTTCCAACTGATTGAAACTACTTTGAGGGAGTATAAAATCCCCTCATGTGCATGGTCTAAGGGAGAGAGAAATTTTATAGACATTATACTCTGTTGGAATCCCAATTCAAGTCTAAATTCCCGTGCCTCCTGCACTTTCCCAGATTTATATAGGAAACCCTTGTTTCCTGGAGATGTTCATCCGTTTATATGCCATATCGAGTGCACAAGTCTTGAAAGTTTCTTAGCGAGGCAAGGGCGGGACAGATCCGGATGACGGTATGCTCGAAGATCATGGAAGGATTCAGGTGATCTCTCCACTCTTTATTTCTGTACATGCTGTTAGTAATAATGAAGAACCATCTTGTTCCTGAACTTCTATGTTAGTATCTATTTGTATATGTGAAAAAATTGATTATTAAGCAGTTATTATCGTTTATATCATATTTCACATGGATTACACTAACGTTTAGGAGAAATATATGCTGTACAACTAGGTTTCCGTGCATGTTCTTTCCTGTTTTCCAGGTTGGAGAGGAAGAAGGGTTGTTGGGGGTTTGGACCCTGCGGGATCTACATCGAACGTAGGACTATGGGTGAGTTCTGCTATCGTTGTTATCTGGTTTTTAGCATTCAAGTGTGGTTGTGTGTGAGTCCTTCTGAATAGCATGCCCTGATTTGTGGAGGTTTTGACCCAACAAAACTCTAGGGTGATTTTCCCTGAAATAGAACTGGCGACTCCGCTGGGGATCACATTTTTGTGATTCCCCTGTTGGGTGGTTTCAGCTGTTTGATAGGTTTCCAGCAGTTTTAACTTTTATTTCTAGTCCAGTTAACTCTTTCTCAGTCAGACTGAAGACCTGGTTCTTTATCCAGGCTTGATATTTTTTATTTTTCATTATTTACCTTTTCATACGTGGGTTTTTCTGTACACAGATGCGTATACACGCATTTTTTGTTAAAGGGAGTCACGTATACGCGGGTTTCCTTTAACACAGTCGTGTATGCACGCTTGTTTCAAAAATCTAAAGTAGCATATGCCTGGGTGAATTTTGAAATTTTGGATTTCTTGGCTTTTTAGTCCTATCTGCCTGTGGAGACTTGTTCCTGCAGTGTCTTTGTATCCTCTGGATTGTGTAGAAAGTGGTCTTTGGTATTTTCTCTCTCTTGTTTAGTTGAAAACTAGCTTATCTGGAAAATCTTGTTTCTTGTGCTGGCATTTCTGGTTCGAGTACCAAGATCTCTTCATGGGGATTCTTGGCTGTTTTGATTTATCAGAATAGAGAGCCTCTGCTCATTTACTCTTTCCTACCTTTGTGTCTTGCTTTGCACTTCGATTTTTGCCCATTTCTTGGTTGGTTTTCTTGAGTTCAGTTGACCAGGTCTTGTTGCAACTTTTGAAGAGTCTTTCTTGGTTCTTTGAAGTTTTTGTTTGCTACAAGGTTGTACTATTCTTCTAGGCTGAGTTGCTGAGCTTCTTGTCTTCTTTTGCTCATATAAATCTTGCTACTAGCTAGCCCTATAAGATTTGGAGCATTTTTGAAGTTTTTCCTTGAAATTCAGGGTTGTTTGGCTTGGGATTTGATAGTTTTTCTTGGTCTTTTCGAGCTCTTCTTTTTATAAAATTCAAAAGCTCAAAAAACATTTTGTTTGTCATTTGCTTTTGTTTTTGCATTTTTGTTTTCATTTCATTGTATCTTTTGAAGCTTTGTTGAGATTTCTTCCCTTTTTTTTTTGACTTGATTTTGGAAAGGAATTGTCATTGGTTTCTTTCTCTTGTTTCAAGCGTTTTTTGTGTCTTTATACTAGGAGTTTCGGACTTTGGGAACTAGCTTTCTGGACAACCAAAAAGAGATAAAACTGAAGGATCTTTGGGAAATTTCTCTCTGCTTTAGTAGATTTTGCATCTTGGAATTTGCATGCTCTTAGTGATTTGCATCAGGTGCACTTAAGCATTTAGTCATTTTCATAGTTTTTGTGAGTGTGAAGTTTGTTATCTGAAAAGAAAAATAAAATTTTTTAGTCTCGTAGAACTTGTGTAGAAGTTGCTTTTCATCAAAAGACAATTACTTCATTTGCATGTAGTTTGGTTTTTAGTAATTTCTTTTCTGCGTCAAAACACCACAAGTTTCATTTCCGTATCCCTTTGAGTTAACATAACAGTCGATTAAAATAAGCGCTATAATTTAAAAGAAACTAGAAATTTTTTAAAGTGTCATACACCAACTAGCTAGGTTGTAGGGCCTTGGAGTAGGTGAGTGGAGAGTTAACTCTCCAAGGCTGCTCAAACAAAACATAGAAGTTGATTAATTGAGCGAAATCCAATTCTATTAGGTGGACCGAGAAACCTCTCCTCCAGAGAGTCAAGCGCGAGGGGAAGTGAAGGTTGAGAAGAGAGATACCCCCTCTCTGATTTGCTGGATCTAACCTCAAGACCGTTCCGCCCGGATTCTGACACGGATTGGTGCCCATAGTTGCCACTCCTAGGTTCCACATAGGTGACTGCGGGGGCGAATACCCGTGGTACCTGAGGCAGACATCGTATCACTTTCAGCAGTACTTCTGGGGGGTGACCTTGCGAAGCTTGGGTACTTGTGCTGGCAAAGGCTGTCGTTAGGAGATCGGCGTAACTATTTCTGTTACCTTCGCTAGTAGGCCTGGGCCATAATTATCCCAGACTACTTTCGGGAGGTCCTATATTTCGCTTTCTTGTATTTTTGTGTCCAGTCCTAATCACCTGGAGCGGAAATACCTAAAGGCTGTTTGCTTGATTGTATCTCAGGGATTTCTTTTTTGTAGTGAGTGCTATTTTCTCCTAGCTTGCCTAGCTTTATACTTTTTGAGTCTAATTAAAATTTGTTAAAGTGGCTGATCAAGCGCCTCGTCGATCGAGGAGAATCTGGGGGTTATCTCCCGAGAGTCCAGAGCCTTCTTGAAGAAGGCGTAGGAGTTATTTAGCAGGTGGGTACCACCCTGTGGCATCTGACGCAGTGGAGAGAGATCCTCCACAAGGGTCTGAAGGTTTCGTAGTTGATTCTGGTGTTGGTTCCGAGAGGAGCGCTCCGCTCACCTCGCGAGTATTATTTCCGCAGGAAGAAGAAGTACAGGTAGAGGAAGTTTCTGAACCCTCTGAGTCACTTCCATCTCCTCTTCCTCCTGATTATCCATTCCTTGTTGAATACATTGGACCTGAGTCAGAGAGACCGGAAGATCCTCCTTATTATACATACCTTTCGATGGCCACGACTGGGAACGCGGCTTCTGCTGTGAGGGCTGCAGGCATTCAGACTCCTGCTTCTGTAGAAGGAGGAGGCGCTATTGCTATATCTTCGATTGCTTCTAGTGCTGCTGTGTTTGGCTCTCGTTTCACCCAAGCACATGCTTCTCAATCTGGTCCCTTCTATTTTGGAATGCCCACTAGTGGGATTCCTTCTTTTTCCTTTTCCGCTGCTGCAGCTGGATCTATGCCCATGTCTTCCATGGCTAGTGGATCAGCTTCTTTTCAAGGGTTCCCCTTCAAAACTGGACATATTTCTAGTTCGAATCCTTCTTTAGGGTCCTTTCCGTTTACTTCTCAGACTTAGAGTTTCAACCCTTGGTCTGGAGGTCAGAATTCGACTACTTTTACAGGTTGGAACCTTGTATTCACTACAGCAGGGGCAGGGAATCAGTTTTACGCTGGTCACCAAGGGAATGCTTCTTTCCCTTTGTCGAGTGCTTATCAGATTTTTTCCCCTCTTTCTAATGCCTAGAACCCCTATCAGGGGCTTTCCTCTTCATTCAATACTTCAGGTGGGGGAACTGGTCCGGCCTTTGGTAACTTTGTGTGGGGAGGAGGTTCTTCTCCTTTTTCTACGATTTCTTTCTGGCAACCTGGTGCCTCATCAAATCCAAGGTATTATTTTCAGAATGTTGGGAATCCATCCCATCAAGGATGGAATCCTCAGGCTCCGCCTCGTTTACCTTTTCTGGCAACGTTAAACTTGCCAGATCTGTCGAAATTGACGAATGATCCGATTTGGTATAGTCCGGGGTGGCCTCCGGTCCCGAACAAACTACCATCAGACATTCCAAAGTTTGAAGGCAAGAATGGAGAGGATCCAGCTGACCACATCACCACTTTCCATTTATGGTGCTCTTCTAACTCCATGATCGATGATTCGATTAGGTTGATATTGTTTCAACGCACCCTAACTGGAAACACTGCCAAATGGTATATTGAGCTAACTGGGGGTAGTTTTTCTACATTTGGAGAAGTGGCTGTTACATTTCTAAACCATTTCCAGTTGCCTGTCCGATATGATGCCGGGACTGAACTCGTAGCTAATTTTAAGTAGGACAACGCAACCCACATTTCTGACCATATTCAGGAATGGAGGAGAAGGAAGAGGCTTATTAAAGCTCATATTCCAAGAGAATTCCTTTTGGAATGGTTTCTGAAATATCTGCAGTCAGAAATTTCTAAAGATGTATCCCTGTCTGGGGTATTTTCTGAGGAACAGGCTATTTTTAGGGCCCAGTTGGAACTGATATATTCTCAGTCTGGGGTCCTCCATAAATATTTTCCCAATGCTCCTCGCTCCAAATTAGATTTATCCAAAACTAAGCCCGGTCCTCATGGTGATGGACTTATCGGGTTGATCAATAGTGGTGCAACTAACCTGCTTACTCAATTGCAGCAGTTGTCTATACAATCTGCTCCTTCTGGTCAGGCTGTGCCTGCTGAGTCATCACCTTCCCAATCTTTGTCGATAAATGGTGTCCAAGCTTCTGATCCCAAAGGAAATCAAAAATCTGAAGGGAAGAAGAAGGGACAGAATAATAAGAAAAAGGGCAAGAATGGGAAGGGTAATGCGAATAAAACCAACGAGCATGTTGGTGAGGGTCCAAAGGATAAAAAGAAAGTGAAGTTTCCATGCAAGTTGTGTGCTGGAGACCATCTCACACACCTTTGCCCTAAAATTCAGGATGCGCAGTGCTTGTTAGCTCAGCAGGGTTCTTCTAGTTCCCAGGCTGTGTTAACAAACCCTTTTCCCCAAGGGCAACAACTAGTTGTTGGCGCGAATCAAAATTCTGGGGCTTCCTCTGGGGGCACCCAGGAAGGGGAAATTCCATCAAACATATTCATGATGAGTGCTCACGTGGATGTCGCTACGAGATCCCGTGATTATGGCAAAGAAGAGTCTTTGAAAGCTAAGGGTGCTCCTAATGCTACTGAGCCGCTTCACATTACAAGGCCTATTGTTGAGCCTATGCTTCGGATGCCCAAAGCATCTACTAAGTGTTCGACGATTAATCCAAATGTAAGGGTTGCCCAGAACTACTCTATTGTGGAAGATATAGTGCAGAGTCCTTGTGCCATGTCGGCTTTAGAGGTGCTCTAGTCTTGTCTGGCTCAGCGCAGTGCTTTGCTCACTGCCATTGGGGCTATTGATCCAAAAAATTATCTTATGATTACATTTGATATGTCTAATTTTAAAAAGAGACTCCCCCATCATATGGCTTTTCATATTAAATCATCGTACCGGAAGTGCAACATCTTTCGGACGGTTGTTGATGAGGGTGCTTCCACGTTGCTTAAATCATCGTAATATCTGGTTGATTTTCGATATTTGATGAGATGGTGATGTTTTTTGATCTGCTTTGGCAGGTTGAGTCAGATGTCATGAGTCATTTTGGTTTCGCCGATGGTGCTAGTAGACACACCCGTAACTTAGCTTCCGCGGCTTGGGTACCTCATTATCCATCTGGTCAGCTGTTAGTATCAAGAGGGGTCTGCATTGGTCCTGCTTCCAATAACATAGTGGAATACACTGTAGTTGTTTATCTACTCTCGGAGGCAATATCTTTGGGTGTTGATTCGTTGGTAGTTTTCTTGGACTCTTAGCTGGTGGTGTCACAGTTGAACAATACTTATCGAGTTCAAGATCCATTTTTACTCCGGTTGTTCTTGAGGGTACGTTTGTTACAAAGATCATTTCAATTTTTAACTTTCATTCATATTCCTCGAGTTGACAATTGGATGGCAGACTCATTAGCTAATCAAGCACTGGATTGGCATATTAATCATTCCATAAAATAAAATTTAATCATAAAAAAAATCATACATTTTGATACATTTGTCACATCACATAAAATATCGCTGTATATATATCATCAGAGTGTTCAAAAAACTATACAAAATTTGGATCCATAAAGTCATACAAAAAATTGGGTTTATGCCCGATCATGTTCAGTCTCAAATAATGTACATTCATCTGATACATCATATCTATCTACTCCTGAGGTCCCTGCCCAGAAGTTGTGTTCCTATAGAACACGATCACGGTGGCAACTCGGCAGAATAACCGTACCCAGTCTCGGGGCACACCTACCACCCGTCTCTGGATGGCTTCAGGCAGATCTTCCACTGCAGCCATAGGTACTTGGTGGGTTAATCCCTCCAAGTTCCTCTGTACATCCTGGAGGGTCCTGTCTGAATCTACTGTAACTTCTTTGCCCCTGCGACGCTTATGTCGCGGGAAACCCTCAGGTCGAACTGGTCCAATATCTGTATCATGATCATTTTTAAATTGTAAGTCATTATGAATCCAATAAAAAACATGTTTGTTTTCCATTTTTTCACATATATTGAAAAAATCCAAAAAATTATATAAGTTAAAAAATTGCAAACTTACCGACTGTGCCCCATGCCGCGCCTGGTGGAAGGACAAGATCTGGATCACTACGAAAGTCCATCCCAGCATAAGGATAGTCGTCCACAGTGATGACTCCCCACCAAAGGAAGAACTCATCATCCCAAGTGGTCCGGGGAAAATCACTTCCCCCCAATCTCTTCATCATGTCTGCCCAGCGGGCAATTCTTGGGTCTCTCGGGCTGTTGATGGTAGAGATCACTTTGGGTCTCAGCGCTGGAATCTTCTCGAAGAATAATTTCATCAAAATTGTACCATATCCAAAATGTTTTGTCTTTTCATTTCGGATTGAAGTCAATTGTTGCTTCATGTTCATCAGAAGAGCTGTGCACCAATCATATAAATGAGTTAAGCATTCCACTACTATACTCATTTGCGTCTTGGATGCCTGGTGTAGAGAAGCTGATCCTGCTACTCTCCCAATGGTAAAAAGGAGGATTATTATGTGCAAGTCTCTTAAATATTTGATTGCAATTTGAGTCCCAACTTTTTTGGAACCCTCTACGCAGTAAATGTGGACGTAATCTTCCATGGTTAGCCCTCCCAAAGGCTTCCCGTGCAAGTCTACTGGCTCCCCCCTCCGGGAGAGTCCAGTAATAAAATATATATCTTCCACCTCGATGCGTATGGGCATCTGATCTATAATGAAGCAGTCTTCTTCCGGTTCCCAATAGTTCACAAGCATTTCGAGCAACCAGACATTACTCTTCATATTTGGCATTTTGAAAAACTTGAGCAATCCGCAAATTTGGAGAATATTTAGTGATGCTCGGTCCCGCATGACTTCTTGATCAATAGCATTGTGTTCACACTCTCTCCATGATATGGTAATCATGCAAAATTTCAATAATTCGTTCATTAGCTACGCATTTTTTCATTTTGGGTTGCGCATACGCTACTTTCTTTGTGCACAGTCGCATGTATACGCGACTTGGTCATTACCAGCCCGCATATGCGCAAACCGTGATTTTTAGCAACTGATTCTATAGTGAAAATTCCTAAATTTTAATTTATGAATAGAAAAAATGAATAGCAAGGATGGTTTATGAGCTTACCTGACAAATTCGGTGAGATTTGACGGTCGGTTGCTCCTGTTTTGATGAAAGAGGCTTTTTCTCCAGAGCACTTTTTCCCAAATCAGCAATGTAACAATGAACCAAGTATGAGGTAATTCGTCTATTTATGCCCAAAAAGTTGAAAATTTTCGCAAAAATTTGTTATTCTTATTTTTTCAATCTATCTTAAGTTGCATAACCCGGATGCTTGGAAGTGCCCAGATTGGTATGTTTTCAGGTACATTTTGACGAATTTGAGATTTTTCTCGGTTTTTGATCCATGACTGCTGACCCGTCATGGCAGGTATATGATCTTCACTGGCATATAGGTTAGGGAATCCACTTTCTGTTGCATCTTGCATACTAGCCTCCATATTGATCACTTGCCATAGGGTCGATCCCATCAGGTCATGAGTATTACACCCATTTCACTCGTCGATTATTTAGTCATGACTTGGTGGTAGAGCCTCCCTTTACATGGGCTTCTTAGTTAGTTCCTCACTATCACTTGTTTCCCATGCTGCGTTTTATGTAGGCTCGGGAGTCCTCTTTGGTCCCGCCATGACTTATGTGTTGAAGCTTAATTCTTCTTCTTCCTCACTATCATTTTTATGGCTTTTACCCTAGAGGCTCTCTGGTGTTGTTGAGTTGTATTACTGCATTGCATATTGGCTACTTGTTTATCCTGGCCTTTAGCCGGCTTCATTTTGGACTCAATGTTTAAGCCAAATTTTTACCTTGAATGTATGTACCAGTTAACCATTGCATGCACTTAGCTATCGCAACTTGACACCCTTCTACCCATGGATGGAACATTCCTCTGAGTATCGCTTACCAGTTTCCGCCACCTTGCATTGAGCATAGGATCATTCCAATCCCAGGAACTAGTGCATCTGTTTCTTGATACTCGTTCTATCCATTGTACCATAGCATTCTTTTATTCTTTTTCAGGCTTATTATATGAAAAAGACAAAAAAATCAAATATAATAAAAAGAGCGGGAATGGGATGTAACTTTGTTGTTTGATGGCAGTACAGTGTCAGTTTGTCGCCCTTGAACAAAGCACATACACATATATTTCCTACATTTGAGATGGTTTTAGTTTTGACCTAGGTTCAGCCTTTAACTTGTTTCACTTGTCATTCCTCCCCCGGTTGGTTATCTCTTCCAATCATATGGAGAGTTTGTTCTGCCTCCTGCATAATAGACTTATACAGTGTCACTTTTTACTGCCATGGTCATCACGAGTCGTGCTTTTGTTCAAGGGAAGTCTAACCAGAGTCGGCCATTCTGCGGTGTCTCTTGACTCATTATTCAATCGACCTTCCCGGTCTTGTCCGTATCTTGTTCTATCACATCAGATGTTTTGGTCCTCTGCTCGTGCTGGTTTGAGAAGGTCTCCATTGACTTCTTGCTGGCGGGTTTGTCTCTTATCGACTACGATACATTGCTCTGAGAGCAAACCTAGAGCCGCACCCTAGCCCTATTTCCATCATTGATAGGTGACATTTTGCTCAGCATTTGATCATCATTATGGGTCTTTGACTGAGTGGTTTCCCCTGTGTTAGACGTCAGCACACATTATCACACTTGGGATTCGTGCCGTACCTTGATTTCCATTTGACCCTATTGGTGGATATCTCGCGTCTGTGGCAGCTTTCATTATTGGTTGGTTTAGAGGGTTTCTTCCGTGCGCTAGCTTCATCTTGTGCATGTCAAAAACCTACTTCGGTTTGGTTCCGTCACTCTACTTCGTCCGATTCCTTCCAAATCTTGGCCTATGGGTTACACTCGCGCTGGACTAATGTGGGATGCCTTAATGCCTTCCTTCCAGTAGATATTTTCCCATTGACTCTGACTCATTGCTCTGGGAATAAGGTCTAGAGTCTTTTTGTCAGTACCTTAGGGTTTGTAGTCATCAGTGGCAGACTCTTCGCTATCGATAGTGGGGATTCATCATTGCCTCCTGATTGGTAGATTCTTTCAAGTGTTCAACTTCAACTCATTTATTCGCACTTGTTAGATTGTACTGGGGCACCTTGACGCTCATTTTCATTATTGGTGGGTTGTCTCGCGTTGGTTAACGGTATACATCATTGAACGGTAATCCAACGATTTCTCACATGGTCGACTTCAGCTCATTTATTCCCATTGTGTAGAATTGTGCCATAGTGATCGGTGAAGACCTCGGGTTGCATCAGCATTTCTCGGTTCACTTTTGACAATCCATTCAGTTTCTGCCAGTGATGTCGTTCACCCTTATATGTTGCAGTGTCAGTACAGCAGCATCCTATATGTTGGCTCCCGAGTTGCGTGATTGTACCGTTTATTCCACCTCTTATGATTTGGTACTTGGAGATTCAGTTACTTATATGATCAGACATCCAGTTTCAGCATCATTGATCAGCTTTCTATATATGTGATACTTGGACATTGATTCAGACTTGTACTTCCGGGCTATGCTCAAATGATTCATTGTGTACTTTCAGTTCGGTTATACTTGTATACATTTTGGATCTATTCTGTAATTTCCATATGATGTATTTTTGACTAAGCATGGGTATGCCCGCCTCAGCATGAGTTGACTCTTTGTTTTCTTTCATTAGTTTTTGGCAGGCTGAAATCTGGTGAAGTCCTCTCTTGTTCTTGCGAAGTTCTTTCTATGTGCATAATACATTTCGGCCATCATGTACCCCTTCTGACCTCATATATTAGGGGGCATCTATTATAGCATCATTTTTCACCCTCAGGTGATTCATGATTGTATTTATGGCTTTGGGCACCCATTCCTACAGACTTGAACAAATACATTAAAAAAAAGTGTTAAAATTCCCATACGCGGGTATGCCCAGACTTTTCCGCGTGTATACGCGAGTCCACATGTACTTTTCCATGTATGGAATTAAAACCATTAAAAAAATATATAAAATTCCCTATTTTTGGGTTGGGTTGATGGTTACTCCAGTAGTTCAACCACCCCAGCACGTGGCCAAATGTTTCCAACTGATTGAAACTACTTTGAGGGAGTATAAAAGCCCCTCATGTGCATGGCCTAAGGGAGAGAGAAATTTTATAGACATTATACTCTGTTGGAATCCCAATTCAAGTCTGAATTCCCGTGCCTCCTGCACTTTCCTAGATTTATACAGGAAACCCTTGTTTCTTGGAGATGTTCATCTGTTTATATGCCATATCGAGTGCCCAATTCTTGAAAGTTTCTTAGCGAGGCAAGGGTGGGACAGATCCGGACGACGGTCTGCTCGAAGATCATGGAAGGATTCATGTGATCTCTCCACTCTTTATTTCTGTACATGCTATTCGTAATAATGAAGAACCATCTTGTTCCTGAACTTTTGTGTTAGTATCTATTTGTATATGTGAAAAGATTGATTATTAATCAGTTATTATCGTTTATATCATATTTCACATGGATTACACTAACGTTTAGGAGAAATATATGCTGTACAACTAGGTTTCTGTGCATGTTCTTTCTTTTTTTCCAGGTTGGAGAGGAAGAAGGGTTGCTGGGGGTTTGGAACCCGTTGGATCTACATCGAACGTAGGACTACGGGTGAGTTCTGCTATCGTTGTTATCTGGTTTTTAGCATTCAAGTGTGGTTGTATGTGAGTCCTTCTGAATAGCATGCCCTGATCTGTGGAGGTTTTGACCCAACAAACCTCTAGGGTGATTTTCCCTGGAACTGGGGCAAATAAAATCAGCCTTGTGATGATCTTCAAGATGGATGGTAATCTGATTGTATCCTGAAAAACTGTCAATAAATGAGAAAATCTCATTGCCTACACACTCATCAATAATATGATCAATAAATGGTGTGGGGTAATTATCCTTCGGACATGCCTTATTCAAATTCTTGAAATAAATGCAAACACAGATCATTCTTTGTTTCTTGTCCACAGAAATGAGATTCGAAACCCACTTAGTTAACGAAACAAGGTATATGAAACCCGACTTAAGTAGCTTCTCAACCTTGGCCTTGATAGTTGTTGATTTCCTAGGGTTGAATAGAAAAAGATTCTACCTAATAGGCTTATGAATTTTGTAAGTCTTTATCTTATGTTGGATAATAGATGGATCAATTCCAGGAATTTCCCCATAAGACCAAGCGAACACATCATGATATTCTCTAAAGAGATCGGTATAAGTCTGAATCTCTTCAGGGGAAAATTAATCTCCAATGAAGACATTCTTAGTAATGTTGGGATCTCTACAGATATTAACCACAATAGTCTCAGAAATGAAAACCATGTTCCCTTCAGCAAAAACCTGCATTGGAGCTAAAGGGTTCAAGACTCAGTGAACAGGACCAAAAGAAGCAGGGCTAGACAATATCGATTCAACTTCCCATAAGTATGGTAGAAAATAGGACTGATGATGCAACTCACCCCATGGTATTTCCACACCAGTCATTTCTTTAAGGATAGCCTCTTCATATGGAAGAAAAATATCAAGGCAATCCTGAGCAGAAGATGAACTAAGAGTCCAAGATAGAGCCACATCTCCATCCAATTCCTCTGGAGAAAGAGAAACTGGAATGGAATCTCCAGAGTAAACAATAGATTGATATGGAATCTCTGTTGCAGAAATAGGGAATGCCATTCCACCCATTACACCTTCCTCTAATGTGGAGGTAGGAGAAGGCAAGGTCCAAGGATCCGAAAAATAATGAGCTCTAAAGAATTATCTTCGTGTAGGAACCTTGGAGGATGAGATAACATTAATATTAATGGGAGGAGGAGGAAGATCAAAGGTACCCCTGAAAGAGGTATACATTCCAACCCCCAAATTCTCCAGAGGTTGCTTGGCATCATTCACCAAGGGAACAGTCGAGTCAGAAGAGCATGTATTTACATCTATTGGAGAATAGTCCATCTGATTGACAGCTACAATCCTCCCTTCATGGGGAAAACAAAAGATGCGAAATAAACATGAAGAAATAGCATCCATTTCATAGGTCCAATTCCACCCCAATAGAAGATTATAGTACAAATTGTCATCGACTATCTCAACTTCAATATTGATAACGTCACCCCCAACACAGATGAACAAAGACTGAACAATGCCATGTGGCCTATGAGAATGACCATGGAATGCAGTGAGAAGAGTACGTGAAGGCACAGCTGAAGGGGATCCAATGGATTTCCAACATGAGATAGACATGACACATTTCGAAGCACCGTCATCGACCACTGTTCGAAAAATATTGATCTTCTAATATGTAGACTTAATCTGAAAATCAATGTGATGAGGAAGTCTATTTTTAAGATTTGACATATAAAATTTAATAATAAGAGAGTTCTTTGGATCAAATACCCTGATTGTAGTAAGAAATGCACTCCTTTTTGCTGGGCATGACTAGAGTACCTCTAACGTAGACATGGCACAAGGAATTTGCGCCATATCTTCTACAATGGTGTAATTCTGGGAAGCCTTAGCATTAGGATTGATAGATTTATGCTTAGTATAACCTTTCGGCATCTGAGGTATGGGCTCAACTATAGGCCTCTCTATATGGAGTAGCTCAAAATTACTAGGAGAGTCCTTAGTTTTTGAAGACTTAGCTTCACCATAATCATGAGATCTAGTAGCGATATCAGCGTGAGAACTCATCATATATACATTTGAGGAATTTTCCCCTTCTTGGTTGCCCCCAGCGAGAGCTCCAGTATTAGCATTTGTGCCAACAAGAATTTGTTTCCCTTGGGGAAAAGGGTTTGTCAGTATAGTCTGGGAACTAGAGGAACCCTGTTGAGTTAACAAGTGCAAAGCATCCTAAATTTTGGGGCGTAGATGAGCAATATGGTCTTCGGTGCATAACTTGCATGAAAAATTAAATTTCTTCTTATTATCTCTCTTACCCTCTCCAACATTACCATTGGATCTTTTCGCATTACCCTTCCCATCCTTGTATTTCTTCTTATTATTTTTTCCCTTATTCTTCCCATCGGATTGTAGATTTCCTTTGGGGTTAGAAGCTTGAAAAATATTAATAGTTAAAGGCTGGGAAGGAGCAGACACTGACGACGTAGCTTGAACAGAAAGTGCAGATTGTTAAGACAACTGCTTCAATTGATTCAACAGGTTAGTCGTGCCACTATAAATTGAACCAACAAGCCCGTCAGCATGAGTACCTAGCTTTGATTTGGCTAAATCCACTTTGGAATGAGGAGCATCTGGAAAAATCTTATTAAGGACCCCAGGTAATATATCAGTTCTAACTATCGGGCCCTAAATATAGCATGTTCCTCAAAGAATACCCCATAAACGGATACATCCTTCAATATTTCTAGCTATAAGGATTTAAGAAAAAAATTGAGAAGGAATTCATTATGAATTTGGGCTTTGATGAACCTCTTCCTTCTCCACCATTCCTGAATATGATCAGAAATGTGTGTTTCCTTATCCTGCTGAAAATTGGCCAGGAGATCAGTCCCAGCATCATAACGAACATGCAATTGGAAATGGTTCAGAAACATGGTATCCAACTCACCAAATGAAGCAAAAATTCCCCGAGTAAGATAAATGTACCATTTTACAGTGTTACCAATTAGGGTACACTGAAATAATATAAACCTAATTGAATCATCAATGAGGGAGTTCGAGGAGCACCATAAATGGAAATTGGTAACATGATCAGTCGGATCCTCACCAGTCTTCCATTTAAACTTTGGAATATCTGAGGGAAGTTTAGTAGGGACTAGAGGGAAACCTGGGCTATATTGAATTGGATCATTCGTCAATTTTGATAAATCTAGAAAATTCAAAGTTTCCAAGAACAGTGAGGACGGAGGAGCTTGAGAATTCCATCCACTAGCGGAAGGATTCCCAATGTTCTCAAAAGAATACGCTAGTTTGCAGAGGCACTAGGTTTCCATGGATTGTTTGTAGAAAAATCTGAGCCATAAGAGAAAGCTTATGGCCTAGAAGCATTCGGAGTAGGAACCCCTCCCATCGTAGGATTACCATAAACATAAATATTCCCCCAAATAGAAGTATTAAATGAAGATGAAACCCCTTGGTAAGGGTTCCAAGCATTGGCGAATGTAGAGAAACCATTTGAATCACTTACGGAGGAGAAAGGTACATTCCCTTTCTGACCATGGAAAAAATGATTCCACATTCCCAACCCTATAAAAGCAGGGATCTAGCCTTGAAAATAATTAGAATATGGCTTTGAGAAAAGGATTGAAACCTTGATCTTGAGTGAAGAAAGGAAAATATCCTAAGGAAGGGTTCAAATGAGGAATATGACCAATTCTAAAGGGGAAACCCTAAAATGAAGCTCACCCACTAGCCATAGAAGACATGGGTGTGGAGACAACAAAAGCAACAATGAAGGAAACAAAAGGAATTGCACTAGATGGCATTCCAAAAGAAAATGGACTAGAATGTGAAGAAAATACTTGGGTGCCCCCACTAGTAGACGAAATGGAGGTAGAGCCAATTTTTTTTACACTGGGAGTGATAGTAGAAATAGCAATAGTACCTCCTTCTTCAACTGAAAGAGGAGTATGCATACTTGAAGTGCTCATAGACGAATTTGTGTTCCCATCTGTGGCCATCAAAAGAAAAGGAAATATATGGGGGCTATCATGCCTTTGAGATGAAGACCCAATGTACAAAAGAATGCCTGAAAAACTAGCACGAAGAGGAGAGGAAGGAGTACTTGGAGGTTCAGGAATCTCTTCTACCCCGAATTCTTCTACTAGAAAAAGGACTCAAGAGATGACTGGATTACTCCTCTCTATTTCACCACTAGTATTAGGACCACCCACAGAAACAATAGCCCAAAGTGGAGGATCACTCTCCGATGTGTTTGCAACTACCGGATAAAAATCACCAGAAGAATTGCTCCTATGCCTTCTTGAAGAAGGCTCGACACTCGCACTAGAAATCCCACAAAGCCTCCTCGATTGATGAACCAATCAATCAACCACTTTTAATAATTATGAGATTTTAAGCTAGACTCAAAAAATTCTGAAGTTATAGAAATCTAGGACCAAAGATAACTCTCTAAAAAATGTGCCTATGATACAACAATAAAGTAGCCTTTAGCTATTTCCACTTCGTGTGATTAGGGCCAGACACCAAAGTACAAGAAACCATATAAGTGGACCTTCTGAGAATAGTATGGGGTAATTATGCCCCAGGGCTACTAGCGAAGGTAACAAAAATAGTTATGTTGACCTCCTAACAAAATCCTTTGCCGGTGCAAGTACTTGAGCTTCGCAAGGGAGCCCTATAGAAGTACTAATAAGAGTGATGCAAAAACTTCCCCAGGTACCACTTGTATTCCCCCCCGCAGTCACCTATGTGATACCTAGGAATAGTAACTATGGACACCAGTTCGTATTGGTAGCCGGGCGGAATGGTCTTAGGTCATGATCCAAAAAATAGGAGAGGGAGTATCTCTCTTCTTTTCCTTCAGTAGCCCTCGCGCTTAATACTCGTAGAGGTAGAGCTTTCCTAGTTCACTTAATGAGGCTGGACTTCACTCATTAATCAACTTCTATGTTTGAAATTTGAGTGGCCTTGGAGAGTTAAATCTCCACCCACCTATTCCAAGGCCCTATGACTTAGACTAGTTGGTGTATAATAATGACAATGCAAAAACTTCTAGTTCATTTTAAATTAATTGCTTGATTTTAATGGCTGTTATTTTTAGGTCAAGGGTAGATGTAGAATGCAACTTATGGTGTTTTTGATGCAAAAGAGAAATCAATAGAAACCTTCTGCATGATATGCAACTTTTTCTTCGATGAAAGAGATTTCTACTTGGGTTCTATGAAGCAACTACAAAGCAATAATTTTTTCTTTTCGTTTCAATATCACACTCACGCACTCAAAATCTATAAAAAATACTACAATGATTAACGGTGCAACTAATGAAAACTACCAATGCAAATGCAAATTCTAGGACTACTCACAATGGGAAGCAAATGAGTGTTTCAATAAGATGATCTGATCACTTTGACACAAAACAAAGACAATCCCGAACAAGAACTTCTTTGCACAAACAATGTCAAAACAACTTGATATGAAAGAGACAAGCTCACTACAAATCTTCTCTTGAAACCAAGAAGCCAGATAAAAAATGAGAACAAAGATTCTCTTGAAACCAAGCAGCCAAATAAAAAAGGAGAAACTAGAAAATTGATCTAAAAGAGATGAAAACCATCAAATGAAAATGAAAGAAAAAGTAATGGAAAACAATTTTTTTTTTGAGCCTTTAACTTTTGAAGGAGAAAAAAAAACTCCGAGACAAGAAAAGAACTACCAAAGGCATCAAATCAAAAAAATGAGCTAACAAGCAACTTGAAATTCCAATAAGCCAACTATATCGTTTTCATGACTAGACTCAATAAGTGGAATGAATTATTTAACTCAATAAAAATACTTGAAACAGGAGTATAAACTTATAGCGAACAAAAACTTCAAGAAATCAAGAAAGACAACTTCAATATTCACCAAAAAAGTTGATCTTAAGAAACAAGAAAACCAAGAAAACCAACAAGCCAAAAACCAAAAATTGAAGCAATGGACAAGGAAAGCATGAGAAAACTGACAAAGAATCATTGTTCTGAAATGTCAGAACAACTAAGAACTTCAGAAAGAAGTCCTGGTGCAACAACCACAACTGAAACTTCACCATAAAGGAAAAAATCTAGGTTGGCTAGGTTTCCAAGCAAGAAAGAGAGATACTGACACTCAGCAAGAAGAAACATTATCCAAACATACAAGAGGTTATACAGGAGTGACCAAACACAAGTAAGAAAGACTTACAGGACCTCAAAAATTAAATTTACAACTTTTACTGGCCATAAGCGGATCCACTGTGTGCAACATGGGTGTATACATGACTGTGTCTGAAGAAACTCATGTATACACGGGTTCCTTTGGACAAAAACAAATGTATATGGGAGTGTGTAAACAAAAAGTAGCGCATAGAAATGTTAAATAAAAACAAAAAACCCAAGCCCGGTCTAGATAATCAAGACTTCTTCCTAGATGGAAAAATAACTAACAAGACTAGGAAAGTGTCCATATCAGTCAGGGAACCCAAAATCCAGAGAAAAAAACATGAACTAGGAATTACATGAATGGAATCCCCAATGGAGTCGCCAATTCTATTGTGGGAAAATATACCCTAAGGTTTGGGTTGAGGGACCTAATAGTGTGGAAGGCATACCCTCACAAGAAGCATTCAAATTACAAGTCCTAATGCGTAAACTAGAAAAATAGGAATAGGTGACCTTACCCATATGTCCTACGTTTGAGATTGATCCCGCAGGGTGAAAACCCTCTACTACTCTTTGTGCTTCAAAACTTGTAACTCACTCAAGACAAAGCACAAAGACTAGTTGTACATCATATATATAATAAATGCTAGTATGTTAGACCATATAAACCTATAAAATATTCATGAAATAACCATTACAAGATCATTAACATGTATATGAAACATATAATAACATGACATGAAGAATGAGACAAAGCTTATTTTATTGATGTATGTAAGAAGAAAGTAGAGATATCACTTTAAATCAAGCACGGCTCGGAGAGAAACCATCCTCCGGATCCATCTAGCCCAAGCCTCAACAATATTCTTCCATAAGAGGTGCAGAAAGGATGTCACATAAGGAGGGTGATCATCACAAGGAAACAAGGATTTCTTGAACCTATGAAGTGCAGGAGGCACAGGGATAATCTGACTTGATCTCAGCTATAATAGGCTATAGTATCAATATAATTCTCTCTCCTCGCTTAGGCCTTCCCAATGAGGTGTATTTATACTTCCTAAAATCAGTTTTTCAGTTGGGAAACAGTTTGGCCATGGGCTGGTGTAGGTGGTTCTCAGGTAAAACCGATAAACCCCGCTCAATTAATAGGGAGTTTATTAATTTTTCATATTTTAAATTGTATATCTGGGTCATATATTGGTGGACCTGTGTCTGCATGCGTAAAATTCTGGGCAGATTCGAGTATGGAATTCAAAATAATGTTTTTTTAAGAAGTTGACAAAGTATGAAAGGAAAAGGCTTCCCAAGGCCAATGCATAAGTCATCAAGTATATAAAGGTAATATATGATGCTATAACACCTACTGTAGCTAATACCAGATCTTGACATATTTCCTCCTTAATATTTTCAAAGGCCTTAGTTGCTTTTGAAGTCCAAAAAATGCATCTTTATTCACCAATGTTGTTAGAGGTTAGAGGTGTTGTTATCTTCCCAGAATGTTTAACAAATTTGCGATAATACACTGTCAAACCGAGAAATATTTGAATATGCCTTAAGGTTGTGGGGATTTTCCATTCCTTTATGGCTTTAATTTTTTTAGGGTCTTCCTTAACACCCTCATGGGATACAATATGACCAAAATATTCCACTTCTTGTAATCCAAAGAAAAATTTGGAGGATTTCACATACAATTGTTTCTCCTCCAATAGTTTGAGAACCGTATAAACATGTTGAACATGATCTTTCCAAGACTTTCTACTGACCTGAAAATGGGTTGGATAACTTGTTATGATTTTCAATAGCCTCCCACTCAGTTAAACAAATGAATATCTAGATTATTCTTGACTTGTGCAAAAAAGAATACTTGAAACAGGTGTATTTTTTTTACTGTTTAAGTGCTCTAAGAAATTTTTTTTTTCTAATATTAATAATGTCAAAAAACCATATAATTTAGCAAATAAGCATCAACAGATAACATCAAATTAAATAGAGGATTTCCCCCGAATATCATGGGCTACATCTCCTTGAGCCTTTGTCAACTGACTTGGCTCTTTGGGATTATGATGGAAAATTATTTTACAAGTTACAAAATAAACTCCCATGTTTATCTGGGCTATACCATTGGGTTTAGAACATCATCATACCCCTGTCATGGCTATCATCACTCTGAAGAAAGAACTAGGTTCCCTTAGACTTTATTTTTTCTATCAGTGCCTTAAGCTTCCCTTAGATTCTCTGTGGCACTAACCCTTTAAGAAATTATTTTCTATCCCTAAAATGTTCTATACTATCTCCAGAATACATCAGAGATCCAAAATAGGTTGATCATTTGCTCAAAATGAGCTCTGGCTCCCCAATCTAGGCCTCCATCCATTGATAGCCCTGGGCTGCCCAAACCTTCCATGTGGCTCTTTGACCTTCAAAAGTCTTAAAATTGCTCTAAAAATTCTTTCATTGGATTAAAAATGTCCAAAATAGTCAGAAAATACTATATAATTGCAGAAATTGGCCTTCGACTGCTCCAGTTATGCCTCCAATACCTAGTGGCACCCCCTAGCTCTAGGGTCACTAAAAACTTCTCTGAAGCATCTCGACTTTTAGAAGTTCTCAAAATATTTTTAAAATCCTTCCATTGGATTTAGAAGGCCCAAAATAGTAATAATAGACTACTGGTTTGCTGAGAATGGTTACTGGTTGGTCTAGATAAGCCTCATTCTCCTGCTGGCACTCGGTGGCCCCTGTAACTTCTCTGAAGCATTTCAGCCTTCAGAAGTCCTCTATAGGCTCTAAAAACCTCACCATTAGTTTCATAATGTTTTAAATATTCAAATTTTACTATTGGATTACTGAGAAAGGCCTATAGTTGCACTTGCTAAGCCTCTTCCTGTTGCTGGCCCTTGGTGTCCGTGGTGGCCCCTAGAAATTATCTGATGCAAAATATCATTCAGTAGTCCTCTAATTTCTCTGAAATACTTAACAATGAGTCTGGAATGTCTGAGATAGTCAAAATTGACTATTCAAAATCTCATAATGGATAAATCCAGCTCAAGATAGAGCCTAATCAATTTTTTTCAAGTTACACCTAAATTAGCTCCACCAAATCTAGAGCAACTGCACTTAACAGTAGTTAAATTCGGAAAATTCCCCAAATTTGGGACGCACTCCAATTTTTCCACCAGGTTAACCGCAACAATAATTGTGGATGGTTAGGTTGGGCACATGCTCCCCTATACGCGGTCTTCATTGGCGGTTAGCATAACTATAGGCGGACTACGCGGATAAACCATTGCAATGCATGTGACAAAGTCTAACCATTTACACTGGAGGTTAGGGCTTAGGCCCTTGGACTTGGGGTCACTGACATATGGGAGGGGTTGGCCCAATGGCTTGGCCCCTCCAAACCCCCAAATATCATTTCAATACACGTTAAATGAAACACATGAACCATATGGTTAAGAAACAAACCATAGCCCAAGCAGTAAGAGCATGCGTGTGCAAGTGAGAGGTCTCGGGGTCAAATTCGATGGAGTTCGAAAAAAATTTTAATATATAACCTGGGCCACGTGGTGGCCTCCAGGCCTACCACATGGCGGCCTCTGATTGGCCAAAATCAACACGTTCAATAAATTTTTGAATGAAACAGTGCCACTTGTCAGCATATGACTGGTCGTTAAGGAATATTCTAGGGAATATTCCAGGAATATTCCATGGAATATTATTTTTAGTGAACATTCAAATGCCAATTCAAACTTGCTCAAAAGCCAAAAATTTCAGTTTACTGGACTTTTCAAATCATGATAGCTTCTTCATACGGTGTTGGTTTTTCGAACCGTTCTTAGCATCGGAATTAGGAAGACGAGATCTATCTGGTCACTTAGGTTTGGCACACATCAGAGTAATTTGAATTTTGAGCCATCACTTAGGTCCTTGATCGAAATATGATCACATCTCCCCATTAGGAATCTTTTGGACCCCAAAATACTGATAATCTGATTTGTTCAGTAGATGAGAGTACAACACCCTCACATTTCCAGCCTCCATTCACTTTGCCTTGCTTGGCTTAGTTCCTTTGAACCACAACTCGAAGGTAGTCAACACTTCCCTTCCTTAGATGCTCTTGTCCTCCTATCAAGAATTGTCTTCCTTGAACTCACTGAGAAATTTCTGGCGAGAAATTTATAAAAGGTAGATGAACATCATGTCCTCGATTATGGATCCAAGGTGGCTCAAACAAACATAAGTTTCCAACAGAAATACATGCATACATGACTGAAATTTTCATATGTACAAAAGAATGTATGTCTTACTTGGTTAAGAAGTCAAAATATTCTTACCAAGCCACTTCCATGGCAATTTTTGCTGCTGAAAATATTCTTCATGTGAAACATCTGTTCTCACATCAATGATGGAATATTTGGTTCCATTTGTGCCAGTATTTCTATCCTCTTGCTTCAAATGCTTGGGATGATTAGTTGGATGCTATGTCCAACATTGGGCAATAACATTTCCCTTCTTCTGGCAATTTGTGCAAGTATTTTGCACCTTATGAGTAAGTTTCCTTTGCTTAATCTGTTTCCTGTATGCCTTTATCCTCTTCCAACATTTTGAAAAATCATGGTTAGAAAGACCACAATAGGAACAAAAACTCTTTCTTTCATTCAAGCATGTAGATTTTCCATTCTTATCAGAAACATAATCAACTTGACTAAGGGGAGAATTATACCTCAAATGTTGCTTTGCATGTCCATCTTTTTTACCTTCTTGAGAAGATGAACTCGTAGAGGTTCCATCTTTCTTTTCAAGACTAAAATCAGTGTTCATGTCATGATAGCTATCGGAACTCTCATGATCACCATTAGTTGCATGTGTATAAACACCTTGCTGCAACATAGGCTTCAAATAATGGAAATCAACTTGAAAACAAACTTGACATGTTTGTGGTTTAGAACTTGGACCAAAGTTTTTTTTGAATTTGTCTCACATGCCTTCATGGATGTAGATTTTTCGCTATAAGAATGAACATAGCATAGACCAAATTTCTTAGGTCTTTAATCAACCAAAATAGGATCAATCATGCCTTGTGCATGTTTTCCTAAACCCTTTCCTTCATAACCCATTTTAAACGTCAACTTTGACCCTATACCTCTAGTGTGATGTTCAAATAAATCAACACATCTATCTGAAGAGGAAAGAGAAGAAAAATTTAAGTTATTTACCTCTGCTTCAAGCATGTTCTTGGTTAAGGCCCCTTGGGCTTGATGGAGATGCATCTCCATCTCATGCATTCTTTGAAGAATTAATTCTCTTCCTTCATAGCAACCAATTGCTCATGAAGTCTGGTGCTTTCTCTTCTATCTTCAAACAGAATTTGCACCATATCCTTTAGGATGTAGAAGTCACACTTCATGTCTTCATCAAAGAGTATTGTGAAGGAGGAGGATTTTGAAACCTCACATGAATATTTTTTCATAAGTATGTCAATGAACTAAATAATTTCAACAAATAATTCACAAATCTTTCAAAATCAATTGACAAGCCTTCTGAACAAAAAGGCTGTAGCGTCAAGATTTTCTTCAAGTAGCCTTTGCAAACAAAACCTCTTGTGCTTCAAGTTTTTCCTTGAGGTACTTTGGGTAAGGAAGATATCCTAAGCCCTTCTTCCTTATTTTACTCTTCTGGACTTAGCTAACAGTAGATTTCCTTCACCTGAATGCAAACTCAAAGCTTGTAAGCATCAGTCAATTTGCAAACAGTAAAAATTCTTTGCACTATTAAACACCTTTCAAGTCAAACAAGAAACCTAGTGCTCTATAAATTAAGAAACTATGCTCTAATACCAACCTGATCTGAATATGGGTTATATAAATTTTTATGATTTTCCAAAACCTCCCACTCAGTTAAACAAATGAAGATCTAGCTTATTCTTGACTTGTGCGGAAAAGAATACTTGAAACAGGTGTATTTTTTTTAATGTTTATGTGCTTTAACAACATTTGTTTTTTCTGATATTAAACATGTGCAATAACCATATAATTCATAAAATAAGCATCAACACATAACAACAAATTTAATAAAGGATTTCGCCTGAATATCGTGCGCTACGTCCCCTTGAGCCTTTGTCAACTAACTTGGCTCTTTGGGATTATGATGGAAAATTATTTTACAAGTCACAAACTCAAATCCAATGGTTTTCTAGGCTGTACCATTTGGTTCAGAACATCATCATACCCATTTCATGGCTGTCATCACTTTGAAGAAAGAGCTAGGTTCCCTTAGACTTGATTTTTTTTGTCGGTGTCTTAAGCTTCCTCGAGCTTCTCTGTGGTAATAAACCTTTAATAACTCCTTTTTATGCCCCTGAAATTTTCTCTAATATCTCCATCATACATAATACGTCTAAAATAGACTAATCATTTGCTCAAAATGAGCTCTGGCTCCCCAATCTAGGCCTCCATCCATTGATGGCCCTGGGATGCCCAAAACTTCTCTGTGGCTCTTAGACCTTGAAAAGTCTTCAAATGGATTTGAAAATATTTTAATTGGATTAAAAGTTTCCAAAATAGTAAAAATAGACTATTTGCTTGCATAAATTGGCCTCTGAATGTTACGGTTATGCCTCTGACACTTGGTGGCACCCCTTGGCTCTGGGTCACTGAAAACTTCTCTGAAGCATCTCGACTTTTAGAAGTTCTCAAAAGCTTCTGAAAATAACTCCATTTTATTTAGAAGGATCAAAATAGTCAGAATATACTACTGGTTTGTTGAGAATGGCTATTGGCTGCTCTGGATAACCCTCATTCTCTTGCTGGCATCTAGTGGCCCTAGTGGCCCCTTGAACTTCTCTGAAGCCTCTCGGCCTTCATAAGTCCTCTACAGGCTCTAAAAAAATCACCATTAGTTCCAAAACATCTGAAACTTCCAAATTTGACTATTGTATTACTGATAAAGGCCTCTAGATACATTGGTTAAGCCTCTCTCTGTTGCTAGCCATTGGTGGCCCCGGTGGCCCCTAGAAATTCTCTGATGCAAAATCTCGCTCAGAATTCCTATAATGACTCTTAAACCCTTACCAATGAGTCTGGAATGTCTATGATAGTCCAAATTTACTATTCACACTCTTAGAATGGACGAATTTAGCTCAATATATAGCCTAATCAAAATTTGTTCAGTTACACCTAAATTATCTCCACCAAATCTTGAGCAACCACACTTAACTGCAGTTAAATTTGGAAAATTCCTCAAATTTGGGGCAGACTCCAATTTTTCTGCTAGGTTAACCACAACAAAAAATGTGGAGAGTTAGGTTGGGCACATGCTCTCCTAGACGCAGTCTTCGTTGGCAGTTAGCAAAACTGTAGGTGGACTACGCAGATAAACCGTTGCAATGCATGTGACAAGGTCTAACCCTTTACTTTGGCGGTTAGGGTTTAGGCCGTTGGTATTAGGGTCACGGGCATATGGGAGGGACTGGCCCCTCTAAATGCCAAAATACCATTTTGATACACATTAAATGAAATGTGTGAACCATACATTTAAGAAACAAACCATAGCCCAAGAAATTAGAGTGTGCACGTGTAGGTGAGAGGTCTCGAGGTCTACTCCAGTGGAGTCCAACCAAATTTTAATATACCAAACCTGGGCCACGTGGCAGCCTCCGGGCCTGCCACATGGTGGC
Source organism: Pinus albicaulis (assembly GCA_034641835.2). Taxonomy (NCBI): domain Eukaryota; kingdom Viridiplantae; phylum Streptophyta; class Pinopsida; order Pinales; family Pinaceae; genus Pinus; species Pinus albicaulis. The sequence goes on from CM076584.1 coordinate 1,570,806,861, forward strand.
CTCTGATTAGCTAAAATAAACACGTTCAATAAACTATTGAATGAAACAGTGCCACTTGTCAGCATATGACTAGACCTTAAGGAATATTCTAGGGAATAATCTAGGAATGTTCTAGGAATATTCCTTGAAATATTCCTTTTGCTGAACATTCAAATGCCCAGTCAAACTTGGTCAAAATCCAAAAAATGCAGTTTATTGGACCTTTCAAATCGCGATAAATTCTTCATACAGTGTGGGTTTTTCAAATTGTTTGCAATGCCAAAATCAAGAAGACGAGATCTATCCTGTCACTCAATTTTGGAAAAATTCCGAACACTTTGAGTTTTGAGCTATCACTTAGGTCCTTGATCCAAATATGATAAGCTATAGATTACTATATTATGAAAAAATACTAACACAAATTTTCTAAGGAAGGGTTCGAAAGTGGAATTAATTAAAACTTGAAATGTGGAAGGTGAATTAGTAACGCCAAAAGGCATGATCAAAAATTCATAATTACCTTCATGAATTCTAAATGTTGTTTTTGGAATTTCTTCTATATTCATTGTCATTTGATGATATCCTGAACAAAGATCCAACTTCGTGAAGTAAATTGATACATGTAGTTCATCCAACAATTCATCAAATATAAGAATGGGAAACTTATATTTAATAGTGAGCTTGTTGAGATTTTTATAATCCAAACATATATGCCATGATCCATCCTTCTTATGCACCATTAATACTAGATAAGAGAAATAAATTTGGCTAGGTTGAATTATACTTGCCTCTAATATTTCTGCAACCATACATTTAATTTCACTCTTCTAGGCATAAGGATATCTGTAAGGTCTCATGTTTGGAGGAAAACTTCTTGGAATAAAGTGAATAGCATGATCATGATCATGAATAAGTGGGAGAGCTTTGTGAGTATCAAATACCTTAGAATTATTGTCAAGGATTCTTTCGAGATCTAGAGAAATGGATGACTTAGAAATTTGAATATCTAGTAAACATAATTGTGAAATTTCCCCTCGTTTTTCCTTCTCCAAAATTTTTGTCATACCAATAGAACTAATTATCTTTCTAGGTTTCCTTACAACACCCTTTAATTCAATTTTTGTTCCTTTCGATAAAAAATTCAAGAAAAGTTCTTGAAAATTAAAAGCTATCGTCCCAAAACATTTTAACCATTGGAATCCTAATACAACATCCGCAATACCCATTGGAATGGAAAGCATTGGACTATTCAATACATACTCCCCTATTGTTACATTGATATTATGACACTTTTATGAGAAATGTATAGTTCCTCCATTTGAAACCATCACTTTACACTTTGGTAATGGGTATATAAAGCAATTCAAATCTTTGGATATCTTACAATGAATAAAATTTTGAGTACTACCTGAATCAATCAATGCTATTACCATTTTCTTCTTGATATATCCTTCTATATTGAGAGTTTGAGGAGTGGTAATTCCTGCCAATTATTTACAAGATATGGTCATATTCATTTATTATTTTTAGACCTTAGGGTTGGTTCCTGGTGTATATCTTCTTATTTTGATGTTTCTTGTTCCTTTTATTCCTCCTCTTCACGATATATGTAAAATAATTTCTTCTTAGCACACTTATGACCTTTAGTGTATTTTCTATGAAAATTGTAACAAAGACCTTTTGCTCTCTTTTCCTCTAGTTTTTGGGGTGTCAACCCTATAGATTGTGGGAATATAGGAACAAAAGAACTTCCATATTTATAGTTGTGAATGGAAAACGTCCTTGTTTCCATAATTTTTATTTAAAATTTTATTGCCACCCTAAATGCATTCTCCAATGACTTAGGTTCGCAAAGGTGAACCTCATGTTGGATGCTATCCTTTAAAGTCCCCATGAATACATCAATCAGATGCTCCTCTGAAATATCAATTACCTTGATATTCAATCTCTTGAATTCCTCAATGTGCTCTCCAAATGAACCATTGTGTTTAAGATTTATCATTTGGATAAACAAGGTATTACTCTTTGCATCCTCATAATGTACTATCAATTCCTCCATAAAAATTGTCCAAGTGACTAGTGCTTTACGGGAACAAATTTATTAGTTTCTAAATATAAATATGTAATGCATTTATTTTTGTGTGTGTTACATATCATGTAGGTAAAAAAAATACTCCATCTTTAGTATCCATGTTACTAGATCCTTTCCATCAAAATTCCTCATATCAATCTTTGGAATGTGGTTAGTCTTCAACCCACTATTTGAGTCTCTACTATCATAATTAATTTTCCTTTTGTCCTCATCCTTATCTTCAAGGAATACCTTGTTATCACTATGAATCCTTTCTTCCAGCAACTTTTTCAAGCCTTCCTTCAACCCGTCCATCTTCGCATTCATTATTGCTTCCATGTCTTATTTTAAACTATCATACAGAACTCCCATGTCCCTTTTTATTTTTTCTTTTAAACCATCCATGTCCCCTTTTGAACCATCCATCTTAACATTCATCATTGCTTCCAATTAACTTTTGGTTACTTGTTAGGTCCCTATATTACTAGTATAGTCCCTTATTATTGTTAATGTAACCCCCTTATTGTTATTATTGTACCCCTATAACCCCCATATTGTTATTATTGTGCCCTTAAATTATTATTGTTAGGTTGGCTAGGTTTATATTGTGGCCCCATGGACTCCTATATATAGAAAGGAGGTTTTGTAATTTTTATGATCCAAGAATTGTTCATTCATGCAATGTATTGCAAGTTTCCCCCTTGAAGTGGCTTATTTCTAAGGCATTGATATCTCTTTTATTCTATTTTTGGAGTTGGTTTCACAACATTTGGATTCTAGGGTTTCGCTGCTCCAAACAGGTCATCGTGGAATTTTTGCTATAAATTTTTTTCTATGAAGTTTTAGAAGCTGAAATTTTTAGAGTGCGAAGCCAAAATCCTGAGGAATAGCGTCGAAAAATTTTAGAGCTTGGTTCACAATATTTTCGGAGATATTATCTGTTGAAGTTAGGGATTTTTGCAGGATCTTGAATTTCACTTAAAAAGGTCATCGCGGAATTTTCGCTATAACGTTTTTTCTACAAGGGTTTAGAAGCTGAAATTTTTAGAGAGTGAAGCTAAAATCCTAAGGAACAACGTTGAAAAATTTCAGACCTTGGTTCACAATATTTTCGGAGATATGATCTATGGAAGTTAGGTCTTTTTCATGCTCTCTAATTTCATATAAAAGAGGTGATCATGGGAAAATCTTCATAAATATCTCTCTGAGCATCGAATTGGAAAGTGACTGGAAGTACACAGACTCTAATCTCCTGTATATAACTTTCAGAGCCAAAGGAGAAAACAGTGATACTTGTCAAGTCGTACAAGTTCACTCTACTGAACCAGTCCATAATTAGGTCATTGTGGGAGATTAGACATAACTTTGTCTAGAAGAATCCAAATCAAGTCAGAGCTATGGCATTTGAAAGAAGCTTCATAGGACTAATACAAGGCCGAATTTCAAATATTTAGGATCTGTAAGTATAGAGATAAGTCAATTTAAATATTGAGATCCTCAAAAGAAAGTAAAAGGTGTGTATTTTTTTTTTCGAATTGCATAAGTGTTGTTGAAGAATCAAGTTGAATTGGTTCCAAGGGAATATTGTAGAATAGATATCAGTATTGGATTCTCAAATGGCCCCTAAAAATAATTCAACACCCATGAAGCCTTTAGAAGGCTCTACTATGACTCATGAAGATGAAGAATTGCAACATCACATATCAAAATTACAAGAGAAAGCACAACAAATTTCGCTCTTGCAAAGAGCAACAAAAAATGACATGGAAGTTTTGAAGAAAGGTGTGGAATCTAAGATGGATGGTTTGAAGAATGGCATGGAAGCTGGCATGGAATCTAAGATGGCTGACATGGAAGTTAAGATGGAAAACATGAAGAATGATCTAAAAACAAACATGGAAGCTTTGAAAAAGTTGATACAAGAAATGTTTCCTAATGGTGAAAAGATAGTAGAGGAAACTCATGATGAGAACAAAATAAATGTTAATCGTGATATCATAAACTCTAATGTTGGAGGGAAGAACCACCATATTCCAAAAATGGATATGAGGAAGTTTTAAGGAAAGGATCCTATAACATGGATACTATAGATGGAGTAATATTTTGATCTCAATAATGTGCAAAACACACAAAAGGTATGCATTGCAAATTTACATTTAGAACAAAATACATTTGTATGGTATTGATGGCTTTTCTCTCATAAAAAAATTGTCACTTGGTCAATTTTTAAGGAGGAAATGATATCACATTATTAGAATAAAAAAAGCAACACTTTCTTTAGCCAATTGATAAATCTCAAACAAAATTGTTCAATGGGGGAGCACATTGAGGACTTCCAAAAATTGAATATAAGGGTAACTGATATTCCAGAGGAACACATGATTGATCTCTTCAGAGGTACTTTAAAGGATAACATCCAACATGAAGTTTTCATTTTGGAACCTGATTCTTTGGAGAAGTTATTCAAGTTGGCAAGAAAAATTGAATGTAAAATTATGGCGACAAGGAAGCCTACCACTCACTTCTATAAAGATGGAAGTGTTGCTACGCCTAGATTTCCACAACCTACAAGGTTGACACTACAATAATTGGAATAAAAATGAGAAAAAGGGTTTTGTTACAATTGTGATAGCAAATGCACTAAAGGTCATAAGTGTGCCGAGAAGAAATTATTTTACATAGATTGTGAAGAGGAAGAAGAAAATTAGCAAGAATCTTCAAAATAAGAGGATATACACCAGGAACCAGCCCTAGAAGAGGAAGAAATGAGTCCGACCATATCGTGTAATGCATTGGTAGGAATTACCACTCCTAAAACTCTCAAGGTAGAAGGACATATCAAGAAGAAAAATGTAATAGTGTTGATTGATTCAGGTAGCACCCATAATTTTATTCATTGTAAGGTAGCAAAGGAATTGAATTGTTTCCTATACCCAACACCAGAATGTCAAGGGATGGTTGACAATGGAGGAACTATAAATTTCTCTGGAAAATTCCATAATATCAAGCTAGCCATGGGGTATTATGTATTGAGTAGTCCACTGCTTTCCATTCCTATGTGAGGTGTTGATGTTGTACTAGGAGTACAATGGTTACAATCTTTGGGGATGGTAGCTTTTAATTTTCAAGAACTTTTCTTGAATTTTTTTCAGAAGGAAAGGAAGTCAAATTACGGGGTATTGCAGGTAAGCTAGGAAATATAGTAAGCTTTAATGTCATGAAAAAGCTTCTAAAGAAAGAACAACGAGGCATAATTGCATAATTATGCTCACTAGAAGTTCCGACATAGAAATCATCTATTTCTGCAGATCTTCGAAAAGTCTTTGAAAATCATTCCAAGGTGTTTGAAACTCCCACAGGACTCCCACCTATTCGTGATCATGATATTCATTTGATTCCAGGAAGTGTTCCTTCAAACATCAGGCCTTATAGATATCCTTATGTCCAAAAGAGTGAAATTGAATGTATGATTGCAGAAATGTTAGAGGCGGGTATAATTCAACCTAGTCAAAGTTCTTTCTCTGCTCCTGTAGTATTGGTACACAAGAAGGATGGATCATGGCACATGTGTCCAGATTATAGTGAGCTTGATAAGTTCACCATTAAATATAAATTTCCCATTCCTATGATTGATGAATTATTGGATGAATTACATGGAGCAATTTATTTTACCAAGTTGGATCTTCATTCAGGATATCATCAAATTAGAATGAAGACTGAAGATATTCTGAAAACAACATTTCGAACTCATGAGGGTCATTATGAATTTTTTGTCATGCCTTCTGGCCTTACCATTGCACCTTCTACATTTCAAGGGTTGATGAATTCCATTTTCAAACCCTTCCATAGAAAATTTGTGCTGGTATTTTTTGATGATATACTAATCTATAGCAGGTCTTGGAAGGATCATGTTCAACATGTTGACAGGTGCTCCAACTATTGTAGGAGAAACAATTATATGCAAAAACATCCAAATGTTTCCTTGGAGTACAAGAGGTGGAATATCTGTGTCATATTGTATCTCACGAGGGTGTTAAGGTAGACCCTAACAAAATTAAAACCATTAAGGAATGGAAAGTCCCCACAACCATAAAGCAGTTGCGAGGATTTCTCGGGTTAATAGGGTATTATCGCAAGTTTTTTAAGAATTATGGGAGAATAACAACACCTATAACAACATTATTTAAGAAAGATGCATTTTCATGGACTCTTGAAGCAACTAAGGCCTTTGAACATCTTAAGGAGGCAATGTGCCTAGCACTGGTCTTAGCTACACCAGACTTCACAAAGCCCTTTATTGTGGAATGTGATGCCTCAGGAAATGGAATTAGTGATGTTTTAATGCAAGAAGGAAGACCCATTGCTTTTGAAAGTCATCCAATCAAAGGAAAGTATTTTCAAAAACCTATTTATGAGAAGGAAATGTTAGTAATACTACATTCACTAAATAAGTGGTGAAATTACCTAATGGGAAGACACTTCAAGGTAAAAAATTATCATGATAGTCTTAAGCACTTTTTGGAACAAATACTATCTTCAGAAGAGCAGCAAAAATGGGTCACAAAGATGTTGGGTTATGACTTTGAAATAATATAAAAAAAAGGGAAGCTAAATGTTGTTGCAGATGCACTCTGAAGAAAGAATGAAGAGGTGGAAGCATTGCTTTGTGCCATTTCTATTATCCAACCAGATTGGATAACCAAAGTAAGAGATGAATGGAAGAAGGACGAAGAAGTGTGGACACTCATTCAAAAGTTGCAGCAAGATCCTAGTACATCTGATACATTTAGTTGGAAAAATGATTCCTTATGGTACAAAGATCGCTTATATATTTGTAAGAATTCCAAACTAAAACAAAAGATTCTTTTGGAATTGCACACTTCTCCTTTAGGAGGACACTCGGGATTTTTAAAAACTTACCACAGGGTGAAGAAAGAAATTTTTTGGGATGGCCTTAAATCTGATATTCAAAATTTTGTGGTGGAATGTTTGGTTTGCCAGCAGAATAAAGTGGAAACAATTAAGACCCCGGGACTTCTACAACCTTTATCCATTCCAAGTCAACGTTGGGAGGAGATTTCAATGGATTTTATCACGGGTTTACCTAAGTCCGAAGGAAAGAGTGTCATCATGGTGGTAGTTGATAGACTTACCAAGTATGCACACTTTTGTGCATTATCTCATCCATTTAAAGCAAGTACAGTTGCTACTACATTTATGAACACAATTCAAAAGCTACATGGAAGCCCAAGGGTTATTGTGAGTGACAGAGATCCCATTTTTACTGGAAATTTTTGGACGGAGTTATTTTCTTGTTTGGGTACTCAATTAACTCATAGCTCATCTTATCATCCTCAATCTGATGGTCAAACTGAGATAGTAAATAAATGTTTGGAAGGATATCTTCGTTGTTTTGTATCTGATAAACAAACACAATGGGTCAAGTGGTTACCTCTCGGTGAATGGTGGTATAACACTTCCTTCCATACTGCAGCAAAAATGACCCCATTTATGGCACTTTATGGATATCATCCACCATCCATCACATCATCTTTAAGAGAAAATTCGAAGGTTCAAGTAGTGGAAGATCACATCGAGCATCGACAAGAAGTTCTCCAACTCTTAAAGGATAACCTGAATTTGGCACAAAATCGAATGAAACAACAGGCAGATCAACATCGCAGCGAGAGAAGTTTTGATGTAGGAGACTGGGTATTTTTACGGCTACAACCATACAAACAAATGTTCCTCAAGCAAGCTAAGAAGGATAATAAATTATCGCCAAAGTACTATGGTCCTTACAAGGTGTTGCAAAAGATTGGTACTATGGCATACAAATTGGAGCTTCCTGCTTCTTCGCGAGTGCATCCGGTTTTCCATGTTTCATGCTTAAAGAAGGTTATAGGTGAAAATCTTCCAGTTCAAACAATATTGCCAGAACTTGATGAGGAAGGAAAAATCATATTGGAACTTGAAGCGGTCATGGAAACAAGAACTCGACAGCTACGGAATCGATCAATTTCAGAGTATCTCATCAAGTGGAAGAACTTACCCACTGAAGATTCTACATGGGAGGATGAGAATTTTATACAGAAGCACCTATAGCTACTCAAGCGTTGAGGACAACACTTTTTTGAAGGAGAGGGGCATGTTAGGTCCCTATATTACTAGTATAGTCCCTTATTGTTGTTAGTGTAACTCCCTTATTGTTATTATTGTACCCCTGTAACCCCCATATTGTTATTATTGTGCCCTTAAATTATTATTGTTAGGTCAACTAGGATTACATTGTGGCCCGACTAGGATTACATTGTGGCCCCATGGACCCCTATAAATAGAAAGGAGGTTTTGTAATTTGTATCATCGAAGAATTGTTCATTCATGTAATATATTGGAGGTTGCCCCCTCAAAGTGGCTTATTTATAAGGTTTTGATATCTCTTTTCTTCTATTTTTGGAGTTGGATTTATCACTATGAATCCTTTCTTGCAACAACTTTGTCAAGCCTTCCTTCAACCCATCCATCTTCGCATTCATTATTGCTTCCATGTTTTATTTTAAACTATCATACAGAACTCCCATGTCCCTTTTTATTTTTTCTTATAAACCATCCATGTCCCCTTTTGAACCATCCATCTTAACATTCATCATTGCTTCCAATTAACTTTTGGTTACTCTTTGCGACAGTGAAATTTGTTGCACTTGGTCTGGTAATTTTGATATATCATGTTTCATTTCTTCTTCTTCATGTGTCATATTAGAGCTTTTAGTTGGCTTGCTGTTTGTATCTATTTTTTTTTTGAGACATTTTAGAACCAAATAATGATATTTGTGCTTCAATATTCCTTATGAATGAATTCAAACTGGTTGTTCAAACAAAATTTATGCAAATTTTAAAAAGTGCACACCATTTTCTTGATTTTTAGAGCTTGATATTGAAAAAATTGTATCTCTATAATTTTAGCCTCCCAAGGCCTGAAATTACATCTTGAAGTATCCCTCCGTGTCTTCTTTCTGACACCACCAATTCGACCAATATTGGATTCTTGAAGATGAAGTTATGAAAAATCTCCCATGATGGCTTGCTTATGGACTTGTTCAGTAGATAAAACTTGTATGATATGCCATGTGTCACTATTTCAACCTTCAGCCCTTAAAATTATACAAAAAATGATATAGTGTGTGTAATTTTTGTCACTTTAAAAAAAATTCAAATCCGATGTTTGAAGAGAAAATTATGACAATTTTCCTCGAAACAAAAGTTTGAGACTGAATTCTGGAGCAAATGTTATGTAACGAGATAACAAAACAAAAGAAAATATATATCAACAAACTGAAAATAAGCTTATTCGAGGGGGAAACCTCCTTTACATTACATAAATGAAAAATTCTTGAATGATTCAAATGAAAATACCTCCTTGATATATATAGGAGTCTAAGGGGCAAAAACATAACTAGGGCCTACATAACAATAATAATGTAAGGACAAAACAATAACAATAGTGGGCTTCTATGGGGTAAAAAAATAACATTATGGGGGGATACAATAGTATTATAAGGACCTAACAACATCAAGGTACATATACTTCTAAAGAGGAACTACCTACCATTTTCATATTTGATTATAATGATTATGTCCTTATTCCAATTACCTTTGTTTTTTTACATTCTTTCATTCAAGAATGGATGCAAAATTGATTTAGGATATCAAGATGTTTTTAATAACTATATATTCACTTTCTTTGTGAAAAAAAACTATCTTTCTATGTTACTAATAATAGGATAGCATTTGCATAAATAACTATGCATATGCCTACTCCCTATATTTCACATCCAATCTTCAAGTTCATCCACAAATAGTTCAAACAATATTAATGTAATAATTATTAAATTTTACTTTCCTATTTTTCTATCATTAATATGTACTATCAAATTTTCACAACTTTTTATATAAATTGAAATTTGATTTGATCTAATCAAATAACTTTATTTTTTATTGCTCAAAATTTCATTTTAAAAACATATCAGACTATTAGAAAAATAGAGTGATATCAAAAAGAGATTACACACAACACAAATCACACTATGTGATATCTTTATTGATATGAATAGTTACACATATATAGGACATAAATCTTTGACTTACACACATCTATATCATGACTACAACTCATACATAAGAAACAACAACTTCTAGATTGATGCTTGGGAAATCTCACTGATAACTCATGCCAACACATGGAAGCATTACTTCAAATACCCTCCATTAATGCTTACATGGAAAACATTGAAAAATAATATTACAACAAAAGGATAATCTATGTCTGAGTGGTCTTCATTGGCACTCACATCCACTTTGGAATCTCACAAACACCGCTATTTCACCACCATATCTTTGATTTGTCACTTGAAATCCATTTAAAATATAACCGCCTCTCACCATCATTGATGAACATTGTAATATCAACAATATTGACATCTCGGCTCTTGGGGCTTCTGCGATAAGAGTCGTCAAGTAATGGCCCATCCTATGGATGAACCACCATATGTCAGATAATTTGCTCTTGACTATCTAGTCAGTTGCTAGGATGGAGGTATGGATACTCAATGTGTTCAAAAGTTGATGAAACAACTTGACCTTACTAACACACAATAATTGCTGTTTTAGACATTGGGGCTTCCAATTTAAAAACTACCAACCCTTTTTATCACTAGAAAAGAAATAGAAAAATATTTCAAATCACACTATAACTTAGTTTTAGGCTCCATAAAAACATTTTCACCATCAAAAACTTAACTTATTTTCATTGTTAAACAAAAATATTTAACCTACCTCATAAATTCCTTTCCCCATAAAAATTTACCATAATGGTTTAATGGTTTTTTTAATCCCTTATATGTCATTGAAGCCATACACACTTTACTCTTCATAAAACACAATCTTATGGATTAGCTTCCTTTAAATAGAACAAACCTTTTAAGTCAAGGAATGGGCGGCTAAGAGAATAGAATAAGTGTTAAATAAAATATTTAACTATTTCATTCACTCTCACGCCCACTGCAATGAATATTTTATGGGGAGGCAAAATTTTCATGTCACAAATATCTTTAGCGAAATGAATCAAACTCCAAACAATGCACATACAACCTTGATATTTAAAAAAAAAATCAAATCACTGATATGCAGTTTTTAATTCAACCTGCAGCGATGATCCATGACCCTGTATGATGTAGGTTTACGCGCATAGGGCTTCGTCCTTCACAACATCAATGGATAATAACATTTTTGAGATTAAGAGTTAAAGGTCTCTTTAAAACGAACAGAAGAACCACTCTAAAAAAAACACTTGTGCGATCTTTAACAACTCAGATCTGGATCAAGCCTCACAGATCTCAGCTTTCATATCTCCAAATTCTTTGTTGCACACATATTTTTATGGGTTGAGGATAGGAAAAAATAACGTTGCAAATATATTCACCAAAAGGAAATGAATAGATCTGCAAATCAACCAGACACACACAACACTCCAACATATAGAACACAATAATTTCACACTAAATTAATCTGATTTCACAGACGCTATCCAATTTGACATGCCAATCGAAAACTCACATCGAATTCTATGCATGATCAGAATTTCACTACTGGTTTGGCTCTATAATAATGCGAATTTTAGATTATCAACTCATAGTCCACGTCACAGTTTCTTGATGCATTTCAATTGTGTTGGTATGTGCAATTCTAGCCCATAATTTATAAACCAAAAAATGCCACCATAGCGCAAATGTCCGGAGGGATTATGCTTCCAATCCCTTTTCGCCAAAGGGACTCGCTACCTATTAGTTTTTTTTGTCATACCCATCCACTGAAAGCCAAGTTTCAACCTCTGCTTTCATTGTATATTCCTGGACTTTAAAGATGAAATTCCTAATAGCTATGTATCCGATCACAATAAACCATATATCCAGAAACTGAAAAGCCAACTCTCCAAAATACATTTGAATAGAATTGGAAAATACGGTGCGAAATATTATGAAAAATATTTCGATATTCGCGAGTTGTGACATTATTTTCCTCTAGCTACTGATACATAAATATAAACAAATCAATTACATAAACTAATCTAAATGTTACACAAATTTAATATGTGGTAACCTAGAAAATGAAATAGTGATATAACCCTGTACTGAGATCGACTTAAACATAATGGTAATAGTACTACTTAGATATCATGAAGAATAATATTCTAAACTCAAAAAAAGACTCCCGGGTATCCAAAGATTTCCACGCTCATCTAAAACCCTTATTTTGTTTTTAAATTTTACCTATTACATCTCAATAAAATGAAATAATATATGGAATGTGAGATAATGCTAAAGTTCAATAATAAAATTATTGAAGTAATCTTAGTTCTCTCATAAGGAAACTTTAGTTTTCAAAGTTTCATTAATTTACTTTAGTTTTCAATGTTTCTTAGATATTTGTAGTTTTTCATTAAAAGCAATATTGAAAATGTTCCATAAAATTGAAATGTAACATACTCCTATAAACTCACATGGAAATGCATGGAATTAGAAATTTTTTATACACATTACTCAAGGGTAACTATCCAAATCACTATTCAAGATTCCTCATTAATCATTAGATGGAATGTTCATCACTTCATAGAGTAACTTTAGTAGAGAAATAGTAAGTTGCATAACCATTAATAACCACTATTTTAGTATATTAACATAAACTGTATGATGTAACCTTGCATTCATTTCATGATTCCTTTAGCGAGATTAATTAATAACATACTTGACATTATCAACGTCACATCATGGAAGGAATATACATCATCAAACCGACACAATAAGAAATCACATCATTGAACATTGATATAACCTGGAAACCACGTAGAGTGAAAACCAACAAACATGTAATTTTATTATTAAACGCTTGTGTGGGTGTTCACTAGCTTATAAGGGAGATTATCCCTTGACTATTGTTATAAATATTACAAGGAAATATCATATCATTTAAATGCAAATATCTAGCTTAAAGCCATTACAATCATTGTGATATAACATTTACCCACTGATCTTCAATCTTCATATCTTGGTGGTATGGTTGTACCTACAATGGACCATCTTGTAGCTCACACTCATCCTCATGAACCATTAGTTATTTACCTACAACCATGTTAAGTATAATATATCATTTTCATAAGTCACTATCATTTCTTGTTATTGTTGTCTTTAGGATACATTCATGTTAGGATTCATAAATTATTAATCAACCCATTCACAAATCTATACTAGTGATGCTTCTACATCTATTCATGTACATTCATGACATGCAAGTAACATATCACGACATGCTTCCTTTAAGAGCACTGCATATGTGCTAGTTATAAACAATCACATTAACTAATATTTCCCTAGCATAAGCACACATTCTTGCAAGACAAATAACTACAACTGCCAAACATTTCTTTAAAAGAAACTAATGCATTAATTATGATCTTCATGCATTTGAATTACATAAAATTTATCAAAATAACTAAACATTTAGATATTTCTTTTGGTGCATGTAAATACTTAAGGAAATCTAATTACAACAAATGTTGTTCCTATGCATTCAAATGCATATAGTATCCAAAACAATATTCCCAAATGAATTCTTAACACGATAAAGCATGCAAACACGTTTCCTTTTTTAGGAAATTTTAGTATAATAAGTCATGAAAAAATGTTTTATTTTCCATAAAACTAACGTAGTAAAACATACAAATACATGTATTATTTTCCAAATATTATACCAACATTACCCACATATATATTTCAAGGAAAAAAACACATTACTATGGTTTTTATGCAAGTAATCTGCCTTATTTCCCAAAGAATATTTCTCAATGTAGGCTAACCCAACATGCTATCATTTCCACATACAAATGTATATTCATTCCAATGAAAGTTAAGACAAATATTACATGCATATATATGATCTTATTCCAAAAGAAACTAACATAATAATTAGGATATTATAAAGTAATCACATATAATTTTTTCACATGGATAAGATATATCCATGCAAAGAAAATAACTCTGTAACACAATGACTATTCCTTGTGCATGCAAGAGCTTATCATAATAGCTCTAATTTAATATGCACAATATATTCCCTTCTTAGAATACTACCATCATAAACTATTATTTTCATGTAAACAAATATATACTTCTTTTTCAAAAGGAAGTTAATATAACCTAGTTTCTTTGTCTTTCTACATGTATTTTCTCATGCTTCCCTTTCAAGAAATTATCATAGATAATCATCTTTATGCATAAAACTAGGAAACCATAATAAGGTTAACTTAACCTTTACACACCTAAATCAAGAACTAGCCATGCAATATTTTCAAGAGGTTACTCTTTTCAAGAAGGTACCATAATTAACCCTTATTTTGTGAATAAGAATTGGAAAGGAATTTTTAAAATACTAAAAATGTTAACCTTTTATGCAGTAAACCATGCAATTAAGTCAAAATATCCAATATACAACACAGACATAACTTGTCTTTTTACCCACCAGAACATGTAACTTTTACAAAATCTTGCAAAGGAATTAACACAATGGAATTATCTTTCACACACAAGATAAAGATATTCTTTCCAAAGAAGATCATATGACTTATGTTATCTATATGTATAATTTTTAGAAGGTAATTCCATAAGATATTATCTTTAACCACAATTACATATTTCACCTCAGAAAGGGAAATCCCAACTTATTATCTCTTCCCATGAAATATTCTCTCATATATTTATTTCATCTTGATATGGGAATAATTTTTATTTATAATGGATTGGAAAATAAGTCAAGTAAATAATCAATAGTGAATTTGTTTCAGTCACATCCCAAAAAACTAATGAAATACCCTTTTCTATCGTATATGTAACCCATCCCAAGAAACATAAGAAAAACAGTTATTATTTTTTACTATTTTCCCATAATATTTTCCCAGGAAAAGCTATATGATATGTATTTTTATTTATATGCACTTCTTTCCAAGAAAATGGATTCGTTAATAACCACAAAAATCCATACATTTTTTCTCAAGATAAAATATAATGGACATGCTTACCTCTAGCCAATGCTCTTAATAAGAACTTATACTAGGGTAAAAACACGAAGGTGGGTTACACTTTCGTGAGAAACACGGGTTGAAAATTCATTTTTCCAACAGTTCAGCCGAAGTTTGTAAATTAGTTCGGATGAACTAATTCTTCCATTTACATTGACGGTGTATTGAGAATATGGGTAAATAGATTTTTGGCCAGAGATGGGAAAAACGACAATAGGAGTTTGGCCGAAATATTAGTTCGGTCAAAATTTTGAAAAGAATCCGGCCAAACTATTTCTTATAAATATACCGGCCCACAGACTGCAAGAGGTTTGAAGCTTGTTACTGTTGTCTGATCTCTGTCTCTTTGTTTTGTTGTTGCATTGGTGTTTGATGTTGGAGGGGCTTGCTATTGCAGAGCGAGGCGGTGAGAAGCTTCCTATTTGTGTTTATTTTTTTCTGTATTTTTTTGTGGGTTTTAATGTTTTTATCTATATTTTTTCATAGGTTAAAAATAACCTGCGTCTTCGGTGATCTCCTTCCTCATTGTGGTCTGCCTCATCGTTTGTTATTGTTTGATGTTGTTGTAACTTGTCTCGTCGTTTGCTTCTGTTTGATGTCGTTGCAGCTTGCCTTGTCGTTTTTTGTCATTTGTTGTTGTCTTGTCGTCTCCAGGTAGATGAAAAAAATCCTTTCTAATTATTTTTTTAGATTGTCTTTGTCTTTGTAGATGAAAAAACTCCTTTCTTTCTTATTCCTGAACTGAACTCATCATATGACTAGTGAGAGTCAACATGATAATACACCCAATAACTATCTCTAAAAGGTCTATCAGAAGACCATGAAACATTCAGACACACCATTGACCAACTCTTCACTCATTCTCTTTCTCACACAGATAGACCTCGGAATCATATTTAGTGGAACAAGATTTCTGCTGCCTATACAACGTGGCGTCTGAACCTTGATGCCAAATTATTTCTGCAGCCTATACAATGCAGCTTGATGCCCAATTATTCAAACTATACTTCATGCCCAATTATTGAAACTCTATTGGGAATCATGAATCATTCCTTCTGTCGTTTAGCATAGCTCACATCCAAACAACTTGCAAGTCTGTGTTCTGATGAAAAGAATGCCACTAGTTTCTAGTATAGCATAACAACTTGTTGTAGCCACTACAACACCCTCCAAAAATTTCACCCTCTAAAATTTTTTGAGCCCCCGAGCATCGAAAAAGCGCAGTCAAAACCTTAAGATCAAGTCTTTTAAAAATCCTTAAGTCGCTAAGTTTCCAAATAGGTCATTGTCTCCAATCACCGACCTAGTGACCTTGTGACCTATCAGGTCTCCAAGTCGCTAAGCCACGCATCGCATCCAAATTTAAACAATTGTGACCTAGCGACCCTGCGACCCCCCAGGTCGCAAGGTCGCAGGGTTGCGAGGTCACACATATCATCAACGCAGACTATTTGTGACCGAGTGACCTCATTTATTGCCCGCACACCCAACCCCTCTATAAATAGAAAGGTCGCATAGGTCGCATTTCACTTACACGACAGAGAGCAAAAACACTTCTGAAAAGCCAACTGGAGCGCGATTTTCTTGGGTAAGTTGCCTAATCCGCCTGATGTTTCCATTTTTTTCTATTTTTTCCCCTTTCCCCTTATCTTAGCGCTTTTTTTAAGCCACCTGCCATTCCCCATTTCAGATCCTCTATGAACCTGAGTCTTTTCTAAACCTCCAAACCCTGCCATTCTTATACAGACTTGTAGATGAAGCCAACCAGCCTCCCCTATGCCTATCTCTTCCTCTAATGATCACTTCATCTTCATTTATGGTTTTTCCTCACTATTTCCCTTTATTTTTTTAAGTTAAAAATTAAGCAAAAGACCGCGCCACTGTCGAAATCGTTCGCCCAACCCTAGTGTGACCTCCAACCCCACGACCTCGCAACCCCCGCAACCTAGTGACCTCGATCGCTAAGTCACTAAGTCGCATCTCGCTCAAAACTAGCCTTTTGCGACCTTCCAACTTAGCGACCTAGCGACTCGTCACAAGTTGCTAAGTCGCATGGTCGCATCCTCATGAATTTTTAGACCAGTGCGACTCAGTGACCCCGTGACCTAGTCACAAGTCACTAGGTCACAGGGTCACTTTCCTCTGAATTTTTAAGCTAGCATGACCCGACGACCCAGGCAATGGGTCGCTAAGTCGCAGTTTCCCCCCTTCATTGACCTTATTTAGGAAGAGTTAAAAGAAGTATTCAACATTCATTAATATGGCATCTATCTTATCATGGGACTGTTGTATGAATATGCCAAGGAACCTCGAAGCAGAGTTAGAATGCATCTCCATCTCTTCAACCTCAAGTGACATGGGGCCCCCGGCAGTTCCCAGGAAAAACAAGAGCCCAGAGATAGATATCATAGAAAGTGATGTAATTATGTCTCCTCCCCCTATCTACAGGGACACCACATGTGTATTTAGCATAGGAGAAAGCATGAGTTGGTATCAAGTATACCAAAAGTTTGTATAACCAGAGTTCCCAGAGGACCTCCCAGACCGGGAATTATATGTGCGGGTTAAGAGGTTGAACATTCACTATGCTGGGGCCCACCCATATATCTTTTTGTGTGCCAAAATTATTGACTGGATCATACAAAATATCAACCTGAGGATGTGGGTGATTCGGGATCACGAGGGGAAAGCTTTTGCAAACATAAAAGGCCAAGATGCAGAATACTACTATGCATTTCCAGAGCGGGAACAGACGTTCACAGAGGAATGGGCCACTACCCATACGGTTCCCATAGCAGACACCTTGAGAGAATGGTGGGAAGAATCGGAGAAGTTCAAAGTCAAGAAGGACTAGGAGTATCAAGTAGCAGGCATCAGAAAGGTCTATAAGCTTGTAGCATATATGCTTTGTAGAATGTATGGTCGTCCGGATGCCACCAATTTCAGCGGTTCTTGGGTATCCCTGATGCATTTTGTTACTGTATATGGCATCCATTTCAATTGGGCCAACTTACTAATAGCGGCCCTCAAAACCAACATATCTGCAACACTGGCACCTGAGGAGGGATACTCATCCAAATTTTACATGGCCTCCTATCTATTGGATGCAGTTTGTGCCAGGTGCCACTTTGAGGGATGGGCTCACAATTGGGATCAAGAGTGAGCACGCCCAATTCACAAGGACTTGCAGGTATTCTGGGACTCCAAATATAAGAAAAATATAGAGCCAATTGCACATAGTTTCATCCCTGCACTCTACGGGAAATTATTCGGTCAGGATACCCCATGTATGTCCTAGCAAGCCATGGAAACGATATTCAAGGTAGCACATTGGTTTCCATTTGGAGAAGGCAGCTTCATCTGAGTCTTCGGTTCATTCAAGACTCCCCATGCTCTGCCCTGATTCATCACTAACATGATGCTACTTCAGGAAGTATGTTATTAGATGACTTCTGGCTTCTTGAAGGTCCTTACTAAAGGTAAGAAGAAGCCATTTCCCACACTGCCGCTCACCATTGGTGCTTATATGGTCAAGGATTTCAGAGAGGTGGAGGAAAAATCTTAGCAAATCAGAGGATTTTTCTTCGCGCCTTTGGATTACTGGACATACGATCCTGAGAGGATAGTCTCTGCTCATTGCAAACGGGCCAAGTTCAAATGGAGCTAACAACATACTGAACGAACAACTGAATATGGGGTAAGAAATTGGTACAAAAAAGATAGAGAACTCACCCTAGAAGAATTGATCGATCGAGAGGACCAAGATGATCAAAATCTAGAGGAAAGAATCTACTAGTTGGGAGGCACCTTGTCTTCCCAAGCCAAGAAGCCCCGAACTAACACAGCCCATAGCTCTTCTTCCCAACATAAAGAAAAGGAAGCAAA
This sequence comes from Pinus albicaulis, assembly GCA_034641835.2. Taxonomy (NCBI): domain Eukaryota; kingdom Viridiplantae; phylum Streptophyta; class Pinopsida; order Pinales; family Pinaceae; genus Pinus; species Pinus albicaulis. Next base: position 1,570,825,922 of record CM076584.1, read on the forward strand.
AGCTCAACAAGAAGCTAAAAAGAAGGCAAAATAGGATGAATATAAGTGTAAGAAACACCTGAAGGTAGAGCAGAGAAAGAAATAGGTACTGGATGCCTGCAAAAGAAAGGAAGAGCAGGAAGCGAAAGAAAAAGTTGAACGGTAGCTCAAGAAAGAATTAGATCAGGTGGAGGCTGAACACAAAAGGAAGGAAGAAGAGGAAACAAAAGCAGAAGCTGAACGCAAAAGGAAGGAAGAAGAGGAACCAAAAGCAGAATCTAAGCACATACAAAAGTAAGAATAGGATAAGGCAGAGGCGGAGCAACTATTGAAAGAAGAAGCAAAACAGAAGAGAAAAGAGGAAGAGGATCGAAGATCGAAAGACAATTATTCCAAAGATGTTGAGACACCTCCTCCAATAACAGGGGTATAGACAGAGATGCTGCCCATCGAAGTACCTGCAATTAACACACCTTTCACACTCTCAGAACCAGGTACCTCTGAAGGACAGGAGGAGGAAGTGTTCAATCTGACGAGACTCACTTATGATTAGTTCACTTTCAAAATCAGGCAGGAAAAGAGGAGATGCCTAGCACAGAACCCTGCCGCGCCATTCACGGCCACGACAGAAAAGGATATAGTCCTGGACACTAGGACCAATCCAGTGATGATAGCATTAGCCGACACTATTTTCATCGCAGCCACAGAAGAAAACGTGAGCCAGATGAGTAGGGAAATCCTCTCCCTACAAAATATATTACAAGACTCCGAACAAAGGGAAGTTAGGTTGGAGAAAGAAAAGAAAGCACTAAGGGAAGAAATCCAACAACTCCAAGATAAAAACACCCTTATTAATGAAGTACCACTCACCGTCCAGAGAGAGTTGGTGATGTTGGAAGCCACCATGAGGTAGGTATACGAGGAGATGTTCACCATAAAGCAAACAGTCCCACCTCTACTGAGAGCTCAAGCAGAAACGAAAAAGAGAAACAAGCAACTAAAAGAGGCCTCCACTGCCTTGGATAGAATGATAGAATGCACAAATAGATATCCACAGGCTCCAGAAACGTTTCCCAAGAAATATTGGATTCACAGTCAGAATGACAAAGTCCAAATTCACATAAAGGTGCAATCCAAGGAGAATTTATTCAAAGACCTAGAGAAAGTGATGACCGCCTATGAACACTTGATCAGTGACATTGAATTGATGGTTGAGCTGCACCATATTCCCTCTCTAGGTACATTGGGTGAAGATAAGACATTGGAATAGGTAAATTAGGAAATTCAGGCATTCGTGCAACCTATTAGACAAGTCGCCGCTACACTTGATCTTCCAGCATCACAGGAGAACTTGGTTAAGTTCGTCGTGACGCCAGTTTGGATTTACACCAAACTGGCTTCCTTATCCAACTAGGTCAAAATCAAGAGAGAAAAACTGATCCTGAATGCCTTAGAATGCCTGCACAGGTTAAGGGAAGATACTCCTCTGATCTTCCCAGTTGCTGCAGACTATCGTGCATGGAAAAACTTCGTCAAAGAACAACAAGTAGACGTTCCTGACCTTGCAATCATGCACACGCTCCCATGATTATATTGAAATATATAGCCTACATGGTCATGTGGTAGGTCGCATCCTCCATCAGGTCGCAGGTTGCACCTTCCATCTAGGTCGCAAAGCATACCAACAAGCGAGAAGGCGAAGAGTGAAGACACCCAAGGGTCACTTTTGTCTTATATATACTCCCTTCGGGGACTTGTACAGGGATATTTTTTTTGGACTCCAAAGGAGACAAGAGAGTTGTAACGCATTGAACAACCCCTTATGAATGAATACAATAATTTGTTTTAAATCCACTATTGGATCTGATGAGAATCAATGTGTCAATACTATGAGTATTTCTTCATATATGTCTGATATCTTATGATTAATTGATCTGTGTTTTCTGCTTATACTCTTTATGCATTCTAGCTCACTAAATGTGTTAATGATGGTATGTTGTTTACATAGGAGATGTTTGTAACGTTATTATTGACATCTATCTTATTCACGAAAATGCTCAAGTACGGATAAGTTGTTCTTGCTAGGTAGAACTATTTCTTCTATGGTTCGAACAACTTTCACAAACACGACCTTAATGATATGCTTCTAACATCATCTCCTTCAGTTGCGTGTTTTATTTTTATCTTGCTATTTGTACTATTTATGCTCCTTGAAAATCATTGATATTTTTTCTTGTATCATCTGATAACTATATGCCTATAACTCTGCAGGGCTCATTTGTGTCCAGGAGAAGGAGTATTCAGCGGTAACCCAACCCACACCCCAAACGGGATCCCTATCACAAACGGTTCAGAGTATAATTGGGACTTTTTACTGGGGAGATCCCCTAATATTGGCCAGACAAATTTACCTGTCAACAGATTTGGCGCTAGAAGGAGGGCCGATGACAGCCTCCTAGCACACAAGTAACATCCCGTTACAAACTCCCCAAGGGGAGACCATACGTGAAAATATCGACCCTCCCCCTTTGGAGAACTCCCAGGAGGAGGAACCCCCTTTCTATGAGGTTACTTTAGCCCAGCTAAGGGCCCTCCGCCCCATCGCTCGCGAAATTTTCAGGGGCTTACAGCAAGCCCCGATGACTAATTCCTTGGCAAATCCTATAACTCCTGCAGCTAATCATACGCTCCAAGGAACCCTTGTCAACTCCCTTCCTCAGCTTGTGGGTCTTATGATCGAAGATTATGTGGACGCAGTTGAGAGAAATTTCAAAGCCCCCCCAGATAGCCCTAGGGAGGGGGAAGAAGAAGGCCACGAAATCACTGAACCTCAACCCAACACCGGCCCCCAACCTAACCATACTTTGCATGATAACACGCAAGCCAACGACCCACAAGGAGAAGGAGCTCGGAGAGGCTGAGGAAACAGAGGTAGGGGAGGCCGAGGCCATGGGCAAGGTCGAAATGCTAACCACTCCCCCCCCCCACATCAAAACCAGAATGGGTTTGATTTTCTTTACAACTGGAGAAACATAAAAAATATAGGAAACCGTGGAGAAAACCAAGACATGCAGTCCCGCCATGAGGGCGAGGCCTCCAGGTCTAGCATGGGTAGTGAATCCGAAAGTGAGAGGGGACATGTTTACATACCATGCCACCAGTGGGCCAGACATATACAACCTTTAGCTTGGATGGCTCAGTCCCCCTTAGGTATCCAAGGTCCCCTACATGACATGCCCCGACAACCTGAAAAACATCTCCATAAGTTTGATCCCGAGAAAGGTACTTTGGCCAAAGACCACATTAGCAACTTCTACTTGTCTTTACAGATGATGAGGGTACAGTATGACGACGTAGCATGCCGCCTTTTCCCTCATACCCTTGAAAATAAAGCTATAACATGGTATCGGTCGCTCCCTGTTGCTTCTATCCCTTCGTGGGAACACTTCCGTCGTACCTTCCTACAAAAATTCTCAGAAGATAAAACCCCCTCGATGCTCCTCATAGAGCTCAACATGCCGAAATGTTAAAAGAAGGAGAAGATCAAGGATTTAAATCAACATTTCACCACCATATTGAATAAGTTCCCTCCAAACATGGCCCTATATGATTCCATTACCATTGACTACTACACCCGAGCCCTCCCACTAGATATTGATGTGTTCGTGAAACACAAGGTTAGAGCTACCTTGGCGGCCAATTACACTACCGCCCTTACTGTCGAAAAGGACATGCTGTCCATAGGTGCCATTGAACACGAAGGGCAGGATGATCAGAAAACAACCTCGAAGAGAACCTAATCCTTCGACCATAAAACTAGGGACAAAGATAAGAACCCCTTCGATTTTGAAAGTATTACAAAATCCCTCAAGTTGTTGACCAACGAAGTCTCCGACCTGAAAAGGAAAAACAATGATTCTGCCCCAGCTACTAAAACGCAGAAACCTTTCTTCAAAAATAATAATCCTGTCAGGAATCAACCCCCATCCAGCTCGAGTGTTGGTCTTAATGTTGAAGAAATCGGCAAGGAATTTTTTTTTTCCTTTAATCAAGCCTCTCACTCAGAGAAGACTTATCCCCAATGGATAAATAGAATGACCGCAGTGGTGAACCAACCTCTAGAAGATAAAACCCTCGGGGATATGGAGGAGGAAGCTATTTTAGACGACGAGGAAATTTCCCTCCCAGATGAAGATATGGGCTCTGTTGTCCTCGCTTTCGAGGTCATACATGGAGAGTCTCCCTTTCCCACCTCTGGGATAAAACTAGCTGACGAACCTAAATCTAAACCCCCTCAAAACTATGGCTTGAGGAGAAAAGGCCTGGTGCCTGAGTAGTCTTTTGAAGAGAAAATAAAAGCCTTCTTAAGAAAATTTTTTCCTCTGAACACGGAAAACCAAGACAAAAATCCTGAAAAATTTAGTTCAACCACTCCCTGAAAAGGCCCCAAAGCTAAAACTCCATTAGTTTCCCCTAAGAACATGACCAAGCCAGCCTCACCCACAAATTCTGGTTATAACATTATCGAGGGCATGAAGAAGACCAAGGCTAATATCTCTCTCTACGAGCTCGCTTGCATTGCTAACCAATGAGATCTCATTCTTAAGAACTTTTCTAATCTATCAGCAACCAAACCCGTAAGCATCATGCCTGCCCAAACTGCTGCTAGTCCCCAATCCATCATGAATTCCGTAAACACCAACTTTAGGGGAACCACGCCACCTTTCCTCCTCTCCTTTGAGATCTTTAACTTCAATGTCCACAACTGCCTCGTCGATTCTGGTGCATCCATGAATGTGATGCCCTTATCCGTGTGCAAGAAGTTAAACATCCACCTTAAGAAAACTAATGCCAGAATCATCTAGCTCGACAGATCTCAAGTCCCCGCAATGGACGAAATAAACAATGTCATTATCCACTTATCCTCTGACTCCAGAGTGCATCAGTGCATAGACATAGTAATCGTGGATATCCCCGAGGGATATGGCCTTTTGTTGATCAGATATTGGTCCAGTAAGCTCCAGGGGTACTTTGCCACTGATTGGTACCACCTTTGGCTCTCGTACAAAGGTAGGAATAACCAAATATGGATCGAGAGTGAACCATACATGAAACATACTGTCACTGGCCTGGATGAAACTAATGAACCAGTTAGTTTCGTGCAAGAAGAGCTCGGTATGTGTTTCTTAGAGTCCATCTTTGGTTGTTATTAGACTCACCAATCCTTGATCACCTAAGAAATTCAGTCTGAGCTGCTTCTGGTTGCTGAAAAATCCTCCCCATCAAACCAAGGTTCTTTAGAAACTGATGTCCCTAGCACATCCTCAATAGGCTTGGATAGCCTTTTCCAACCAGAAGATGAAACATGGACCCTATACTATGATGGCTCCAAGACCCAAGATGGGGCTAGCACAGGCTGCATCTTGCTAGAACCTCAGAAGAACAAATTTCTAATTTCCTACCAATTAGAGTTCCAATGCACCAATAATACAACCGAGTATGAGGCACTCTTACTGGGACTCCAAAAGGTCATAGATCTAAAAGTCTATTGTTTGAAGGTAATCGGTGATTCCGAGATTGTCACTTGCCAGGTACACAACACCATCCATTTCTTGTCTCCCCATCTGAAAGGTTACCAAAAAGAGGTATGGGGTTTAATTTTAGCTTTTCTTTCTTTTGGTATTAAATCTATACTTAGAATGCATAATGTAGCAGCTGATACACTTGCCAACGCTACTGCTAGGTTCACTCCACTTAGAGATGGATTTTCCATTGAAGTTATATACAAGCCATCCATACTAGACAATGTTACTAATTTATGCATTTTCAATGATGACCAACAGGTACTGGATTTCATGCTCAATACATATATATTCAAATACATAGTTATGGAAGAAGAGGATCATGATCAGACTTTGCAAGAGGAACTAAGAAATCAGAAAGAAAATCCCATACCCACAGGGGTCATGTCACTCGAAAAGTTTTTCGACTTACAGAACCATTTCCAAGGGCCCCCAAATACGAAGGTGCAAAGTTCCACATTAGCACACCGACAAATTAACCTCGGGACAGACAAGGATCCCAAGCTTGTAAATTTAGGCAATGAGTGCACCCCTCAGGAGAAACATGCATTCACCAAATTATTTAGGAGATACTGAGATGTGTTTTCCTAGATGTATGACGACCTTCAGAATTACGACACGCAGATCATCCAACGCATCATACCCATCAAGGAAGGAGTGAAGCCATTCCAAAAAAAACTGAGAAAAGTACACCCAAATCTAGAACCAATGTTCCACAAGGAACTAAAGAAGCTCTTGGATGCGCTGATAATTTTCATAATCAGACATTCGACCTGGGTGTCCAACTTGGTCCCCGTTCGCCAGAAATCTAGCAAAATCCATTTGTGCATAGACTTCAGGAATTTGAGAAGAGCCTCCGACAAAGACAACTATCTGGTTCCTCCTATGGTGCAAATCCTTCAAGCTGTATCAGGGTCAGAAATGTTCTCTCTATTGGATGGGTTTTCAGGGTAAAATCAAGTACTAGTGGTTGAGCCCGATCGGCTCATAACCACATTCAAGACTAAGTGGGGAACATTTTCTTTCAGACGCATGCCCTTTGGGCTGATTAATGCTGGTGCCACCTTCCAAAGAGCTATGAACATCGCCTTTAGAGGACTTATTGGGAAAAGCATGGTAGTATACCTTGACGACGTCACCATGTTTTCAAAGCACAAATCTGACCACATACACCACCTTAAGAAATTTTTTGAAAGGTGTCGGAAATATGAGATCTCACTAAACCCAAAGAAAAGTGTGTTCACCGTCACCAAAGGAAATTTGTTGGGACACATAATAACTCGAGACGACATAGTGGTGGATCCGGAATTTGCAAAATTCATCGCTCAAATACCACCCCCAAGCGGAAGGAAAGCTATGTAGTCCTTCCTTGGAAAAATCAACTTCGTCAGCAAATTTATATCAGATTTTGCTCAGATTGTGAAACCATTACAAGGCATGATTAAGAAAAATGCTAACTTTAAATGGAATCCTCATGAGAAAGAAGCGTTCGACAACATCAAACGAGCCATTGCGGAAGCACCCACTCTTTATAGCCCAGATTTCAACAAAATATTTATCTTGTACACCTTTGCCTCAGATCCATCTTTGGCCACCGTCCTCACTCAGAAAGATGACAGCAACAATGAACGGCCTATATCATTTATGAGCACTGGATTACAAGGTGTTGAGCTGAATTATCTAGATATTGACAAACAAGCTTATGCGGTACACAAGGTAGTTAAAAATTTCAGGCCATACATTTTGAATAATCATGTCACAGTCTTCATGCCTCACCCAGTTGTTCACTCAATATTCGTAAAACAGGAGCTGGGTGAGCGACGAGCCAACTGGATGACATGCCTTCAAGTATATGACGTGGAATTCAAACTAGCACACACTGTAAAGGGCCAAGGATTGTGTCGCATGGCCGCAGAGGTAGTAGACTCACGGAGCAATGAGGAATAAAATTTGGAACACGAGATCGATATGCATCAAACTGATAGCACAAACCCACAAGATACATCCTCTTGGTACGTAGATCTCCTGCAATGTCTAAAACATGGCACCATGGGCCTCGCTTTAACTACCAAGAAGAAGCGTGCGTTGAGACTGAAAGCTATATCCTACCAGCTGGTGCAGGGTAAGTTGTTTTGCAAACATCACAACGGTGTCTTGCTACATTTCTTGGAATGGGATGAGGCACAGAAAGTATTGGCATAACTTCACGATGGCCCCGCAGGGGGGCACTATGCAGGAGACACCACTTCTGACAAGATCATGTGTGATGGTTTCTATTGGCATACTTTGTTTAAAGATGCAGACGCATATGTCCGGAAGTGCCAGTTGTGACAAAAGTTCGCAAATAGAGATATGTGGCCTTCGGCCCCGTTACAGTCTGTTACAGTGGAAGAACCGTTTCAACAATGGGGGCTAGACGTGATTGGGGAAATCCTGCCACACTCTTCCAAGAAACATAGTTACATCCTCACCGCCACAGGCTACTTCACAAGGTGGGTTGAAGTAGTACCGTTACGTCAAGTCAATGATCAAGAGGTAATAGCCTTCATCACCCAATGCATCATGATCAGGTTTGGCGTTCCAACCTCCCTTGTTTTTGATAATGCAACATATTTCTCATCGTTGAAATTATATGATTTTTCTCTAGAAAATGGTATCATACTTAAAAATTCTGCCAACTATTACCCTCAAGGAAATGGGTTAGTTGAGTCGACCAACAAGAACCTAATCCACATCTTCAAAAAGACTCTACTATCCCAACAACGAAATTGGCATAGGGCACTCCACAGTGCCCTTTGGGCATATCAAGTCACACCCAAACCTTCCCTAGGCACCTCCCCATTTTTCCTCGTATACGAAAAAGAAGCTATCATTCCTCCCAAATTGTCTCTCCTGGCCCTCCAATTATCTCAGGAGACTCATGGAATTCCTTGCCCTACTTTACAAGCTCGAATAGACACACTATTGAAACTTGATGAGGAAAGGAAAAAAAATCGGGAAAAATTCTCCATCCACCAAGAATGGATAAAATGATGGTTTGACAAGAAGTCAGCCGAGAAAAAGGTTTTCAAAGTAGGTGACCTTGTCCTCAAATGGGATAAAGCTCATGAAGATAAAGGGAACCACTCCAAGTTCCATGAATTATGGATAGGCCCTTTCCAGGTCAAAGAGAAGATCGGTCCCCACACTTATAGGTTACAAACTCTTGAAGGGAGGATTGAGGTCCTCCCTGTGAATGGACACGACCTTAAGCACTACTTCACCTGACAGCCCCTAGGGGCCGTCGCTACACCCTGTACCATAGTTTGTCTTGTTTTTTGTCATTCTTTATCTTTCTTGTCTTCAATAAATCGCTTGTTCCACACAACCTCCCATTAGCCGTTTCTTTCCTTTGGCACCCAATTTTTCAAAGGGGATATAGAAGCTACCTAAGAGGCATACTGAGTCGAGATCTATGCTGGTGTATTATCTCCTCCCAGAGTGTAAAAAAGGCAATCATACCTGTGATGGGCACTCAGTGTCGACAACATGGCTAAGGCCCTCGGACCAAGACATGACAACTTACCTAGTATGCTGGCCCAGGGGACTGTTGCGCAAAAGGAAATCTTCGGTTAATCCAGTTACTAGATGGAAAATGGAGGAGTCAGCCTTAAGTTGCTAAGTCGCCAAATAGGTCATTGTCTCAAATCAGCGACCTAGCGACCTTGCGATCTATCAGGTCTCCAAGTCACTAAGTCACGCATTGCATCCAAATTTAAACAATTGCGACCTAGCGACCCTACGACCCCGCGACCCCATAGGTCACGAGGTCACACATATTATCAACACAGACTATTTCTGACTTAGCAACCTCATTTATTCCCCGCACACGCGACCCCTTTATAAATAGAAAGGTCGCATTTCACTCACACACTAGGGAGGAAAAATGCTTTTGACAGGCCAACTTGAGCGCGATTTTCTCGGGTAAGTTTCCTAATCCTCCTGATGTTTCCATTTTTTTCTATTTGTTTCCCCTTTCCCCTTATCTTAGCACTTTTTTTAAGCCACCTGCCATTCCCCATTTCAGATCCTCTTTGAGCCTGAGTCTTTTATAAACCTCCAAACCCTACCATTCTTATACAGACTTGTAGATAAATCCAACCAGCCTCCCCTGTGCCTGTCTCTTCCTCTTATGACCACTTCATCCTCATTTATGGTTTTTCCTCACTATATCTCTTTATTTTTTCAAGTTAAAAATTAAGCAAAAGACTATTTTGCCGTCGAAATCGTCTGCCCAGCCCTAGCGCGACCTCCGACCCCGCGACCTCGTGACCCCCGCGACCCAACAACCTCGATTACTAAGTCGCTAAGTGAATAAGTTGCATCTCACTCAAAACTAGCCTTTTGCAACCTTGCGACTCAATGACCTAGTGACTTGGTCGCAAGTCACTAAGTCGCAAGGTCGCATCCTCATGAATTTTTAGACCAGTGCGACTCAGCAACCCTACAACCTAGCCGCAAGTCGCCAAGTTGTAGGGTCGCTTTCCTCTGAAGTTTTAAGCCAGTGTGACCCGAAGACCTAGGCAATGGGTCGTTAAGTCGCAGTTTCCCCCCTTCCTTGACCTTAGTTAGGCATAGTTAAAAGAAGTATTAAGCATTCATTAATATGGCATCTGTCTTATCATAGGACTGTTTTATGAATATGCCAAGGAACCTCGAAGTAGAGTTAGAGTGTGTCTCCATCTCTTCAGCCTCAAGTGACATGGGGCCCCTGGCGGTTCCCAGGAAAAACAAGAGCCCAGAGATAGAGATCACAGAAAGTGAAGTACTTATGTCTCCTCCCCCTGTCTACGGGGACACCACATGTGTATTTAGTAGAGGAGAAAGCATGAGTTGGTATCAAGTATACCAAGAGTTCACACAACATGAGTTCCCAGAGGACCTCCCAGACCGGGAAGTATATGTGCAGGTTAAGAGGTCGAAGATTCACTATGCAGGGGCCCATGCATCTATCTTCCCGTGCGCCAAAATTATTGACTGGATCGTACAAAATATCGACCCGAGGATGTCGGTGATTCGAGATCATGAGGGGAAAGCTTTTTCAAACATAAAATGCCAGGATGCAGAGTACTACTACGCACTTCCAGAGTGGGAATAGACATTCACAGAGGAATGGACATTCACAGAGGAATGGGCCACTACCGATGCGATTCCCATAGCAGACACCCTGAGAGGATGGTGGGAAGAACCAGAGAAGTTCAAAGTAAAGAAGGACCAGGAGTATCAAGTAGCAGGCCTCAGAAAGGTCTATAATCTTGTAGCAACTATGCTTTGTAGAATGTATAGTCATCCCGATGCCACCACTTTCAGCGGTTCTTGGGTATCCCTAATGCATTTTGTTACCGTATATGGTAGCCATTTCAATTGGGCCAACTTACCAATAGCGGCCCTCAAAACCAACATATCTGCAGCAATGGCACCCGAGGAGGGATACTCATCCGAAATTTACATGGCATCCTATATATTGGATGTAGTTTGTGCTAGCTGCCACTTTGAGGGATGGGCTCACAACTGGGATTAGGAGCGAGCATGCCCAATTCACAAGGTGTTACACCATTTTTTGGTCATATAACCTATTATTATTAGATGAACCCAAGTACACCATGTAAGACCAATTTTACCCTAAGTAAAATTTCTTTCACCATATAAAATAACTCATTTGTTTATATTTCCTGGTCATATTTAACCCAAAATAAGGAACTTAATTAAATAAATCCTTATTTATTTAATTATTCCCTAAGAATAAGTTATTTAAATCATTATTTAAATAATATTCTTAGTTAAATTTGACTTAATCATCCATAAATAATTAAATAAACTATTATTTATTTAATTATATTCCCATCACTTCCTAAAAATGATAAATAAACCATTTATTTATTTATTATTTATAAATAAAGGAATTGACCCAAGTCAAGAACCCTTTTCCCTCCAACAAATATAATAAAATATTCCTAAAGGGTGCTTCTAGAATTCGATTAATAATATTTTATTCATGCACGGAGTTCTAGACCGCCCCAATATTTTGTTATAAATAGGAGGGTTTTCCCCATTCATTAGTCACCTTCATTGCATTAGATCACTCTGGATCTACTCTTGGTCACCATTTTCCATTTTTCTTTATGAACTCCCATTGAGTTCCATGTTTATTTTTCTACACCAATAAGAGAGAGGAATTTTAGATCTGAAACACTGAGGACTTCCAAGAACCCATCCCACTGAGGAGAACCGGAAAACACCTTTCTTGTTTTCCTCTCAGGTGCCCCATTCTTTAATATAATACAAATTATTCTTTTAAACACTTTGTTGTTGTCTTGTCTATTGGATGCATGGAGCCATATTATATTTTATCTGCTTAATGTCTTTTTGTGCTTAGATCTGAATTTGTGCAGCAGACTTAAAGATATTTTGCAGCCATAATCGATGTTAGGGCTATTTTTTATGTGTAGCTAAAGTGATATTTTATGACGAAAGATTCATACTAACAATTGGCAACTCCACACGGGTTTTCTTTTGCGACCGTTGTCGTTTTATCTATTCCTGCATATCCAGCTGTTTCAGACCCTAGGGTTTCTCTTCCATTGTTTTTTTCCTATTTTTGTGGTGATTTTCACCCCTAAAACCCTTAAACAGTCAAATTTTTAACTTCCGTGTGTTTCTGGCCTTATTGCGTAGGTGACAGACATCAGCCGCAGCTGAGATGACAAATTTTTCTGAAATCTGCCGCCGAGACAGCCGAATCTGTAGGTCACACTTATCGGCCCAAAAAGTGCGACCCGAGCCTCAGGACACACTTTTCTACCCCAAACCTGCTACCTGGACTGAAAACAGGTCAGAACCTGCGACCTGCACTTTTTCTGCAAATTTTTTAGCACTTTTTCTGGGTTTGTCTGAAGCTTCTGTCAGGGTTTTCCAGCCTCTGTCTCTGCCCGTTTGGACCTGTTTCTGATCTACTTCACTCAAATAAGAGGGAATATTTCCCCTTAGGGCTCTAGTACCCTCCAATTTTTGTGGACGAGTCTTTACTGTTTCAGAAGTCTGAATTTCCAGAGTTTCAGCCCTGTTTTTCTCCGATATGATACCTCATTTTTAGATCCCTTTAGATCAGCTCTTCTCCCTCTCAAAACCACCTCATATCATTTTTTTTGGGTTCATTTCTAAGGCCACTGCCTTGTCTCTTCTATCTTTAGATGATCTCCTCCTTTTTAGCAGCAACCTTGCCTCTGCCTCTTTGTTGTTCTCTGCACCACTTTTCAGTAGATTTACCCTTTAGATCCCAGTCCCTCCGGACCTTAGATCTATTGGCATATTTTTAACATGCTTTGCCTAGTTTTTTCCCTCTTGTAGACTAGTTTTGAGAGACCCGCCTTTTTGGGTTAGATTGCTGCATCGTCAGTTGTTAATTTTCTGTTCTTTCAGTCTTATTTACTGTAGATTTATTTTCCATTACACAGCACACTTTTTATTTTACTCTCAAAACATCTGGGTTTAAACAATTAAAATTAACGCATGCCACACACTGACCCTAAGCAAAGAAGCGTTTGGTTAACACCACCTGGAAAAGAATTTAAAATCAATTGTCACTGCACCTCTCTGCCCTTGACCTCACTTGATTTTGTCCCCCCTGAGCTTGTCGGTTTCTCTTCTTCCTGTCATCATTGCGCCCCCAAGGCACCTCTCCCAAAGAATTCTTGGCTTTCATCCTCAGTTTTTGCTTAGTCGATTTCCTCCTTCCCGTCGTCATCGAGTAAGTCTTTCCCCGACTCTGCACTCCGACTCTTCCTCTGATTATTCAAGTTCTCCCCCTACTCCTGGTTCTCCCCTTGTCACTTTAACCATGTCTACTTCAGGGCCTACCACCAGCAGTAACCCCAGTACTACTGCTGGGTCTGTTTCTAGTGGAACCACCTCGGGACCTACCTCGACTGCCCCATTACTCCCTTATATGGCTGACCTTAGTCTCCCCGACTTCAATCAGCTAATTAATGATCCTATCCGCCACGATGTTAGTTGGCCTACTATGCCAACCAAGCTCCCCTTTGACATTCCCAAGTTCAAAGGCCTTGCTAGTGAGGATCCCTCCAACCATATCTGATCCTTCCATATGTGGTGTTCCTCCAATTCCATTACCTACGACTTCATTCTTCTTAGATTGTTCCAACGCACGCTTATAGGCGAAGCTTCTAAATGGTATGTTGAATAGGCCACCTCCTCCCATACCACTTTTGTGACCATTGCCCAAGCCTTTATATCTTATTTCCAGCTCCCCCTCCGATACGACACTGGTACCGATATTTTAACCTCTTTCCATCAATCCTCTTCGACCCGCCTTTCTGCTCATGTCCAGGAATGGCGGCGATGACGGAGCTTGTGCCGTGCTCCCCCCTTTGACGATCGGGTTTACATGGAATGGTTCCTTCGCTCTCTCTTACCTCCCATTGGCAAAGATGTTGCATCCCATTTTCCCCAAACCGAAGAAGCCACCCTCCAAATAGCCTTGAAGTATGACCTTATCTATGCCCAATCTGGTTATGTTTATACTGTCCTCCCTGACCTTCCCAAACCCGATGGCCCTAATGCCTCGGGGGCATCTCACTTTACCGACGGTATCGTTGGAGCCCTGTCACATACCTCTGCCCAAACTCTTCCAGGACATGGTTTCCCTCCAGGGGCCAGCCCCTCCAACACCTTTTCCCCTCCAGGTAGCATGTATTCAGGATACGGCATGCCTCCTCCTTTTTCCCACCCTCCTGCTTACCTTATTGCTACCCACCCTACCCATTATCCATATCCGCAACCTGGTGTCCCAGCTACTCCAACATTTGGACCTCCCACTCCCTTGCCTTTTCCACCCCCGCAACCGCACTTACTACCCCCTCCAGGGCAAGTATTTGCACAACAGGGGGCAGCTAATTTTCCTCCTTCTCAAAGAAGGAGAAAAAGAAATCAATCCGCTTCTGGTAATCGTGGACCCAATCCTTCAAGTATTTATCCTCACACTGCCAACCCGCCACAGGGTTCTCAACCCAAGCCTAACAGGCCACTTCACACCAATAAGCCATGTTTGTGTTGCGGTGTCTATGGTCACTACACTCACCATTGTCCCTTATTACCACGAATGCGGTAGATGTGGGATTCTCAGGCCACCGTGCGGGGACAACACTCCTCCCTTTCCTCCCCAACTACTTCTCAACCCGCTGTGTTTACCAATCCTTTCCCTCAACAAGGATTTTTGGCCACTCAACCCCCTCATGCCCCGGTAACCACTCAACATTCCCCTTCTGGTTCCTCTGATTACCAGATTCTCACGATGGCCTCTGACCCACCTCTCACCGTCAACCTCAACCTTCAAACTCGGTCCTGTCCATATTCCACACCTCCTGTTCCATCTGTCTCCGAGTCTCCATCATCAGGTCCTACAGAGCCTCTATCAACACCCAGTGGTCCCTTACAACTCCCGCCGCCCAAAGCCGAGGTTCATCCCAAGCCTCCTAATGGACCATTACGCCGAAATGCTACCTCTGGTTGGGCTACCCATTCATACAGCATAGTAGATGATCTGGCCCAATCTCCTGCTGCCATTTCAACACTGGAGCTCCTCCAGTCATGTCCTTCTCAAAAGAAAGCTCTACTATCTGCCGTGGGCGCTGTGGATCCTGCTGATGACCAATTGATTGTTTTCGACGCCCGTTAGTCAGAACATTCCCCTCTTCCTCCTTCGGTTGCTTTCCAAATCTCAGTCAAAATCCGAAACACCCACGTTCCTCGGTGTATTATTGATGAGGGGGAATCTACCTGCGTAATGTACGCTTCGGTTTGGAAACAACTCGGATCTCCTGAGCTGGCCCCTTCCACCATCACCCTTCACGCGTGGGATGGCCATGCCTCCCAGCCCATTGGCCTTTTCCGTAACTGTCCTATCACCCTTGCCGGTAAGACTTTTTGTGTCGACGTTGAAGTTATCGATACCCCTCTTGACTACAACATCCTTTTGGGACGTAGTTACACCTATGCCATGTCAGCCGTCTCGTCCGCAGTCCACCGCAAGATGTTTTTCCCTCATAATGGCAAGATTGCTACCATTGACCAATTAACTTACCATGAACCACAATCTCAGACCTCCCTTGAGTCCACCATCTCTATTGTCACCAACAAGAAAACTGTTGATTCTTTGACCAGTTTTTCCCCCAGCGTCTACAAAGACTCCTCCTTGCTTGGCACCTTTTTCGACTCCCCTCCCATCTTTGATCCTAACTTGGTGAACGTTTGCATGATGCAATCATCTTGGGCTAACCTTACAGAGCCCACTTTGGCTAGTCAGCAACCTCAACCTAAACCATCTCCTAACCCTTCGCCCCCATTAGCCACCCTTCTTCCTTCTGAATCTTCTTCTACCGCCACTCCTCCTGGGTCGATTTCACTTGAAATCAACCCCCTTGGCACCATTCCTCCTAGCCATTTCCATGCTGGTCGGATCCCTTTCCTCACTCCCCCTCCTAGAGCATATTCGGTCCCTACCTTGGCCACCCTATCCCTCCCCAACTTGACCTTGGGTATACCTGTCTGGTATCTTGACCCTCCAGCCACCACTCCGCTCGGTCAACCTAAACCATATATTACTTTGAACCAGGTTCAACCAATCCCTATGACTTCTCTTGCTACGCTGGTACCTCAGTCACCTCAACAAACATCGCCTCCTGTTACAACCGCTTCGAGTAAAAATGGCAAAGCTCGCAGGGGGGCATCAAAGGACAAACCTACCCCGCCCAACCCTGCCCTTCCTTGGCCTCCCAAGCATCCCATCCAGTGTGCTCTATGTGATGTTGTTGGTCACACCACTCATACTTGCCCTGAATTACCACCTCTCAAGACCATGGTTAATGAAACATTTCTAGCATCAGACATCCTAGAAGTCCATGTCACCTTACCGGATTCTACCCCTAAACTTAAGAATTTGCGCACCAATCACCCTTGTTCTTTGTGCAATTTCCATGGCCACTATACCCACCTTTGCCCCCACCTTGAAGAGTATCGTGCCTCTTTAGCCACATACCGCCAATTCGAAGCCGCCCTCACCCGTAATCCTTCTTCCCTCACACAGAACCACCTGTCTACCACGATTACCATTCCTCCTCCTGATACCGAAATGACGGAAACTTCAGCTACCATTTTCTACCTTTCCTCATCACCACGATTCTCGGATACCAACCCCTTAGTACCTTCCCCCGATGCTTCGCCTGATCATTCAACTGCTCACTCTGTCACCTCACATAACATCGTACCTGTGAGCCCTTCCCATCACAATCAAGAGTCTCATCCCTCTACCTCCTCAGGTCAAACTCTTCCATCCTCTCTTCCCATATTCCAGTCTGATGAAGACATCATGGAAGCCATGACCAACCCTAATTTTCCCTGGGATGATATGTAGCATCATGCATATTTCCTCTCACATCAATCCCATGACCAATATGCCCTCGAATCCAAAGACTTCATTCTTGATAAAGTTGATTGGTTTAAAAACCCCATCCCTGCACCTGATGCTTTTGAAGAAGGCAATATAGCTAATATCTCTCCCACCATCAAAATCAACATTTTTGTCAAGCTAGGTATTGAAGAACATATCACCATGGGTGCCCAATGCACTTCGAAAGAAATTGAAGCCTACACGAAACTCTTCAAAGAATTCCATGATGTTTTCGCCTGGTCATACTAAAAAATGCTCGGACTCGATCCTACCATTGTCGAACATCACATCGACACATGGCCTGATGCCATCCCAGTTCATCAAAAGTTGCGACCCATCCATCCTTCTAGACGTGAAGCCATCAAAACTGAAATCGTCAAGCTCCGGTAGGCTCGTTTCATTTACCCCATTGAATATACCACTTGGGTGTCTAACCCAGTTCCCGTCCTCAAAAAACAAGGCACCATTTGTGTTTGCACCGACTTTCGTGATTTGAACAAAGCTTGTCCCAAAGACAACTTCCCCACACCATTTATTGACCAAATCATCGATGAGTGTGCAGGGCAAGAGATTCTCTCCTTTATGGATGGCTTCTCCGGATACAACAAAATTGTTATCCGTTGTGCTGATCAACTTAAAACCGCGTTCATTAGTCCGTGGGGCACTTTTTCATACCATGTCATGCCGTTTGGCCTTAAAAATGCCGGCGCCACCTTTCAACGAGCCATGTCTTATTTCTTCCATGACTTAGCCCATATTATCCTTGCCTATTTAGACGACCTTACCAAACGTTCTAAACATCGGGTGCAACACCTTCATGACCTGCGTACCATTTTTCTCCGATGCTGCAAGTATAACATTCACCTTAACCCTTTGAAATGTGTCTTCTGTGTTCCTGCCGGTCGTCTCCCCAGCTTCATCGTGTCTAAAGATGGGATAACTCTCGACCCTTTGAAGGTTCAAGCCATTCTTGAACTTCCTCTACCTCGTACCTTACGCTAGCTACAAAGTCTCCAAGGAAAAGCTAATTTTCTTCACCGATTCATTCCTGACTATGCCACTACTACCCATGGCTTCCTTAGACTTCTTTGATCTCACACCCCTTTTGTGTGGGATACATATGCTCAAGAGTCTTTTGATGCCCTCAAGCATGCTCTCACACCCGCTCCCTTGATTTGTCCCCTGACTTTGACCGAGATTTCATTCTGTACATCTCCGCTTCCACATATTCGGTTGCTGGTGTCCTTATCCAGGAGGATGATAATGGTGTCGAACATGTGATCTATTATGTCAGTAAGAACTTTGCCGGTCCACCTGTGTCCTACTCACATGAATAAAAATTAGCACTAGCTGTCGTGTTCTCGGTCCAAAAATTGCATCATTATATCCTCATGTGTTCCACCAAGGTTGTGACTGATTCCAACCCCATGGATTTCCTATTGAGTCGCCACATCCTCAATGGAAAGTATGCCCGTTGGGTCGTTATTCTCCAAGAATTCGACCTCGAATTTGTCACCCCAAAAAGTAAGAAAGGTTTACTCCTAGCTGAACTCATTTCTGATTTTCCTACCCGGACGCAAGATACTCCAATTAATGACGCTCTTCCCGATGAACATTTGTTTGCCATCACCACCGATGATCCTTCGTATGGTGACATCCTTACTTACTTGTGAACCCAAAAGTTCACCCTTCACCTTGATCGTGATGCTCGACAACGTATCTGACACCAAGCCTCTTGCTATCTTCTAATCGACGATGACCTTTATCGTCGCAGTATAGATACTGTCCTTCATCGTTGCCTCACCCACGCTGAAGTCGAGCAAGTCCTAAATGCCTGTCATAGTGGCGCTTGTGGTGGCCACCTCTCTGGCCTTGCCATCGCCCAAAAAATCATGCGTGCTGGGTATTTTTGGCCTTCTCTCTTCAGTGATTGCATTGAAGCAGTCAAACACTGTTCCAATTTCCAACATTTCGCCCCCAAGGCGCGAACTCCTCCCTCTCCTCTCCATCCTGTCGTCACAGCTAGTCCTTTTTGTAAATGGGCCATCAAATTTATGGAATGTTGACCTCCATCTGCTGGTAACCACAAATATATCATCATGGCAGTTGAATACTTCACTAAATGGGCCGAAGCTATGCCTACGTTCAATAATACGGCAGCCACTGCAGCCCTCTTTTTCTTTAACCATGTCATTTCTCCATTCGGAGTTCCAAAACAGTTAGTCTCGGACCATGGCTGACATTTCGAAGATCAGATTTGGCATGAGCTCTCCGCCTTATTGGGTTTTGAACACCAATATTCATCTTCCTATTACCCCCAGGGTAATGGCCAAGTTGAAGTGGTCAAAAAAATTCTTAAGACCATGCTTCAAAGAACGGTGAATAAACACAAAACCAATTGGCATCTCATGCTCTTCCCTGCTTTCTGGGCTTATCGTACTTCTGTTAAAACCGCCACTGGTTTCAATCCTTTACACCTTGTCTTTGGCGAGGAGGTAGTCTTACCAATAGAATGTGAAATCCCTTCCCTTCATTTGGCCATCGAACTTCTCCCTGATACCCAACCTCTAGAACAACGACTTATCATGCTTGAGTGTGCTTTTGAAGACCGTCGTGTCGCATTACAAACTCTTGAAGCGGCCAGAAAGTGCTCCAAAGCTAAGCATGACCGAAAAGTGCATCCTCGCACCTTTCATGATGGTGACCTTGTTCTAGTATATGACTAGGCCAACGATACCCTCGGTCATGGGAAGTTTGACTCATTATGGCTAGGTCCTTACATCATCAGTAAAATTCTTGGGAAGGGGGTATATCTTTTAGAGGACTTTGAAGGCCACCCCCTTCCTAATCCTCGCAATGCACTCTATCTCAAGAGGTATTACCCTTAGCATTTCGCGCTCGAAATGCATGTTTCACTTTCTTGTAGATAGCTATCATATGTTTGTTTTCATCAGTCACTACTTCAGCAGGACGCATGTTGTCCACGAAGTCTTCCTTTCCTCCTTTTTCAAATCGGATTTCCTCACTTACAACACTTTTCCTTGGGGCACCACTTAGCCTCCATCTTCATTTTTGTTTGTGTCGATTTCCGTCATGAGATACCATTTCATACTCATGTTTTTCGAGTCCCCTTTGGACCTTTCATCATTTCAACATCATCATTAGTCTTCGTCTGGGTACCTTGGATCCAGCCTCTTTTCAGCATGTTCGCGATACATATACTTGGTGGTCCAGTGATGTCACAACAGTTATTGGTGATTCCTGGGAATGTGTGAGATGTCTCAATCCTCATGAGGGGGTGGCCCTGCAGGTAGCCCCCCACATGTCTGGATGACTTCATTCCCGCCCTTGATGCAACTCTTCTCATTTGATGATATCGGCTTCAACCGCTTGCAGTGCCATTTTCGATTCACATGTCTCTGTTAGATTTTGAGAGCCCTTCCTTGTGTGTAGGGGGAATTTGGGTATATTTGTATCTCACGTACTACCATATTACTGTATAAGTCCTGACGATTATTCCAGGCATCACATGTGTGTGGGATTCATCCTATGATTTATCTGGCTCATGTTTTGGCCAACACAAGATTCATTATTGCGTTCCGTGGTTTTTCGGGCACCTTCTTCTTTGTACTTATTGCATTACGTGGTTTTCCGGGTGCCTTATTATTTGTACTTTATCTCGGTGGGCATAGGTATGCCTCCCCCGCCGCCTTTAGCATGGGTACCACTTCATAAACTACAGACTTGTTGCACCTGTAACTCTCATCTCCTCAGGGTCTAGTCCTTTAGCACATCAGACAACCTTACATTTCTCTCTCTCACTTCCCTCTCGATATCTAGTGATTGAGTTCTTACAACGTACTTCGGTCATACAATTTTCACCTAACACTCGTATGTTGGAGGGCAATCTGTTACACCATTTTTTGGTCATCTAACCTATTATTATTAGATGAACCCAAGTACACCATGTAAGACCAATTTTATCCTAAGTAATTGCTTTCACCATATAAAATAACTCATTTGCTTATATTTCCTGGTCATATTTAACCCAAAATAAGGAACCTAATTAAATAAATCCTTATTTATTTAATTATTCCCTAAGAATAAGTTATTTAAATCATTATTTAAATAATATTCTTAGTTAAATTTGACTAAATCATCCATAAATAATCAAATAAACCATTATTTATTCCCATCATTCCCCTAAAATTATAAATAAATCATTTATTTATTTATTATTTATAAATAAAGGAATTGACCCAAGTCAAGAACCCTTTTCCCTCCAACAAATATAATAAAATATTCCTAAAAGGTGCTTCTAGAATTCGATTAATAATATTTATTCATGCACCGAGTTCTAGACCGCCCCAATATTTTATTATAAATAGGGGGGTTTTCCCCATTCATTAGTCACCTTCATTGCATTAGATCACTCTGGATCTACTCTTGGTCACCATTTTCCATTTTGCTTTATGAACTCCCATTGAGTTCCATGTTTATTTTTCTACACCAATAAGAGAGAGGAATTTTAGATCTGAAACACTGAGGACTTCCAAGAACCCATCCCACTGAGGAGAACCGGAAAACACCTTTCTTGTTTTCCTCTCAGCTGCCCCATTCTTTAATATAATACAAATTATTCTTTTAAACACTTTGTTCTTGTCTTATCTATTGGATGCATGGAGCCATATTATATTTTATCTGCTTAATGTCTTTTTGTGCTTAGATCTGAATTTGTGCAGCAGACTTAAAGATATTTTGCAGCCATAATCGATGTTAGGGCTATTTATCATGTGTAGCTAAAGTGATATTTTATGATGAAATATTCATACTAACACAAGGAGTTGTAGTTATTCTGGGACTCCAAATAAAAGAAAAATATAGAGCCAATTGCACATAGTTTCATCCCTGCACTCTACGGGAAATTATTCATTAAGGATACCCCATGCATGTCTTGGTGAGACATGGAAACGATATTAAAGGTAGCACATTGGCTTCCGTTTGGAGAAGGCACCTTCATCTGAGTCTTCGGTTCATTCAAGACTCCCCATGCTCTACCCCGATTCGTCACTGACAAGATGCTACTTCAGGAAGTATGTTATCAGATCACTTTTGGCTTCTCGGAGGTCCTTACTAAAGGTAAGAAGAAGCCATGGCCCACACTACCACTCACCATTGGTGCTTATACGGTTAAGGATTCATAGAGGTGGAGGCAGAAGCTGAGAAAATCAGAGGATTTTTCCTGGCGCCTTTGGATTACCAGACATATGCTCCTGAGAGGATAGTCCTTGCTCATTACAAATGGGCCAATTTCAAATGGAGCTACCAACATACTGAATGACCAGATAAAGATGGGGTAATAAACTGGTACAAAAAATATAGAGAACTTGCTTCGGAAGCATTGACTGATCAGGGGGACCAAGATGGTCAAACTCTGTAGGAGAGAATCCATGAGTTGGGAGGTGCCTCGTCTTCCCAGGCCAAGAAGCCCCGAACTAATAGGGGCCATAGCTCTTCCACCCAAAATAAAGAAAAGGAAGAAAAATCTCAACGAGAAGTTGAAAAGAAGGCAAAAGAGGATGAAGATAAGTGTAAGAAACACTTTAAGGTAGAGCAGAGAAAGAAATAGTCGGCGGATGCCCAGAAAAGAAAGGAAGAGTAGGAATCGAAAGTAGAAGCTGAATGGTAGCTCAAGAAATAATTAGATCAAGTGGAGGCTGAACGCAAAAGGAAGGAAGAAGAGGAAAAAAAAGCAAAAGCTGAACGCAAAAGGAAGGAAGAAGAGGAAACAAAAGCAAAAGCTAAGCACAAAAAAAATGAAGAACATGATAAGGCAGAGGTGGAGCGGCTATTGAAAGAAGAAGCAGAACATAAGAGAAAAGAGAAAGAGGATCGAAGATCAAAAGACAATTCTTCCAAAGACGCCAAGACACCTCCTCCAATAACAGGGGTACAGACAGAGCCGCTGCCCATCGAAGTACCTGCAATTAACACATGTTTTTCACTCTCAAAACTAGGTACCTATGAAGGACAGGAGGGGGAAGTGTTCAATCTGATGAGACTCACTTATGATCAGTTCACTTTAAAAATCGGGCAGGAAAAGAGTAGATGCCTAGCACAAAACCCTGCTGCGCCATTCACGACCATGATGGAAAAGGATATAGTCCTGAACACTAGGACCAATCCAGTGATGATAGCATTAGCTGGCACTGCTTTCAACATAGCCACAAAAGAAAACGTGAGCTGGATGAGTATGGAAATCCTCTCCCTACAAAATAGATTATAAGACACTAAGGTCCAATATAAAAACACCCTTATTAACGAAGTACCACTCACTGTCCAGAGAGAGTTGGTGATGCTGGAAGCTACTATGAGGTAGGTATACGAGGATATTTTCCCCATAAAGCAAATAGTCGCACCTCTACTGAGAGCTCAATAGAAAACGAAGAAGAGAAATGAGCAACTAAAAGAAGCCTCCACCGCCTTCGATAGAATGATAGAATGGACAAAAAAATACCGCAGGCTCCAGAAAATTTTCCCAAGAAAGATTGGATTCACACTCAGAATGATAAAGTCCAAATTTGCATAAAGGTGCAATCCAAGGAGAAGTTATTCAAAGACATAGAGAAGGTGATGACCACCTATGAGCACTTGATCAGTGGCATTGACTCGATGGATGAGCTACACCATATTCCCTCTCTAGGTACATTGGGCGAAGACAAGACATGGGAATAGGTAAATCAGTAAATTCAGGCATTCCACAACCTATTAGACAAGCCATTGGTACACCTAATCTTCCGGCATCGCAGGAGAACTTGGTTAAGTTCGTCGTGATGCCAGTTTGGATTTACACCAAACTGGCTTCCTTATCCAACCAGGTCACAATCAAGAGAGAAAATTTGATCCAGAACACCCTAGAATGCCTGCGCAGGTTAAGGGATGATACTCCTCTAATCTGCCCAGTTGCTGCAAACTATCATGCATGGAAAAAATTCCTCAAAGAACAAAAAGTTGATGTTCCCAACCTCGCAATCACACACACGCTCCCATGATCAGATCACAAGGTACAGCCTACGTGGTCAGGTCGCAGGTCGCATCCTCCATCAGGTCGCAGTTCGTACCTTCCATCCAGGTCGCAAAGCATACCAACAAGCGAGAAGGCAAAGAGTCAAGATACCCAAGGGTCACTTTTGTCTTATATATACTCCCTTCGGGGACTTGTACAGGGATATTTTTTTTGGACTCCAAAGGAGAGAAGAGAGTTGTAACTCATTGAACAACCCCTTATGAATGAATACAAGCATTTTTTTTAAATCCACTATTGGATCTGATGAGAATCAATGTGTCAATACTATGAGTATTTCTTCGTATATGTCTGATATCTTATGATTAATTGATCTGTGTTTTTTCCTTATACTCTTTATGCATTCCAGCTCATTGAATGTGTTAATGATGGCATGTTTTTTATATAGGAGATGTTTGTAACTTTATTATTGACATCTATGTTATTCACGAAAACGCTTAAGTACGCATACATTGTTCTTGCCAGGTAGAACTGTTTCTTCTATGGTTTGAACAACTTTCACAAACATGACATTAATGATATGCTGCTAACAGTATCTCCTTCAACTGCGTGTTTTCTTTTTAGATTTCTATTTGTAGTATTTATGATCTTTGAAAATCATCGATATTCTGTCTTGTATCATCCGATAACTATATGCCTATAACTCTGCAGGGCTCATTTGTGTCCAGGAGAAGGAGTATTCAACAGTAGCCAGACCCACACCCCGGACAAGATCCCTATCACAGATGGTTCAGAGTCTAATTAGGACTTTTTACCGGGGAGATCCCCTACTATTGGCCGGAAAAAATTTCCCGTTAACACAACTATGCATTCGATGGAAAGCCAAATTCACCTAAACAATTCAGCATTAATTTTTTCAAAAAAAAAGAAATCATCTCATAATTATGATTATATAAAAATATCATAACTATACATCACATGAATTGTTTAATTATTATTATTATTGAATTTTAGTTATTATTATTGTTGAATTGTGGAGAGAAAATGTTTTTATTACACAATACAGTTTTAGTAGGCCTAGATGCGTACACGAGCTTATGCATATTATACTATGTGTTAACAACTGTAATGATACCAATATGTGCACTTAAACTTATGGAATAATCATGACCTTGTTGAATAGTACTAATACATATTATATTGTGTACAAGCCATCCTATGCTTTCCCTTATTCTATATGGGTATATAACATTGGTCAATCATAGTAAGGTTGTGACACAATTATGGGAGCATATTAGAGTAGTCATAGTCATGGGGTTGGATTGATGTGTCTAGGGGTAACTAGCTTGGTTGTATGGCTAGTAAGGTTGGCTAGGTTAGATGGTTTTTGATTAGTTGAGTAGAATCAGTTCAAGTAGGCAGGGTTGTTTTCTTTCCTTCTTATTCCTGAATTAAAGCTTCCTAATCTAGCTAGCTTTCTAATGCCTCAAAGAGTAGAGTTGTATGTGTTCTCCTGATGGCTGGTAGCTCTGTTCTTTCCTTTAACCTTTGCAGATCTAATATCTTTGTGTTCTTATTATGAGAACCAACTCACTGCTCTGTTCTTTATTAAACTTGTCTGTTGTATTTATTTTCTCTTGCTTCCTCAGACCTTTGTTAGATTGTCTTCGTCTTTCAATAGAGTGTTTGTGTGTGGTTACAGTGCCTATCTTCCTGAATACTCCTTGCCAAGCTAAAACTTAAGTGTTTCTTTCTTATTCCTGAACTGAAGCTTCCTAATATAGTTAGCTTTCTAATGCCTCAAAGAGTAGAGCTGCATGTGCTTTCCTGATGGCTGATAGATCTGTTATTTCCTTCAACCTCTGCAAATCTAATATCTTTGTGTTCTTCTTATGAGCACCAACTCACATCTCTATTCTTTCTTAAGATTGTAGGTTGTATTTGTGTTATATTTCTTCCTTAGACCTTTGTTAGATTGTATTTTTCTTTCAGCAGAGTGTTTGTTTGTGGTTACAGAGCCTATCTTCATGAATACTCATTGCTAAACTAAAACCTAAGCTTTTCTTTCTTATTCCTGAACTAATGCTTCCTAATATAGATAGCTTTCTAAGGCCTTAAAGAGTATAGATGTATGTGTTTTCTTGATGGCTGATATCTTTGTTCTTTCCTTCCCTGATAGATCTATTCTTTCCTTCAACCTCTACAGATCTAATATCTCTATGTTCTTCTTATGAGCACCAACTCACAACTTTGTTCTTTCTTAAGCTTTTAGGTTGTATTTGTGTTATGTTGCTTCCTCAGACCTTTGTTATATTTTCATTGTCTTTCAGTAGAGCGTTTGTTTGTGGTTATACTGCCTATCTTCCCGAATACTCCTTGCTAAGCTAAAACCTAGGATTTTCTTTCTTATTCCTGAACTAAAGCTTCCTAATCTAGCTAGCTTTCTAATGCCTCAAAGAGTAGAGTTGTATGTGTGAGTTTTGACATAAGTTTATCAACCACTACAACTAGTTGTTTAACTAAGTTCACAAAATAATTTTGCACCCCTTTCCACTTACTAATTCAATCATAAGTTTCTACGTGTAGATTTCAGGCCCACCTCACTAGATGATGTGGTGGTTTTATTATAATTGAGATGTTTAAATTACTAGGATTGAGGTTAGCTATTTTAAAAAAAAATAACCAAACAATTATTTAGTGATACTTTTCATTTTTTTCGACTCTTATGCATTTAAATTAGTTTCTTCATGGTTTTTTTGAAGTGTTTTTGAATCACAA
The DNA here is from genome assembly GCA_034641835.2 of Pinus albicaulis. Lineage (NCBI taxonomy): Eukaryota > Viridiplantae > Streptophyta > Pinopsida > Pinales > Pinaceae > Pinus > Pinus albicaulis. The sequence continues at coordinate 1,570,852,788 of CM076584.1, forward strand.
AAATTTTCTATGTCTTAGAGTTATGTATTTTAGGTGAAAACATGGAATTTCATAATATATTGTCCCTTTAAGAGGGACTTACAAAATCTTATAGCAATTGGCAATTGATTTCCTGGTGTACAATGGATTGAAATGGATAAATATGGTTGATTCATGTGTACATAATTGTGTACAATGGATTGAAATGGCTAAATATGGTTGATCCATGTGTACATAAGATCTTGTTTGATTCTTAGATATCACTTTTCCTCAAAGAATTGAAAACAATGTGTTATAGGATGGATTCTTATAGCTTCCTTATTGTCTATTTCCTATAGTAGATGCACACAAACTTCTCTGACTTACAAAATATTATAGCAATTTATTTCCTTTTGTACAACGGATTGAAATGGATAAATATAGTTGATTCATGTGTACATAATTGTGTACAATGGATTTAAATGGCTAAATATTGTTGGTTCATGTGTAAATAAGAGCTTGCTTGATTCTTAGATATCACTTTTCCTCAAAGAATTGAAAACAATGTGTTATAGAATCGATTCTTATAGCTTCCTTATTGTCTATTTCCTATAGTATATGCACACAAATTTTCTTCTACCTTTTTATAGAAGTGAAAAAAGATTGATTCCTTATAATTTGATATAATTACATTGGATACCTTTGATAGTGGTTGGAAAAATGAATACTAGAAATACATATGAATTGAAATTGAATGGTATTCTATGAAAAAGGTGAAATGCACGTTGACTATATTCTATCATTTTATGCATTTGGAGGCATGATGTTAATATGAATGATTGATAGAAATGGTTTATTCGAGTAATGAAGACCCTTGGCTTCTTACCATAATACTACTATAGGTTTTCCACTGTATTCATACTTATGTTGATGCTAACTATTTTTTATTAATGTACCTAAATTTACACCTTCCATGATGCTTCCTCTCCTAGTGTTGTCATTTACTTTTATAATCTTGTAAAATGTTAAAAGTGGATTTTTTTATGATGTAATGGATATTACTAATCTAGATTATTTAGATTTACTTTTCTAATATTGTAAAATGTTAAAAGTGGAGTGTTTTATGAGGTAATGGATATTCCTAATCTAGATTATGTATAGTGATATGATGATAGTGTGTAGGTTGATGTTAAAGTTGTGAAATTCTTGTACATATCAAGGATTAATGATAGTACAAGCCAACAATGACATTATTATATTATTAGACAATCTCTTTGGTGATAAATCATACTTCTTATTAAGGAAATAACTAATGCAATTTGAAAATTCCTTTTTAATGTTCTTAGCCTATTTATAGATGTCAAAGTAAAGGTTTCTAGATTTTATTTATGCCATAAAATTTAAGGCAAACCATGTGCATGTCATTTCTACCAAAAACTCATCAAGGTGTGACACTTTTGAAATAACTTCATCAACCACTACCACTAGTTGTTTTAGTAAGTGCATAAAATATTTTTTCAAACCATCTACATGTCATTTCTCCTACAAACTCATCAAGGTGTGACTTTTGACATAACTTCATCAACCACTACCATGAGTTGTTTTAGTAAGTGCATAAAATAATTTTTTCAAACTTTAAGGAAAAATTTAAGGCAAACTATGTACATGTAATTTCTATGTCATTTCTCCCATAAAATTTAAGGTAAACTTTAAGGATAACCATGTAGATACATATCATTCTCCCATTTATCCCATAAACTCAAGGAAAAATTTAAGGATAACCATGTACTTGTCATTTCTATGTCATTTCTCTGATAAAATTTAAGGCAAAATTTAAGGATAACCATGTACATACATGCCATTTTTCCCATTTATGCCATAAACTGAAGGAAAAATTTAAGGATAACCATGTACATGTCATTTCTCTGATAAAATTTAAGGAATTTTCTAGTGCTTTTGTAACCATGTACATGTCATTTCTATGTCATTTCTCACATTTCTCCAATAAAATCAAAGCAAATTTAAGGATAACCATGTACATGTTATTTCTTTGATAAAATTTTAGGCATTTCTAGTGTTTTTGGAACCATGTACATGTAATTTATATGTAATTTCTCCCATAAAATTTAAGGCAAACTTTAAGGAAAACCATGTACATGTGGCATTTCTCCTTTACGTGTGTCTTTTCTCCCATAAAATTTAAAGAAAAATTTAAGGCATGTAATTTCTATGTCATTTCTCCCATAAAATATAAGAAAAACCATGTACATGCCATTTCTCCCTTAAAATCTAGGCAAGGAAAACTTTAAGGCATGTCATTTCTAGATGTGATTTCTCCCATAAAATTTTAAGGCAAACTTTAAGGAAAACCATGCACATGTCATTTCTCCCAAAAACTCAAGGCTTTCTCCCATAAACTTAAGGAAAAATTTAAGACCTAAAAACCTTGGTGAGAACCTAAAGTGGCTGAACTTCCATATGATTTGAGTCACTATGTTGAGTGTTAACTTCTACAAGTTCTACAGGCAGAGTCTGTAAAGGGCCAGGTAGACTCTGGATCTCATCCTTTCTCAAAGGTGACATATCTATTAAATGCCCCTACAGTCAATCTTTGGAACATATCTAAATAGAAGTTCTTAATTGTAATATCCATTTCTCTACATGGCATTTCTCCGATAAACTTTAAGGCATTTTCTAGTGTTTTTGGAACCATGTACATTTCATTTCTATGTCGTTTCTCCCATAAAGGATTTGAGTAACTCTGTTGAGTGCTAAATTCTACAAGTTCTAAAGGCAGAGTCTGTAAAGGGCTAGGTAGCCTCTGGATCTCATCTTTTCTCATAGGTGACATATCCAGTAAATTCCCCTACAATCAATATCTGGAACAGATCTAAATAAAATTTTTCCATTGTAATATCCATTTTTGTACATGCCATTTCTCCAATAAAATTGAAGGCATTTTTTAGTGTTTTTGGAACCATGTACATGTCATTTATCCCATAAAAGTTAAGGAAAACTTCAAGGAAAACCATGTACATACATTTCATTTCTCCCATTTCTCCCATAAACTCAAGGCAAACTTTAAGGATAACCATGTAAATGTCATTTCTAGCATTTGCTAGTGTTTTTTGAACCATGTACATGTCATTTCTATGTCATTTCTCCCATAAAATTTAAGGCAAACCATGTACATGTGTCATTTCTCCCATAAAAGTTAAGGACAACTTTAAGGCATGTCATTTATATGTCATTTCTATGCCATTTCTACCATAAACTATAAGCTAAACTTTAAGGAAAACCATGTACTTTTCATTTATCCCTTAAACTCAAAGAAAGGAAAATATTAAGTCATGTCATTTCTAGATGTGATTTCTCCCATAAAATTTAAGGCAAACTTTAAGGAAAACCATGCACATGTCATTTCTCCCACAAAATCAAGGTTTTCTCCCATGAACTCAAGGAAAATTTTAAGGCCTAAAAACCTTGGTGAGAACCTAAAGTGGCAGAACTTCCATAGGATTTGAGTATGTCTATTGAGTGTTAACTTCTACAAGTTCTAAAGAAAGAGTCTGTAAATGGCTAGGTAGCCTCTGGATCTCATCCTTTCTCAAAGGTGACATATCCAGTAAATGCCCCTACAGACAATCTCTGGAACAGATCTAAATAGAATTTCTTCATTGTAATATCCATTTCTGCACATGCCATTTCTCCCATAAAATTTAAGGTATTTTCTAGTGTGTCTGGAACCATGTACATTTCATTTCTATGTCATTTCTCCCATAAAATTTAAGGAAAACCACGTACATGTGTCATTTCTCCCATAAATGTGTCATTCCTCCCATAAAATTTAAGGCAAACCATGTACATGTCATTTCTCCCATTCATTTTCAATAAATGTTAATTTAATATATTTAATTGAATTTTTTTTTTCAAGGATAAAAAAATCCACTAAATATGGTTGAAAAATGGACACTATGCATAGATGTTTCTTGCTATCCCAATCCAGGGAAAGTAGTGATTACATATGTGCTTTGCAATACTATGACTAACAAGGTCCTCCAAGGGAAAATGAATATACCTGGAAGAATAACAAACAATGATGCATATTATATTTCATTGATAGAAGGCTTGGGAACAACTAGGGAGCATGGATCAAATGGAATGGTAGTTTTCACAAATTCTGAACTTGTGTGAAACTAGATGAAAGACATGTACCAAGTTAAGAAGGAGAGGCTAAAACAACTGCATGAAAAATAAAACAATATTGTTAGATAATTTCAAATTTTTAGTATAAGACATTGTGCAAATGTTAATAATATGTCTGGTGATCTATTGTGTGGGGCAGTGCCAATTCAATATTCATTCGTCAAAGATGAATTAGTATTATACGGGGCAATGCCAATTCAAGATTCATCTCTCAAAGATGAATTAGTGTTGAGACGGTCTCCTTCAAAATTTATTGATGGACATTGTAACATATCTTTCATGTATGTGTATTTTTGTATTTATAAATGCGTCATTTTTAATGACCATGTATTTTTTTCAATTATATACCAAGTGTGCTCCCTATTGAGAATCACGATTTCCATTAGACCAAAACCTGCAAGTGTTAGTCAACGATCACATCTCCAGAGATAAGGATCCACGAAATGTGGTTAGTCCATGTCGTGAAACACACGGGGAGCATTGGTTTATCCAATGTCCAAGAATCTCCCCCCCAACGTGAGCCAGGTGTGTATCAAACTCGTGACCTACCCTTTGATACCACTTGTTGGGAATCACGATTTTTGTTAGACCAAAACCCGCAGGTGTTAGTAAACGATCGCATCGCCAGAGATAAGGATCCACGAAAGGCGGTTAGTCCATGTCGTGAAACACATGGGGAGAGTTGGTTTATCCAATTCCAAGTATTTGATGGTGAAACCCTGCCAAAAAGAGACCATGCATACAATTAGGGGGAGTTTGTGATTATTGATTATTCTTGCAGAAAGTGATCCACGAGTAAGCCCTATGAAATCCTTGATGAGTTACACATGGACAATCTTGATAAATCATCTCTCGAAAATAACTCCATTGAAGAAAAACATGATATTATGATGATGCATTCTACTTGATCACACAAGGTGACCAATCCTTCATGAGCTAAAGGAATTTGTGCAAACAGGGGGAGATGGTTCATCACATGAAGAAGTGTAAATCTCATGGACCACATTGCCAAAAATAAGAGCACCATGACAGGGGGAGAATCGTACCTATGAAGAATTATTATTGAAAAATAAAATATGATAAAGAGAAGAAGCTTGATAGGTGGAGTACTTCAGCACCCCTTTTGCCATTGATGTCAAAGGGGGAGAGAATGTTGAAGGGAAATAATATTGCCATCAATGACAAAGGGGGAGATTTTTAGTCAAGGTTGTCATTGATGCCAATATGGCATTAGCTAAGATGGAAAATATTCTTGTGATGTCAATGAACCTCATGCAATCCATAGGTGCTAAGGATGTCGTTAATGAAGATGCTAAAGTTTCTCTAACCTTATGAAGATGTCAAGCTATTAATGATGCTCATAGTGAATCTTGATGAAGAAGCTATCCTTGTGATGACCTAGCCCATACTCTAATTAACGCATGCTACATATGGTTAATGACATATCACTGCACTATCTTGATGACATGGTGACATTGATGGCACACGTGATGAAATATATGGTGATGACATGGACTATGAGATAATTGGAGATCACTTGATGACATATGATGATTAAATACATGACAATGGAGAAGCCGTTAATGACCTCTTGCTGTCCCCATCGCCTTCTGAACTAAAAATTCAAGAGAAGTCACAAAGAAAAATAAAATTAGGCACTTTGGAGGAATCATTTCAAAATGAATCCTATACCATCTTGTAGAATATATTTTTCCCTTTCTAGTGAGCCCTTATTTTCCCCAAAACTCCCCGTGGTTACTGAGATAATGATTTTTTCAAGTTAAGAAAAATATATATTAATAGTGAGCCAGCTTGTGCACAGTTATATCAAGTCGGCCTCAATTCCAAAGGATGTGTCCCTTCATTCCAGTGTCGAATTCATATAAATACAAGCACTCTCTGTCGTTTTCTCTTACCAAAAAATTTTCAGTCAAGGGATAGCACAGTGAGGAACTGCAACTAGAATAATGAAGCTACAGGAAGCCACACTAACATATTAGCTTGGACCTGGTGCATACACTCAGTGGCTCAGACTTGTATATGATTTTTGGAACAGACCTGTTTCCCCGAGTAAACCTGTGGCAGTCCAGAAACATACCTTCGGACCATACTTATTGACTGTGGAACAGATTTTTGAAGCTTGGACTGGTAGCATGAGGATAGGTGTGTGGGTAGAACTGTGAACTTTCTTTGGAGCTCTGGTAGGGAAGTTTTTTTGTGGAAAATTAATATAACAATTCTGAGAAAAGTTCTTAGTGCTGCAGCAGATACAGAGGTATATAGGCTACAACTCAGTGCGTTGAAGAAGCCACAGTTCAGTGCTATAATGGAGACTACTGTTTGATGCTATGAAGGAGCTACAGTTCAGTAATATAATTCAATGATTTAGTGCTATCTCAGATTCGGTGATATCCCAGTTTTAGTGCTAGTACAGTGATCATATTTCGGTGATATTATAGTGATATATTTCAGTGGCATCTCAAGTGTGGACAATCACCTTGGAAACTCGGAATAGTGACATGTGAAGAATTAAACAAGAATTGTTAAAAATCCCGCAGTTTTGTGGAGGATAGTCTAAACCATAATTCTATATTCTTGAGTTGTCATAATTCAACATATACATCATCAATTGGAGCAGGTCCTATTGATTTTTTAAGCTAGTTTTAAGGATTGTTTTGGAGAAATCCTTGAAGGTAACTTTGAGGATAGTTTGGGCTATATACTTTTGTTGAGAAGCATACTCCTCCATATATCTTGGGCATATCTAGAAACTTGTTGAAGTCACCTTGAAGTAGCTATTATTGGAGCCATACTGAAGACACCGTTGAAGCATCATTATTGAAGATTTCTGAGATAGAAAGTGTCTTTTGTTGAAGCAATGCTTGGTGCATCTTGAAGACCTGAAGAAGCCCTCTTGGAGATACTTATTGGGGTAGCCCTTGGAAACATTTTTGAAGCACCCCTACTGGAGCATCTTAAAGACAATATTGAAAACATCTTGAATGTCTTGGAGATATTATTGGAGACCATGATGCATTGCTAATGTCATCATGAGGTGATCTTGGAGAAAGTGTTTGGGTGACATGAAGAGAAGTGGAGACAGATTCATGAGAAGACAATTGTTGTCATTGATGACATGATGTGGAGACTAAGTGAGGGGATAGTTGAAGATTGACATGGCTCATTGAAGAATACATTGGTAGCCATGAAGTATAACCAAATATATCTTGATGAATTGAAGCTAGAGGTTGGAGCCTCATAAGATACAAGGTTGGTGCCTTGGAAAATAGGGTTGGAGCCCTAGAGGATTGGAGTCCTCAAGAAACCAGGTCGGAGCCTATATAGAAGATAGGGTTGGAGCCCTAGAGGTGGGTGCCTCAAATTGACAAGGTTGGAGCCTTAGAAAGACCAAGTCGATGCTTGGCACAATATAGGTTGGAGCCTGTATCAGATATAGGGTTGGAGCCCTTGAGGTTGGTGCCTCAAAACTGACAAGGTTGGAGCCTTGGAAAGTCCAAGTTGGTGCTTGGCAAAATATAGGTTGGAACCTGGAATATTGGAGTCTTCATCTAGGGTTGGAACCCTATCTCATTATCGTACTTTACTTATTGTAAAAAGGAAATTAATAAAAGTATCTATTCCATCATTGTTCATTTTGTGTTCTAAATATAAGTGATCTAACTGGTAAAATTAACAGTTGAAAAGAAATACTGATTCACCCCCCTCTTAGTATTTCCAACACTCCCACCATGTAAAGCGCAACTTGGTGAACTTCACATTTTTATAAAATTAAAATGTGAGGACTTCAACAATTTTTTGTTTAAATTGAGTTTCATACATCAATTAGTGCTTTGAATGTTGTGTTTTACATAATTTGTGTACTAAATTACATTAATTTTTTTAAATCTTTTGAATTTATTTTAAATAGTAATTTATAAATAATTGTAAATGTCCACTGTAGATATATCCATATATATCATGGACGATGAACGGTGAAGATCAATAGAATCCCATGCCTCTATGAGAGAGGGGGATCATGGATCAAGGGATGTTCATGGTATTTATATAATCTTATCTCCATACATACATGTGTGTATACATGTCGAATTAATTTTTTAATTTACTATATATATAATTTTATCCCTATGTACATACATGTATACATATGGAATTGATTTTGTATCAATTTTGTGAGTTAAATTACTTTTTAATAAGTTTCATATTTTTTTTTAGGAGTTAGGAGGACAAGGCTGTCTACTCCATCAACAGAGCATGGCCATGGTTCACACAATCGTGGTATGGTTCACACAATTCAATCAATCATATTTCCATGTATTTATATGTATGAATGTATTTTTGAATTAATTATAAATTCATTTTTTTTTATGAAGCTTCCCTCTCATCACATGAGGTTGTTGGTGGTTCACATTCCCCTACAGGCCTGTCAATAGGTGGTGGCCAATTGCATTATGGTGGTGATATACATTCCCTCGGAGGCCAATCAATGCATGGTCATGTCGGTTCTCAACCAATCGGTGGTCATTCTGGTTCTCAACAGTCTTAGGGTGGGCATGATGCTGACCAACCATATTGAGTTGGCCATCAATCTTAATATTATTTTCATTTAATTTTTACAATTTTTTTTACATGTTTTATTATTTATACAAAATTTTATATATTGATGCACAGGGTGAAAATGTTGCTCCAAATTTTGCTCCAAAAAACGTAGGACAGAATGTGTTTTTCAAGAAGAAGGTTGCACACCAACCATGACTTATCCATCTAACATTTCTAATATACCTTGGGAAACAAACATGCAACAATACACATTACAAATGTGTCAACATCTTCATTCAAAATTGAAGAAAGATCTTGTGTCTTTGAAACTCCCTGCTGAGTGTCGAGAAAGCTAGAAATAGTTACTCACTCTTTAAGTGAACTAGTAGATGTGTACCTAAGGCTTGGGCCAATGACTTATACTCTTGTATAAGTGATGAGAAAATGAAAAGAAATAGTGATGGGTCTCAATACATGGGAGGTTGTTAAACAAAGAGCTACAACAGAAATGGCCAAGTCTATGTTTAATTTCAATGGACAGTTGAAAATAAAGATGTTAAAGGTGTAATATTTCAAGCACCCTGATATAGATGGTAATTTGTATGATATGCACCTTGCTGCCTATGGAAGAATACCATGAAACGATGAGGCTCTGCTTTATTTTGCAAAATTATTTTATGCTGAATTATTTTTGGGAATTAAACCTAATTATAATGAACTTCCCTATGAATTTTTTGGTCCTGGGAAAGGTCGATTGTGTGACTGTAGGGTCGCTAAGCGTGATGATGAGTTGCCTCGCTTTGAGCCACCATTGGTTAGTCAACCTCTTCGTGTCAAAACTTTACAGTTAGAGGTGGATGCCACTTCTCAAATTAGTCGAGAAACAAGGGATGCCATCATTGACAATGTTCAAAGTGGACTGGGTGAAGTTGATGTTTGTATGAATCGAAAAAGAGCATGAGAGAATGCATGTGCTAATTTTGTGTATCATAAAAATGATGAGATAGACAAAATGAGTGTTGGATATCTCAGAACATATGCAAATAATTGTCGCAATGGTTGGCAGGACCTAATTAATCATGAGCAAGAGAGCATGGGATCAGTATGTTTTAATGGTTAGCGTGATTATTTTAACACATGTACAATTTGTAATAAATACATATATACATACATTTATTTGTATAAATTAATCTAAAAAAATGTATCATATATGTTAACACCATTTGCAATTCTCATGCTTGATGAACGAAGATGATAATATCATGGTTGATGCATCCGGTTCACACAATCAAGATGGTTCTCACCATCAATCACACAATCAAGATGGTTCTCCCCATCAAGATGATATGTTGGGACATGTTAGTGTTTTTTAAGTGAACATTATGATGTACAATTATTTTTTATCTATTATTATATATATCGAAACATGATGAAATATTTTTAAAATAAATAAGTGTCCACACATGTACATGTATATAATTAAATTTTAACATATTCTGATTCCATCCGATGTTTTTGGGATGGAGGTACCTTCTTCTTCCTTTGGAGATGTGCCAAATCCACCATCACAAGTATGAACAATTTTTCACTTAAATATGTTTTTAAGTTATATATTGCAGCTCAAAAGTTCCATTAAAAAATGATATCTAGATCTTGAGTTATTTTACAATTTTAAATTTTTTGAATTTTATGTTTCTAGATATTTTATTTCGGAGCCACCCTTAGGAGATGTGCCCAATCCACTATCACAAGTATTCACTTTTTCGCTTATATGTTTAAGTTATAAGTTATAAATTGAAGTTCAAAATTTTTATTATAAAATGAGATGTAGATCTTGAGTTATTTTATACTTTTAAAATTTTTGAAATTTAGGTTTTTGGAGATGATTTCTATTCTCCACAGACTCTAGTGATGGAGTGTATGATGGAGATAGGAACATCCACACCATTTGAACAAGTTGTCTAACTTTTTTTTTTTATTATTGGAACTTAGTTTATATGCATTTTCACTTGAAATTTTTTAAGATATATATATAGATACTTGTACATGTATATGGTATAGTTTACTATGGAAGATGTTAATGTGGAGAATATTTTAATGGATGAGCAACAAAAGACAATGGAGAGGGAACCACATGAGGTATTGCATGATTTTTTTTTTCAATTTTTTTTTTACATGAAGTTCTATATTCTCATTCAATTTTAAAACGTTAAATTTTAATGTTTGCACACATTGTACATAGGTTCCCCATTCTTCACAGGATAGCACGAGGATCAGGACTTTGTTGGCAAAGACACTAGATCCATCTATATTTAATTGATGATGCACATCTGTGCAACATTATCTTTGATAGATCTAGTCTTAAATTTAATTTTTTATATATAGTCTTATGTATGCAGCCATATTTACTTTTCTATATAACTTGATACTTGTAATACTATACATTGAAATAGATATATATTTACTTTTATTGTTCATGTGAGATACAAATTTTGGACATATTTTACTCTTTGGATATAGTTTTAAACTACGTTTACTTTTATCAAGAATGATTTTAATTTTTTCATAGTTACATTTGGCATGTGATCACATGTTGTGATATATAATGTTTTTTTTTTTTTAAAATCAAGTTGTCATTTTATTTTTTAAATATAAAATTAATCTAGATGGAGATTTCAAATTACAAAACACATGTATATGTGTATATCTTGCATATTTGAACTAGATTTGACATGTGATCACATGTTTTGATATAATGTTTTGTTTTTAAAACTGAAGTTATTTTGTTTGTTAAATATAAAATTCAAATACAGATGGAAATTTCAAATTACACAACACGTGTATATTTTGGATAGTTCAACTACATTTGGCATGTGATATCATGTTGTGATATAATGTTTTGTTTTTAAATTGTAGTTCAACTACATTTGGCATGTGATATCATGTTGTGATATAATGTTTTGTTTTTAAAACTCAAGTTGTCATTTTATTTGTTAAATATAAAATGAATCTCTAGATGGAAATTTCAAATTACTTTTTCACAATGTGTATATTTTGGATGGTTGAACTACATTTCGCATGTGATTGTGATATAATGTTTTGTTTCTAAATAGTTGTTATTTTATAAATGTTAAATATAAAATGAATCTCTCTAGATGGAAATTTCAAATTACAAGCCATGTACATACATGTGTATATTTTGGATAGTTGAACTACATTTGGCATGTAATCACAGTTTGTGATATAATGTTTTGTTTTACGATATAATGTTTTGTTTTTAAAATTCAACTTTTCATTTTATTTGTTAATATAAAATGAATCTCTAGATGGAAATTTCAAATTACATTTTCACAATGTGTATATTTATTTTGGATGGTTGAACTACATTTGGCATGTGATTGTGATATAATTTTTTGTTTTTAAAAAGTTGTCGTTTTATAAATTTGTTAAAAATATAAATGAATCTCTCTAGATGGAATTTTGAATTACAAACCATGTATACATGTGTATATTTTGGATAGTTGAACTACATTTGGCATGTGACCACATGTTGTGATATAATGTTTCATTTTTAAAACTCAAGTTGTCACTATATTTGTTAAATATAAATTGAAGTTGGCATTATATTTGTTAAATATAAAATGAATGTAGATGGAAATTTCAAATTACAATTTGCACATAAATGTGTATATTTTGGATAGTTGAACTACATTTGGCATGTGCTCACATGTTGTGATATAATGTTTTGTTCTTAAAACTCAAGTTGTCATTTTATTTGTTAAATATAAAATGATTCTAGATAGAGATTTCAAATTACATTTAAGACATGCATACATTGGTACATGATATGAATTTGAACATGTGTTTTTAGGATGTACATATATTATCTAGGTGATATTTAAGTACAATACATATCGATGCTTTAAAATATAAAAACAATAATAAAATGTACAGGTCAAAAGCCATACCATGGCCTCATGTCAACATCAGAAACCCATCAGAGGTAGCTACAAAGGTCCATTTTCAGGCCAATATCAATGTGGCAATGACTAGCGATTTGAATCCACCGAGGGTTCTGCATATGATAGCCATGAGGTGTTGGCTCCTCAAGCGTTTGATAACATTCCTTAGGAGACTATTTTACCTCTAGCGAAGCCCAAGGGTAGAAGAGGCACAAAATCCACTATTCCGCAATCTATGTAGCCTTTATCTAGGCAAACCAACCGCTTCTTGGTTATGAGCCCACGATGGAGGAGATAGGCATTTGGGTTATGGACTCGGATAGTGTCTAGACTGGATATTACGATGCAGAGAACCGAGTCGCTCCCATCGTCCATGCGAACCCTCCGAAGCCTCCTCGAATGCTCACAGTTGATTAGGAAGCCATTGATAGAGAATACATGTGCTTGATAGTGGAATAGGACCAGGTGACGAATGAAGAGGAATGAAATCCATGATTGTCACCTTAGGATATACTTCAGCTCTTTTATTTTTATGTGGGCCACTGAATATTTTGTATTTCAAGACTAGATGAGACTCTTAAGGGGTTGGTTTCCTTCTTTGAGGCAGCCCCAAACTTAGTTTATTTTGAACACTACCAAGGCAGGGATAGGCTAAGCTACTTTCCATCTTTTCCCATTTCCTCTGTACATTTTTTCATGCTTTTAATATTTTTTAGCCCAATTTACAAACGAAAAACATTTCACATGAATATATGTACATAAAAATGATTGAAGTACATGTTTGAATATAATATGTTAAAATGATTGAAGTACAACACATATCGATGTATATATATAAAAACAATCATAAAATTCTAGGTATTCTTAGATGTGATGCAGCCAAAGGCTGCTACACCCACAATCTGCATATAAAATTCAAATATGCATACCCACATCTATTTCAAACCAAATATAGGGTGAATTTTCACGCAGACGCTTTTCCTTTTACCAAAACTATGGTTATAAACTATATACCGAAACCCACTTTACTGAAAATCATATTTACGACTTCAACGTTAGTTAAAACCCAAAGCAAATCATATAAAAATTTACGGGTCCACAACTTACCAACTCACCTTTCTGATTTCCGCTGAATAGCTCTATACCTTTGATTTCAACCGTAGATCTTCACTTGTGATCCAATGGTTATTACTATTGAATTTCCAACATATATATGTTGGTCCCACAACATATTCTAATGTACATGTTTCACTTTTTTTTAAACTCTGTGTAACTCTCGACACGAACACCATCGGATCTCCAATGCAAATCATCGAATGGCTATTGCATTCATTTTACTCCAGTGACTTATTGATCCAAAGAAACGTGAAATTGGTGATTTTAACACTATGACGTGTCGTGTTCTCACTCGATCGCGTTCAAATGGAACAAAACCGCTCGCATGCCAAAAGTGGTGCGAAAACAGTGGTTAGTTTTCCAAAACCACTTCATGGTTCCAATCATATAATTTTACCACGATTTCACTGCACCTTCAAAGTTCCACTCCTTTGACATTGACTCCTAATTTCACATCTAATTTCTTTCGTTACAGCTCCTATGTATGCTTGTTCAAACAACCATCGATTTCTATTCACTGCACTATGGATTCTCCTCTACTCCATCATTCTATTTTAATGATGTCAACCAGTATTCAAACCCACTCTGGCATTCATTCACACATATTTTAACCTATATTATTCATTGTCTATGGTTTATAATCGTTTATAAATACGATAAAACCCCCAAAAGTGACTTCAACCTCTAGTTCTCTTTCACTGTGTTTACACAACAGAATGTGTAATAACTCCATAAAATGCTTCATACGATGTCAATTTCAATTGCGAAATACATCCAGGCAATCTTTATCCTTCAATTTGGAAGTCTAAGTAATTTCTTTGATGGCATTGATCCATTTTGTGATCGATGCTAATTTCTCAACATACTTAATCACACAAAATTCAACAAATGAATATTCACCCTCAAACCACAGAATCTCTTAAAAATGTAGCTTGATTATAAAATGACAGAATTTCCCTTGTTCCTATCAATTTCATGTGTAGACCATATACTCTCAAACACAAACTCAGAAATTGATTTTTCTGTATTAATCCAATATTTACATAGGGATTTTTTCCTTTGGCCTGATCTTCTGTATCAGTGGCCTTTTCCCTATTTTGCTCGTAGGCTTGCAATTCAAAATCTACCTCTATATCTCTGTTATACCTTGAAATCTACCTCTATATGAATTTTAGGCTTACAATTTATACAAATGGACTCTATAACCAATTCTGGTTTAGATCCTTAACTTGCTAAAAAAATCCTAAGAATCCTCTAAGTCCTAAAATCACTACTTATCCCTAAGGATCCTCTTTCATCCATAAAATAATGAAACAAATTCTAATTTGGGATTTATAATTAATTCCTAAATCTCTCAATCCATATACACTCTCAAATAGCCTAATTATCTCATGTTCTCCAACATTCAAGAACATTTACAAAATTCCTCACAATATTTAATTAATTCTCATTAAAATCACTCAAATCATTACATAAGAAACCAACTCCCTTGAAAACAAAAAACCCCTAAGTCTATTAAAATAGAAGGAATTTTCTTGAGCCTGATGCCCCTACATTAGACTCCCAAGGTCAAAAATAATCATGATCTCCTAATCATGTGCTTTTAATCGGTGCCTCTTGGATCCCATACTCTATTTTGTTGCTATCCATAAGCTTCATTATTCTTCTGTTGTACTTCTCCAGGTTTCCATATTTTATTCTACATCTTGCCACTAGCCATGCTTTGACATTCTGTTCTTGTTTTTCCTTTGTTGTTGTTACTTTTGTTTCTTGCTGTTGTCTTCTTCTGAGACACCTTCATCATCAACCTCCTTATGTTTTAAATCTCTATGTCTAGTTTAGCTTCTGTCTGGATATTACTTTGCCTTTTGTTGCTGCTTTCACTTTCTGTTGCTTTTATTGCTGCATATGTTGCCTTTTTTGCTGCATATGTTTCTATTTCTATAGATGTTGCTACATATGTTGCTTCCTCCCAAACTTCCTGAATATCTCTTAAGATATCTCCCTCTACAACATTCTTCTTCTGCTCACTACCTGCAAATTTATTTTCAAAAAATAAATTATCTTCTGATTCTTTAATCACAACAACATAATCATTCACTCTTCTTTGTATGATAGTAAGCATAATTAATTTTGACAAAATAGTATCTTCTCCTGCCTCTTTCATAACTCCAGAAATTTCCACTTCAGTGTCTGTAATTCCTTTCTCTTGTTCAAATGTTTCTAGCAAACATTTCAGCCATTCCTTTTGTACTTGTTTTATCTCAACCACATCATCAATATGCTGCAATTTAGTTTCACGATAACCTTCTTCTTCTTCTTTAAAAATCTTCACTAAGTGTCCTTTATCTTCTGGATTGATTCTGACAATCAAATCAAATTCTTCAAACACTGTATCTTCATCCTTTATCAGAATAGAATTTTGATTCTTCACCACTATGGAAGTTCTAAAAGTCTTTCCCACAGTATTCTCTTGGCCAATCAGACAAGCCATCTCCTCCTTATCATTAATAGTAACAAGTCCCTTAATATGAGACATAAGTGTCTCACCTTCCTTGGAATTTATAAGTTCCTTCTTCTGCAATAGTTCATCTTCATTCAGGACAACTCCAAGAGATGGATTGTCTTCTGCAACACCTATAAACATAGTTAAACCATCAATTTCAAAATTACAAGACCGAATGGTCTCATTTGATGATCCAGTCACCAAATATTATTTTTGCAGTTCTAAGTCTCTTTCAGGACTGAGAAAATATTCATTGTCTTCCTTTCCAATTTCCAAAGTTATCTCCATTGTTCCAATCACCATGATAGAATGATGATCCTCCACTATGTTTTTATCTAACATAGTTTCCTTTTCATTAGATTCTTTAACATTTTCCATTTGTTTTCCTTCTTATCCTGCACATGAATTATCAATATTAAAAATACAAGACCTCAATGTCCCTTCCTCCTCTAGAAACATCTCAGTATGTTGCTTTGATTTTTCTTCTAAATCCTTTGTCAGAACATCAGTATGCTAATTTAAATTCTCCATCAGATTGTCAGCTAGTCTCCCCTCCATTTCATCTGTTTCATTAATGTCTTTCTACTTTGGTTCACAATAATGAATTTCTTAAATTTTTTGAATCATTCTTAATTCCTTATCCTATGTTTCCTAACTTTCATTCATGACAATTTATTTGTCTTTCACATTCAACAATTTATCCTGAGTGTAGATCCTTTGCTTTTCCAACTCTCTTCTTTGAAGATCTAACTTTCTATATAACTCAACAATTTCAATTAGACTAGAACTTGGAAACTTTACACAACTTTCCATACCTTCACTTGTTGTTAACCAATCATCAGATGGTCCTTCTTCCTCTGTTTCAATACTCTACTGCTTATTTCCATGAGACCCTTCTATCTCCTTTTGTTTCTGAGATCTTGCTATCTCAGTATTAATCTGAATAGATTCCAGATTCAAATTCTTCTCCTTAACAAAATTTAAAGCTTGTTCATCATCTTGTGATGTACCTGCAATCATACACAATTTATTAGTTTTAAAAACACAAGACTTTTCAGTCTCATTTGCTTCTTCAAGCATTTCTCCTTGAAACAATTTCCATGTGGAATCCTCAAATTTTATCCTTGACTCAAAAAATCTGAGTTCTTCCTTCCATAAGGAAATCTCCTTCTATCTCCACTTAATTTGTAATGGTTTCCAAATTACCCTCTTTCCCTTCAGTGGAAAGATCCATCCTCCGCTCTGGTTTTCCTCTTCTTGTAGCCATTCCCTTAGTACCTCTAGTTGGACTTTCATCATTACAATTTCTCTTTCTCTATCCTTAATCTTATCTTTGTGGCATTCTTTATAACCTCTTCTCTAATCCTCCATGATCATCTTATTCATGAGCTCCTCACTCACTATGTGTTTCACTAAGCCTCTGCAACGACAAGTCCTCCCTGCTGCCACTTACCTCACCAATCCCCTCTCTGTACTTGGTCTTTTGGCAAGCACTGGTTCACTATCTCTGGAACCTCTTGAGCCCTCCCTTCTGCTCTCTCTAGGATTATATCCTCAACTCACCTTCTCTTGAGAACACTTCAGCTGTTCTCCCTATCCAACCTTTAGCTGGAATATTAGGTTCACTGCCATCATCATCAAAATCTTTGTCTTCATCTTGTATGCAACGAGACTTCTGCAATCACAATTTTCAAACCAAATTAAAATTATCTCACCTTCAAGATCTCTACACACCCTTGTTCTCTTCATTCACTTGGAATGTCTTCATTTATTTTTGCAAATGCCTGTTCACTTCAATTCTGTGTATCTGCTGCTTATCATATTTAATATCTGATCTCCTCTTTCTTCCCTCATCACACATGCATTCTAATTTAATTAAAAAAAATCTTTATCTTTAAAAAGATATTTTCCAACTCTGATACCACAATGATGCTGCCACAAGAGCAAAAACCCACTTTGGTATTCATTCACGCATAGTTTAACCTCTATTATTAATTGTCTGTGGTTTATAATCGTTTATAAATACAATGAAACCCCCAAAAGTGACTTCAACCTCTGGATCTCTTTCACTGTGTTTACACAACAGAATGTGTAATAACTCCACGAAATGCTTCATACAATGTTAATTTCAATTGCAAAATACATCCAGGCATTCTTTATCCCTCAATTTAGCAGTCCAAGTAATTTCTTTGATGGCATTGATCCATTCTGTGATCAATGCTAATTTCTCAACATACTCAATCACACAGAATTCAATAAATGAATATTCACCCTCAAACCACACAATCTCTTAAAAATGTAGCTTGACTATAAAATGATAGAATTTCCCTTGTTCCTATCAATTTCACGTGCACACCATATACACTCAAACAAAAACTCAAAAATTGACTTTTTTGTATTAATCCAATATTTACATAGGAATTTTTTCCTCTGGCCTAATCTTCTGTATCAATGGCCTTTTCCCTATTCTGCCCGTAGGCTTGCAATTCAAGCTCTACCTCTATATCTCTTTTCTACCTTGAAATCTATCTCTATATGCCTTTTAGGCTTACAATTTATACAAATGGAATCTATAACCAATTCTGGTTTAGATCCTTAACTT
Organism: Pinus albicaulis; assembly: GCA_034641835.2. NCBI lineage: Eukaryota > Viridiplantae > Streptophyta > Pinopsida > Pinales > Pinaceae > Pinus > Pinus albicaulis. The sequence continues at coordinate 1,570,871,695 of CM076584.1, forward strand.
GCTCAAAAATTCCTAAGAATATTCTAGGTCCTAAAATCACTACTTATCTCTAAGTATCCTCTTTCATCCATAAAATTATGAAACAAATTCTAATTTAGGATTTATAATTAATTCCTAAATCTCTCAATCCCTATACACTCTCAACTAGCCTAATTCTCTCATGTTCTCCAACATTCGAGAAAATTTACAAAATTCCTCACAATATTTAATTAATTCTCATTAAAATCACTCAAATCATTACATAAGAAACCAACTCCCTTGAAAACACAAAACCCCTAAGTCCATTAAAATAAAAGGAATTTTCTTGAGCCTAATGCCCTTGCATCAAGTTGTGTCAAACAATCATAAAATTTTAAAATTGCATTAGAACATATATATCCAGTACACAACATTTTTCATTAATGTACATATAAAATCTACTTTCACTTGATATTAAACTGGAAATTAAAAAATACATACCACACATTTCGTATTCAAGAATGAATATTATAATTTAATTTTAAAAGACAAATGTCTAAAACAAAATCATGTAAATTCAAACTTGCATTATATCAACTATGCTAGATACACAGATATGTACATTTTGCAATAATGAAATTATGACAAATTGTACGAGAGAATGTATGAAATTGTTTAGACCAGATAACCTAGACATGTGTATGTTTACACATGTATAATTACTTGTGTGCATGTACCAAAACAAGGTACATGTGCAAACACTCAAGTACATATAACATAAAAAGGAAATTCAATTTTTAGTTGAGTTCTGCAAGTTCTAAAAGATGAACCCAAATAGAAGAAATTGTTCGACAGTTGAATCAAAACAATTCCAATGGAATGCCATATTTAATGATCCATTCACGATCAGATTTTGACATTTTCCATTTCTTAATTTTCATTTTTTTCTTTGATTGAACTTCTATCAACTTTATGCGTGCTGCACACACCAACTGACTATATTGAAAACTTATGAAATCAGGTTCATAGTCTTGAAAGTAAACAAAATCCCCAATTTGATTAGTTTGTTGGAAAAAATAACCTTTTAGTATAATAGACCATCTATCATATGTAAACCCATGATCATCATATTTTTCTAATAATTTCATCTTTCATTCAGTGCAACGCATCAAATAATACTTCACATTTTCATCGTTCATAGTAGGTGCAACTACAACAAAAACATCTCCTACATAATAAAACAAACTTATGTATTTAAATTTAGATCATAATTAACATGAAAAATTAACTTTAAAATTAACATGTGTACTTGATTTTATTATCTATTTCTAGATCTCTATCATTTGAAAGCAATTGAAATGTTACCTTCTCTAAGAATATCAGAAATTTGATCACCATGAGATGATATTGTAGTCTCCTCTGATTGCGTTTCAGCTATAACCTAACATTTTCCTTTGTATTTAGTTCAGAGGTTTCCAATATTTTACATACATTTTGTTTTCACAAACATCATTGGATTCTTTGTTGTCTATGCAAACATGACAAAAACAAGAATATTTTATTTTATCCAATGCAAACACATTTGTAGACAACTTTGTTTTAATTGAATGCAATTTTCAAGTCCCTTTTATTGTTTCAACATCATCTCCAATCGATCTATCTACATATTGGACCCCAATATGCCAAAAAAATCTATATGGAAAAATAAAATAAGAATATAAATATGATATCAAAATACCATCAAAGATAATCATTGTGATACATGTACTATTTAAAATTAGAAATCCAATAAAAATTAAATTGAATGTACCTTCGTAGTTCTGTTGATCGGTTAGTCTCATGGCTTATTGCAATGATGCACCACTGAACAACTTGTTCAGTTGAGACAAGTCGGTTTTCAAAGTGATCCATTTGATATCTTCAAAGTGCTTGTTTTATGCATGCCCCTGCATCGTCATGTTCTCCTTTTCCATGACCAGTCTCAAAGAAATTCCAACAATGCTTAATGCATGTTTTCATATGAAGACGACACAACTAAAAGAATAATCATGAAGTTTTTAATTGACCTATGCATCCATATGACCATATCCAATGTTCATTTAATTTTATTCCATGACTTTTCAAGGAGTCATAAATATTTTCAAAACAATGTTGTACAAAATGTGTATCATATGTACGATCGTCACTGATATAAAATTGATATTCTTTAATAACATTCCAATTTTCACTGGTGCTTTATATATGATCAACATTTTGTTCAGCATGTCTACATAGAATATGGATGAGCATGGAGACTTGGTCGGAATGATAGTATTCACTCTGAATTTTTTTTTTGTGGAACAAATATGTAGTTTTCTGTAAAATCAACTACTGACAAAATGGTCCCAGGTGGAAAAAATTCACGGGATTTTTTGAATTGTAATTCTTTCCATCGAGCTCTATGGGAATGCTTGGTGTATTTATAGATTTTTTCTTCAAACTTTCTCAAAAAATGTATCACAAAAATTTCTTCTTGTTGTAAATAAATTATTTTAGCACATGAACCTTGAATCACTGTATGGATATATTCGTATCTCTTCCATTTCACTTTCATGTTGGAAAATGATTGATCATTTATATCGATATGATATTTATTTTTAAATTTAGTCAAATTTGCACAATCATCGCATTTTTTTACCACCAACACATTTATTTTGGTAAAATAATTCATGGCTTTCTCTTTCACATATGAAATCATGGATAGTGGAAGGAGGAGGTGAATATTTCCAAAATTTTCTACCAAAATTAAAGAATGTGTCATAATATAACTGAAATTCCACATGATAAGGACAACAACAAGTGTCGCGTACATTGATAGGTTTTACATACCATGGTTTTTGTTGCACAAAAGCACTGATTGAGACATCAATTTCATGATTCTCTTCTTTGAACTTGTTGAACAGCTCTATCTGAGTGGTGTCCAAGAAATGTTTTGGATGTTATTCGTACTGATTTCTTGCTATTCTTCTTCGCATCACATCCCTTTCTTTTGGTGAAACACATGAATTTTTCATCCAATATTAATATATTTTTTTTAACATTTTCTCCAAGTCTATCTTTGTATGGTTTCCTACAAATATCTGTCCAACAAAAGATTTCATCATTTACATCTATTTGCAACTGAAATTTCTGATGTTTCTGCAAATTTTTTCATGAGGTTCCTAATGCTCGTGCCATAGATTTTACTAAGCGATTCTCTTTAGTACTTGATGAAACCAATGCCATATGTATTGCTCTACGTGCATCTAAATCACTTTCCTTTCTAGATCTTATAATTGAATTTAGAGCACTATTTATATTTTGTATCATATTTTCCTTCATTTTTTTATTTTTTGTTGATTGTCGAATACCTAATAAATTTGTAGCTTCTTTTAATTTCCTTGATGTTAAGAGAATTTTCAACAATTGGGCTTAAACTGCCACAATTTCATCTTTGAAGAACGAATCAACAATGTGATAAACACAATATCGTATAACATGGTCAGGTTCTTTATCTCCATATGTGTGAGTGTCAACATTTTCTAACATCTCAGCATCGAAATTGATTTCATCTATACATATTACAATTAAATGTACATAATAAGTTTACATATTCAATAAATAACTAAATTAATAAATATGTATAATTTCAATAATAGACATGTTCAACATATATATATATATATATATATATACCTGGTGAGTCAATTTCTTTACTTGAATTTCTTTCAACATTTTCACCATCTTTAATCATTGGTTCAATATCTCTTTCACTTTCTCTTTCAAAATTTTGTATCTCATCATCAATTTTTTGAGGAATATCTCTCTTTGTTTACATTGCAAAATATTTTTTAAATTATTTCATCAAATAAAAATTAAGTTTCACAATTTACACTAGGAAAATTTTAAATATCAAATTTATAATATTTACATTTGCATATCTAATTCAACTTCTAGTTGAGGTTGATTTTCCCTTTCAATATTTGAGCATTCGTCTCTTTTTTTTGTGATATTCTCTCCCATATTCTCTACATTCCTCAGGGTCTCTTGTTCGATCATATTTTATCTTGCAATTCCTTCAATTTCCCATGATAATTGAGTATAAAGCTCAAAAAAGTTCCTTCAAAAATTTAGACCAAAACACAATTAAAAAAAGCATCACAAAAGATTTGATTTAAAAAAAAAACTCATTTTAGAAATTTTTCACAAAAGACATCAACCCAAAACACTTACTTTAAAAAATCCGAGAAAAAAATGTCTTCTAAAAATGAAATGAAGCTCAAAATAGTTCCTTCCAAATCCTGCAAAAAAAATTCATTTAAAAAGTTAGACAAAAACTGATTTTAAAAAATCATTATAAAATATTTACATCAACCCAAAACATGTACTCTAAAAAAATGTCACTTAAAAAAATACCTCCAAAAAATGTCCATTGAAAATTAAGCCCAAAAACCTCTAAAAAAATGTCTCTAAAAACAAAATACCTCCAAACAATGTCCTTTGAAAATTAAGCCCAAAAAGCATCTAAAAAAATATCACTTTAAAAAATACCTCTAAAAATGTCCTTTGAATATTAAGCCTAAAAAGAGTGCTTTGAAAATTAAGCCCAAAAAAAATACAAAAAATGTCTTTTGAAAATTAAACTGAAAAACCTATAAAAACAAAATACCTCCAAAAAAGTGTCCCATGAAAATTAAGCCCAGAAAGCATCTATAAAAATATCACATACCTCCAAAAAATGTATTACATACCTCCAAAAAATGTCCTTTGAATATTAGGCCAAAAAGAGTCCTTTGAAAATTAAGCCCAAAAAATTCCTTTACAAAATCACCCCAAATGAGGAAATATTTATGTAAACCAATCAAAAGCATTTAAATTTATAAAGTAGCACATGTAAATATTTTGCACATAAAAGAAAAAACTAACTTTTTTTATTGTATTTTGGGCTTATCTCTATAGGTTTACTCAAATTTCAAGTGTAGACATTCATTGGATGTAGAATTAAATTCCACATCCAACGAGTACCCATTATACATACTTTTTAGAAGACCTACATCGATAAAAAAAAATGTAGATACATTAAAAAAACGTGCTCAAAACGTTTTTTTAATGTATCTGAAATTTTTATCAATGTGGGTCTTCTCAAAAGTATGCATAATGGGCACTTGTTAGATTTGGAATTTAATTCCGCATTCAACAGAGGTCTACACTTGAAATTTGAGTAAATCTAAAGGGAGATAGGTCAAAAATACAATTGAAGAAAAATAGTTTTCTTCATTTCCCTCCAAAATTTATAAATCTTATTTTATTATTTTTCCTTGGGAGGCCACTTTTAGGCTGAAATTTCCCCTAATGACAACGAGTATCAAATACAAGGAAATGGTAATGTTCTTGTAATTCTGCTTGATGGAAATATTAGGCACATTCAAAATGTGATTTATGTACCCAGAATTAATAAGAATCTGATTTCTATTTCAATGATGACAGATCAAAACCTTAAGGTAGAATTATTTAGTTCATATTGTGCTGTTAAGGATTTTCTAGAGTGTATGTATATACAATTGCAACAGGGATTGGTGTGGGCGGTCTTTACAAGATGAATGTGAGAAATGTGCCACATCAAGCTTTGACATCATCAGATATGTGTGCAAAATATTTATGGCATCAAAGATTTTTCCATATTAATTTCAATGATTTGTTGCTACTACAGCATAGAGGTATGGTCAATGGTCTCCCTAGTTTAAAGCATAATCATGTTGATTGCGAAGCATGTGCTCTTAGGAAGATGCATAGAGATGAGTTTTCTGTAAATGTAAATAGAAAACATAGAGATCTACTGGAGTTATTCCACACTGATTTATGTGGGCCAATGTAGTCAAGATCATTGAGAGGTGCTTATTATTTCTTATTATTTGTTAATGACTATACAAGATTGATGTGGGTATATTTTCTCAGCAAAAAGAGTCATAATTTTGAATATTTAAAATATTTTAGAAGCGTGATTGAGAAGAAGAAAGCTAAATTCATTAAGATTCTCTGCTCGAATCAAAGGCGAGAGTATAGGAAGGTTGATTTCAACAAATATTGCAAATACCATGGAATACTATAGTAGTTTATGGTACCCCACACTCCTCAGCAGAATGGGGTTGCAAAGAGGAAAAACAGAACCCTTATGGAGTGTGCTCACAACATGCTGAAAGGTAAAAATATTTCTAAGGATTTTGGGCTGAAATGATAAATACTGCAGTGTATTTGAAAAAATTGAATCCAACAAATAGTCTTGAATTTAAAAATCATTTTGAAGCTTTATTAGGATTTAAACCTGTAGTTAAACACTTTAGAATTTCTGGATCCAAATACTTTTCTAGTGTACCAAAGGAGGATAGAAAGAAACTGGATTCAAAGGCCATCAAATGCACATTTGTTGGGTATTGTACTGAATTTAAAGCCAACAAATTGTTTGATCCCTCTACTCATAAAGTTTTTGCGAGTAGACATATATTTTTTCATGAGAATGTTCATGATGGAAACAATGATAACAACAATGAAGAATGGGGAATTCCTTTGTTAGTGGAAAAAGGGAGTGGCGAAACAGGAGAAAGCCATGAGCAGCAACAGTAACAGAAAAAGGAAGAAACAAATATTACAAATGCAATCGTCGAACCAAATCCATCAAGGGATAATCAAAACAGGTTTGATATCACTCCAACACCTGGGAGATGAGGTAGGAAAACTCAATTTCTAGTAAGATATATGGAGAATGCTTTTATAACTAGTATGTTAAATTTTTTTGAATCCTCTAGTTATAAAGAACCCAGTCAATATAATGAATGGAGGGAAGCCATGGAAGAGAAACATGAATCAATTCTTAAAAAAAAACTTGGGAGTTAGTTGAATTACCTGAGGGAAAATAAACAATAGGTTGCAGTTGCAAATGGTTATACAAGCCAAAATTTAAAGCATATGGGAGAATAAATAAATATAAAGCTAGGCTAGTTGCAAAGGGGACTAAAGAAGGTATAGACTGTCAGGAAACCTTCGCCCCTGTACCTAAAATTAATAAAATTAGAATGTTAATTTCCTTAGCTACTAAACATTAGTGGATGATGCACTAGTTATGTTAAATCTTCTTTCTTAAATGGGGAGTTAAAAGAGGAAGTGTATTTAAAAAAACCTGAGGCATTTGTTAATCAAGGAAAAGAACATTTATTCTGTAGATTAAATAAAGCTTTATAAAGACTAAAACATGGTCCCAAATCATGGTATGATAAAATTGATTCATTTTTCTTGTAGCGCCGTTATAATAGAAGTAAAAATGACCACAATCTCTATATTGTGTTCGATGAAAAGTGGAAAATTGTTTTGATTTATTTATATGTATATGATCTCATCATTACATGAAATGTAGATAAAATAATTAAAGAAATAAAAGAGAATATGTCAGAAATGTTTGAGATGAAAAACCTCGGTGAGCTTCGCTATTGTTTGGATCTAGAAATCTGGAGAGATTCAGGGTAGAATTTTCTATCACAAAGTAATTATGTCAGGAGTGTACTGATTTTTTTTAAGATGGATCAGTATAAAGCTGCAACAGTGTTGTTACAACAGAATACAAATCTTTAGAGTGATGACAGTACAAAGGAGGTAGATGCAACATTGTACAGACAATTGGTTGGGAGTTTAATCTATTTGACCACTGCTAGACTAGATTTGGTTTATGAAGTTAGTGCATTGAGCCAATTTATGTCCAAGCCACTTGGGAGCCATTGGATTGCAACAAAAGGCATCTTAAGGTATCTTCAAGGAACCTTAGACTATGACATTATATATACTAATTCTTGTGATGCTAAATTGACAGGTTTTTCAGACTTTGATTGGGCTAGAAATGTAGATGAAATGAGATCCATAACAAGCTATGCATTTAGCATTGGGTCTAGGGTCATTTCATGGAGCAGTAAAAATAAGAACACAATTTCTTTGTCTTCAGCAAACGTTGAGTATAAAGTGATTTGTGTAGTGACTTGTGAGGTAGTTTGGTTGAGGAGACTTCTCTAGGATGTAAGAGAAGAACATAAAGATGCATCAGTTCTTAGATGTGATAACCAGAGCTCCATCAAAATTGTAAATAATCTAGTGTTTCATAAAAACATTAAGCACATTGATACATGGTTCCACTTCATCAGGGAGAAAGTTCAGTCAAAATAAATTCATGTTGAATATTCTAATACTTGTGATAATGTTCTTGATAGTTTTACTAAGCCTCTTGGTAGAGTTAAAATTGAAATTTTTATGGAAATGTTAGGAATATTTGTGAACCCTTTCTCCATTAAGGGGGAGTGTTGAAGATAATGGAGAAACTTAATTAGAGAGAGTCGGTTCACGAGAACCTTCGATTAGGAGTTTGTTCCTATTTCTTATGTATTGGTTCTAACTTCCCTATATGCATGTAAGGTATATATTGTTTGCATTGTAATGAGAATGTAGAGCGACCTACAGATGTAGTCCATAGAGCTAACCAATATTGCTTTAATAAATTGATCCTGCCATTTTTTATCAATCTGATCATAAGACTATGCCTGGTTTTGGGTTTGGTTTTTGATATAGTTTCCTTTGAATTGTTGGTACTGTAATGAATTTACTCAATGGATTTACTCATATTGTACCTGTATTGATTCATCATGCTCTAGTTTAATTACTGGCTATATCGATTCAATTAAGAGTAGGATGAACATATGCCGGTATAATTTATGGAAAGGATTTCAACATGAATGTATGGGAAAGGAGTATATTTATATATTGATTATATTATTTTTCTTAGTGAAAAGGTATATAATTTTCATCGGTTGAAATTGTTTACATGTATTTTTAATAAGCCATAAAAATATAAGATCTAATTTTGCGTGTGTTTTTCTTTAATCAAACCACTAACAAATTAGCAAAGTGTTGATCTAAATATATCTAACTACCATATAATTATAACTTAGCAACCATATTATTATAAAATGAAATAACTAAAAGAAACAAAGTGGTATCTATTTATATAAATGATGACCTAAATTATATCTAAATGCAATAGAATCATAACTTCATTAATTTCCAAGTTTTTTGGCAACCATATTATAAGAATGATATACATACATGACTTGATTGTGTAATATTAAAATTTTGGTCGATTATTTTTAAACCAATTCATCATTGATCATCTAGTAAGTTATAAGCACAAGAGAAATGTAATATTATTTATTATTTATCTTTGGTTTTTAGATTTTGTTAAATTTTTTGATTCGTAAGTTTTTTTAATTATGTTTTAAAAATATTAATAAAAGTAGTATATTAAAAAAAATATTTTCAATTTATATAAAAAAGTTTGGTAGAATTAATAATATTTATAGATGATGAAAAGAAAAAGTCAAAATTAATAATGAAATTGCTATTATTAAAATATGAGGTTTTGGATCATCATTATTCTTATTTTTTGAATTATTTGTAGATAAGATTCTTATTTGTAGATAATTTGGAAAAATAAAGCTAAAAGATAAAATTAAGATTATATATATAGTTATTTATGCCAATGATACAATGATATTATGTTATTAGTAAAATACATAGATATTTTTTAAATACAATTTAATACTCTAAATAAATTTTGCAATCATTTTAAAATGAGAGTTAAGGTGAAAAAAATATTATAAATAAAATTATGATATGTAATAATACAAATTGAAAGTAATTCTTTTTTTAAATATTTACACTTTGAATTTGATTTTGATTACAAATATAATTGAATGTTTATTTGTAAAAATGTTTACTATAAAGTATATGATATAAGATATGACATATTTATATTCTATACAAAATAATAGAAACAAAGTAAAATGTGTACTTGCATTTTAAGAAACTAATTATTTTTTAAAACATTGATACACAGTAATTTTGTAAATAATGTAGTATGGTGTCGTAGCATTTCCAAATTTCAACTCAAACCAAGTTAGAAGTTAAGATCATATGAAAAGAACTGAGAGTTAAATAATATGGAATATATTAACATATGGAGAGTTGAATATGTAATTATTTTTTATAAATTAATAATTATTTAAAATTTGGTATAAATGAAAGTAATAAAATTCAGTGAAAAATAAAATTTTAAGCACTTGGATATGACCGCACTGATTAATTAGCCTTAATTTATAATTCTATGCAATATTCTTTCTTTGTGTCTTTCACTTTCATTGGAACAAATCAAAATATTTTTTTTCTAAGTAAATTTAACTCTATTAATGAAACATATAATACAGAGATATCAGGGCGTCAGGAGCGCCATATAGTCAGCAAAATATCAAAAAATTGAACTGCCCTCTAGGGGAAACCGGTTCGGGAGACGTTTGAAAGCTGCCTTAGGAGAGGAAACCAGCTGTTAAACACCAAAATTGAGCTAAGAATGGAGCCGCCCACTCGGGGAAACCGGCTTACACCATGATTTTGAACAGACTCAACATAGGACATCGTTTTGAACAAACTGAGAGTAATAACATTTAAACTAGACAAAATATCACAAAAATAAGTCAAAGAGCCTGGAGCACAAACAGAAGCGCTAGAGCCCATAGTCACCTGAGGGAGATTCCTCCACAATTTTGCACCAGCCATCACCATCGTCGTCTGGAACTGGGACGTTTTGACTGGCGTTGGCTTCTGCATCGCGATCATCAGCCGGCGGAGCCAGGTTCTGGAGGAGACTCGATCCACCATCAACCTCTTTCCGAGCGGAACCAATGTCCATCACCTGAGAAGCATGCTGACCGGCAGGAGGGGCTTGTCGTTGAGGAGGTAAATCCCCTCTGCATGCAGGCGATCCCCACAGCTCAACAAAATCTAGCAACAATCATTAAATGCCACAGCCGCAGTTCCTAATTGCTAATAAATAAGCCAATGATGGAGGCCTACCTCGGAGTCTAGTGCTAGTATTCGTAGGAAGAAGACACTGCTCCCATTCTCACCAGATCACTATCCCTGTCCATCTCCCAGAATGGACACGGGCTAGGACAAGAAACAACATGAATACAAGCATAAAATCTAGAATACGCAACTATATATCAGTCAGAAAGGATATAACTCATCATTAACATAAGTGAAAAATAGAGTGGAACCATAACCGGTAGTCATTCATTAATAAACAATCGAAAGAGAGTACAACCAATGTTCTGACACCGCGGTCTCCTTCGGAAGGGTCCCCAGTCGTTCACGTCTCGCAAAGCTCGCCAGGGAAAGGGCAAGCCTCTCTAGAGTCTCTCGACGATAGTCTCCTTACTTGAGTCGGCCTTAAGGGAAGAAAGAGGGCTCTTACAGCACAAAGGCTCTTGGGAATTTGGAGATTCAAAACTTAGGCATTTCAAGACTAGCTTGCAATGGCAATAGGCAAGCTTTTATAGATGGGGAAGGAGGGAGTTGGGATCCCTATTATTGTGGGATTGGCCCTATCATCAAGGAAGGTTCCATGAAAGGTGGCAAACCACTTCCCTTCCATAGAACTCCCGTAGCCAAACCTCCCAACTCAAGATAGGCAATGGTTTCTGAGTTGGTTAAAACACAACTTCCGCAATCTTTATTTAAAAAACACTCCTTAAATTGGCTGGCGCGATTGCTGCTCTGGGACAGAGCGCCAGTTGGCGCGGCCTCTTTGCAGGATTTTCCTCATTGGCGCGAGTGATGAACTGGCTGCCCGCGCCAATGCAAAAGGAGATGTTTTCATGATTTTTTGTAAGGAGATGTCTTTAGGGAAATTGAAGCTCATGTTTAGAGGGATGCATTGATGATAATTTCAAGGCATGACAATGTTCACAGGTCACAAAATGGGTCCTCCATTGTGCGGGACGGGGAATGGTAGGGACGGTGACAAATTACTGTGTAACAGATGCCCCCTAAAGTATGAGGCCCGAGAGAGAGGGGTGAAATGCTTTACGAGAACATGTTCAACTGAAGCCCCGCCGTCGGAAAACCTGTGCAGAAAAATACAACTGATATCTCAAGTACATGATGTATATGCGGTATGGGCACAGCCATCCGAAACAGAGTACACTATAATCCGGATCCAGGGTATGGGCGCAACCATCCAGCGAGGATCAAATAAATAGACTCAGGTATGGTCGCAGCCATCCAATCAGTGAGTCATGTACATAATGATAATAATCCACAATCGCAGCCTGGATTACAACATACACAATCCAGGGTCTTGCGCTCCATCTTGACCCAAACAAAGTACAAGTTCAAGCATACGAATATGTGAGCTGAAGTCGAACATGCAAGAACATCGTCTGATTACCAGCCAATGATGAGAGCTGTTAACAGACGCGAGAGGAACCACCAATAATGACAATGGCCCTCAAGGTACTATAGGTACAATCTATGGCGTGTGAATCAATGAGCTGGTGTCGAACACCCGTAGAATCACTCGATCGGAGGCCAATGATGAAAACCCCACGTCGAATGCGACGAACCTGCCATTGAGGCATGCAGGCTCCAAGGTACCATAAAGGAGTCTCTAGATCAACTTCCTGGATAATGAGCTGAAGTCGACAAGAAGTGACCTTGATCGAAGGTGGGCCATAATGTTTCCCACATCATCGACACGAGACAAAGGAACATGATGTTTTTGTTGTGAATCAGGATCGTATGAGAATCAGAGGAAGGTTGATATTTGCAGAGGCCAACTTCTCTTGAACATATAAACGGCACAACAGTGGACTTGGCAGTATTTGACATCAACGGATCAGAGGTCATGGTGACGAGGCAATGAGAAGATGAGAGGTCAAAAGGGATTATCCAAACCCACGGAGGCAAAGTGAAGCAACGAGATGAGATGTCCCCAACCCGACACGAATGCAGACAAGTGCCATGTTCAAGAGCGACATACTGCCGACGACAACGATGATGGTTCCATTTTTCCCCCACCATTTCTGGCGAGTACCCCAATTATTTTTGATAACAAGCTTGAAGGGGATAGCATATGCTTGTAATATAAGTCCGCCCTTCGGGCAAATCCATCCTAGTGCATTTAACGAGTCCTAGGAAGGAGGAACTCGGAGAACATCATTTCGACTGGATCCGATGTCATCAGGGTTTAATGAGTCTGACAAAGGAAGAACTCGGCATCTTTTCATGTTTAGAGAGTTTGAAAAGACAGCGGAAAAGTAAACTCCATAGGTCCCTTTTCGTAAATAGTTCCTTAGATCCGAAAAGGTAGAAAACAATATCCAAGAAAACCTCCTAGTCGCGATAGGCTAGGGTATTCCTTTTTCGTAATCAATCCATCCCAGCCCGAAAAAGGGGTAAACGTATACTGGGTAGATGTCGATTCGTGTCCATTTTAACGAGATCGAAACGACAAGGGCCTCGGCAATCTTTTCATGTTTAGAGAGTCAGAAAAGAGCTGGAAGATGACTCCAAAGTGACTTTTTCGTGTATTTACCGAGTCCGAAAAAGTATAAAATACAACTCGTTTCCATCGTTAAAGTCGCAAAAACCTGCTGCTGCACATACCAAGCAAGCGTAAAACCCATTTTCGACATAACATATTAAAATATTTGATAAAAATAACTTTTAAAACTCATCTTATGTGAAAAAAGTTATAAATATGCCAAAATGGTAAAAATAAAATTACATTTACTATTTACCTTGGTAAAAAGCAGCAGTGGTCCATTTTGGAGTGCAAACTTCTGACGGTGATTGCGACAGATCTGGTTGACCATTCAGATTCTTGTCTGCTACAGGTAAGAGGTCCTTCCCTGTACTTCATTTAAATCCATTTTTTGATAGTTTTCCCTCATGTATCAACCCTTTGTGGCCACTTTTTGAATTTTTAGGGCCGCGCTCATTGGCGCGAGTATCGGGCACGGACCCACGCCAATGGGCTTTTCCATGTAAAGGCCTCGCGCCACGTGGCGCGACTATTCACAAAATAGCCGCGCCAGCGGCCGAACCTAAATTTCCGCCTAAAAATTCGAGATTTTAACCAAATTGAATGAAATTTGAAGCCTACCAGAGATCTAATTAAGGGTTTATGACCATGTGGATGCAGGAAATCAAGCAAAATGGTGATTGAGTGGAAAGAAAGAGAGCATGGAGAAGAGGATGAACAAGCCATAGAAAGTGAGGCTTGCATGAATGCCCTCAGAAACTGTGGGCTAAAGAAGTTCTTCCTTACACCCTGTCTACGAGCTCAGCCCGAGCTCCTCCAGTATTTGATCAGTATTTGGGACGAACATGAACAAGTGTTCAAGTTGCGAGATCAGGTATTGGAGCTGGAGGTTTTTGATGTGTATTTCATCACCGGATTGTCTCGCAGATGTCCGATCCCCGTCTTGACTGGGAGTAGACCATCTGGCGAGAAGATGGAAGAAGTGATGGCACGAGTGTGCCAAGGAGCACAAATGGGATCAGGGAGCAAAAAGGTGGATATCCACACTATCCCCGATCTGGCATTGAGAGTTGTCCTACATACCATCACGCGGGCTGCAGGGTCGCAGGCGCCGCACGAGGCCACAAAGGCCTAACTCCTGCTTGCCTCAGAATGCATGAGTCCCTTACTGTTCGACTGGGCAACAACAGTAACAATAAACATGAAAAGACAGCTCACAAAATGCAAGCAAGCTAAACTGAAACAGTTTGGCTATGGTTCCATCCTGGTATCGTTCATTCTGGAACGCTTACCAATCTTCCAGGGCCAAGGGGCCATAGTAGCAGATCTGATACCACGAGAGCCAAGAATGGCTCGCTGGGCAGCACTAATGCCCAGAGCTGGAGGCGGCCAACAGATGTCCTGGAGGCCGGAGTTTTTTAGGTGGTTACGGCACCAGTTGATTGTAGTGGAGGACTGGCCATATGCAGGAACTGACTTCACCGGAGACCCAGATCTCCCACTGCCAGAAGGAGATGACTGGGATGAGGAGTTGGGTAAGACCTCATGTTTTTTGATTTTTATGTTTTATGTTTTTTTTGTTAATACACATTCGTCCTAACACATTTTATATATGTATGCAGATGTGGGCCCTGAGAGACCAGCTGGGATGTCTCCAATCTCACGGAGGACTCATCTCGCCCTTGATCCTCAGGGAGAGGGCACAGGAGGAGAGGAGTTGATCCAGAATCTCGAGGGCATTGCCCGAGGGATCCCGGACTATGCTCGGCTGGCGGACGTACCGATGGCGTACCAGCGTCATATGGTGGGAGTTCCAAGTCGGATCCACCGAATCCTGAGACGCTTAGTGCGTGCAGTTACATGCTATCATGAGCACCATGCGGATTAGCTCTTAGGGATTATACCACACATATTTTTTGAGAGACATATCGTCTCCGGATGTACTTAAGACGATTATGTATATTTTGACTTTATGTGACACACTCTATGTAAACATTTCGATATCTATATATATATGCATATCTATTTCTGGATGGATCTTTCTTTACATGTGATGATGATTTACAAATTGCGCAAATGTCTGTCTAATACCAAATTAGCTACTGCATCTGTTAATGTATTCAAATGCCTGGGTATATGTTGATATGTAATGTAGTCAAAATTCCTTTCCAGTAATCGAATACGCAGATACAGACGTAAACTGGACGGGTTTCTTACCGAATAGTGTCCGTTCAACTGTAACACTACAAGTTGCAAATCTAGATACACAAGAAATTCACGGATACCAAGGTTTACTGCCTCGGTTAATAATTCTAACACAGCACTATATTCCGCGATGTTGTTTGTAGTACGTCCTAGACACACACCTTGCAGGTTGACCAACTCACTAGCAGGATCATAGATTACCCAGGGTGCTGAAGACAGATTCCTAGTACTGCGGGAGGCACCATCTGTGAAACCAACAAATGGATGAATGGACATCTGCACAACCAGGAAGACCCGATCAGCAAAAAGATGTTTACAAGGCACACCACACCATACATGCACACAAATGAAAAAACACACACCTATGTACACACACCACACCAAGAAATCACTTCAGGCATAGTACTTTTTGAGGTACAACCCATTTCTGGGCTGCGCCAGCGGAACTCCTTCATAATCTATAAGCTCGTAGGCCCCATTTTTCAAAACGCGTTTTACTATATAGGGCCCATGCCACATAGGCTGGAACTTACCGGCTCCAAGCTTATCATGTGCTTGATCGTACAGGAGGATGAGGTCCCCTTCAATAAAGGAATGGGGAGAAACAGATTGATCAAATGAGTTTTGACCCTCTTCTTTTGTGCTTCGATAACCAAAGCAGCCAGATGACGGGTTTCATCCAACCGTTCCAGATACAGAAGACGTTCTTCCTTAGCAGAAGTATTAGGTAGAAGCTCCACAGCTAATTTTAACAAAGGAATCTCGCATTCAACCGGAAGAGTTGCTTCCAGGCCATACACCAATTGAAATGGTGTGAACCCAGTTGCACTCTTTGCAGATGTTCGGTATGCCCAGAGAGCTGAGAACAGTTGGAGATGCCAATTGGATTTGTGAATACCAGCTGTTCGCTGAAGCATAGTGACCAGAACCTTGTTCACTGCTTCAACCTGACCATTCGCCTGAGGGTAATATGGTGTTGAGCTGTCGTGACGCAAGCCCAACTTTGAAGTCAGCTCCGCCATCATATAATCTCGGAAATGAGTACCGTGATCAGTGACGATGGCTTGAGGAACCCCGAATCGTGCAATAACGTGGTTGAATATAAATTGAGCAGCCGTTTTCCCGTCAGCAGCTAGTGTAGGCATCGCCTTGGCCCACTTGGTGAAGTAGTCGACGACGACAATGATATACGCATGCCCCCCGGCCGAGTGAGGGTTACACGTCATAAAATCCACGCCCCATTTCGCAAAAGGGCCGACGGTAATAACGGGATGCAATGGCAACGGCGGCGCGCACATCTTGCGCTGAAAAATCTGGCATGGATGACATTTACGGACTGCAGTGATACAGTCCTTGAATATGGAAGGCCATAAATAACCTGCTCGCAGAATCTTCTGGGCAGTAGCATACCCGGACATATGTCCGCCACAGGCGCCACTGTGGCAGTCATTTAGGACCTTCTCAGCCTCTTCCAAGGTTAGGCATCGTCAGAGCACCGAATCTACTCCAACGCGATATAAGGTATCTCCTACTATACGGTAGAGTTGGGACTGGTGCCGAATCCGACGGCGGGCAGCTTTATCCAACTCAGACCGAAATGTCGAGGTCTGAAGATACACTATTATGTCACCGTACCAAGGGTCACGAGTACTGATGAGGAAAAGCGTTTCGTCCGGTATATGGTCTTCAGAGTGTGAGGGAGAAGAGTCTGTAGGGAGAGAGCATATCAGATCCGCGAAGACCAGTGATTTAGTTGACTTAGCGGTAGTGAACTCTAAGTCAAACTCCTGCAGGATCACAATCCATTTGGAGTACTTTCCCCCCAGTAATTTTCTAGAGAGAATATACGTCATAGGGTTGCAGTCTGAAACCACTGTTATCGTACGCAAAAGGATGTAATGGCGAAAGCGCTGTACAGCGTGTACTGCTGCTAATGCCAACTTCTCGACATGAGCATAACGCGTTTCTGGATCGAGAAGGTTCCGTGACAGATAATAAACAACATGTTCATTACCG
Source organism: Pinus albicaulis (assembly GCA_034641835.2). Taxonomy (NCBI): domain Eukaryota; kingdom Viridiplantae; phylum Streptophyta; class Pinopsida; order Pinales; family Pinaceae; genus Pinus; species Pinus albicaulis. Next base: position 1,570,889,303 of record CM076584.1, read on the forward strand.
TCATCGTCATCCTGCACCAAGACCATGGCTATGGTGCTAAATGCGGCGGCGAGATATAAAGTGAAGTCGCGGTGGTAGTTCGGAGGACGAAGCAACGGAGCATTGACAAGCAACGTCTTCAGCTTCTCAAAGGATTGCTGAGCGATTTCATCCCAATGGAAGGGAACGTTCTGCTTTAATAAACGAGTGAATCCTTTGGCCACCTCGGCATAATTCGGGATAAAGCGCCGAAGAAAGTTCGCTTTCCCTTGCAGACTCTGTAACTGATATAGGGAGGAGGGTGATGGGAGATTTATGATGGCCTCGACCTTTAAATGGTCAAGGCGAATTCTGTCTTTCGAGACTATGAATCCTAAAAGGTGACCAGAATCAACGCAGAAGATGCATTTATGAGGATTAAGCCTAATATTGTAGCGCCTGCAACGAAGAAAGATCTGGCGGAGATGCTCAGGATGGTCCTCTCGCTTAGCCGAATGGGCTGGCAAGTCGTCCAGATAAGGCTGAACGATATGGCGAATGTCATGAAAAGCATAGGACATCGCACGCTGAAAAGTGGCTCCAGCGTTCTTCAAGCCGAACGGGAGTTTTTTATACGCGAAAGTACCCCACGGACAGATGAATGTGGTCTTGTGTTGATCCTCAGGTGCAATATTGATCTGATTATATCCTGAGAAACCGTCCATAAAGGAATAGATCTCACTTCCGGCACATTCGTCGATAATCTGGTCTATGAACGGAATGGGATAATTATCCTTTGGACAGGCGCGATTGATGTCGCAATAATCAACACAGACTCTAATCGTACCATGCTTTTTATCAACAGGGACAATGTTAGAAACCCATTCTGTGAGGGGGATGGGATAAATAAAGCCCGCGTTCAGAAGTTTTTCAACTTCTGCCTTGATGGCAGCGGCTTTCCGAGGATGCATGGGGCGTAAGCGTTGGCGCACTGGCTTCGCACCTGGATAGGTTGGAATCTCATGCACTACGATACTGGGATCAATCCCCGGCATTTCCTCGTAGGACCATGCGAAAACATCTCTGAATTCCTTAAAAAGCTCAGTATAGACTTGAATCTCATCGGGAGAACAAGTCACACCCACATGAATATTCTCAACGATCCCCGGTTTAACGGAGATGTTGATTGGGATGGTTTGAGTAATGTTACTCAGGTTACCCTCCGAAAAAACCTCGTGCGTCAAAAGGGGCATTTGAAGAGGAGGGGTAGGAACCTGAGTAGCATAATGCTCCAGACAGTCAGTCATTGCCCCCAAGCTAGGCATAAAAGAGGAGCGATGATGTCCATCGCCCCAAGGCAGCTCCTCAAGAGACATAGTTTCAATGATGGCCTCATCAGAAGGAAAAGTCTCTTTGAGAGGATCAGGTGAATCGGCCTGACCAAGCCAGGGGGATTGAGAGTAGACGTCGAGAGCCATGCTCAACGGAGCATGCTGAGGAGGTGGAGGATCAGATGTGGCAACAATTTCACAGTAGCTGATCTCTACTGGAGTCAAGGGCATTGATTCTCCAAACTCAAACACCTGCTCAGGCGTAGGAATAAGCTAGGGGTCATCGGACCTGGACATCATGTTGACTTGAGCGGTGTGCGGTGGTGGCGCGAGAAAAATACCCATGAGGACCGGGTCTTTGAAGAGACCAGGTCCCACACTGTCGGGGGGATTCGGAATCTGATCCATGTATGGCACGTTGTTCTTAGAGGTAGAGGTGAAAAATGACAACTGATCCACCATGACAATTTTTCCCTCGTGAGGGAACTTAAGAAATCGAAAGACGGTGGACGGCACGCAGAGCATGGCATGAGTCTAGCTGCGGCCAAGAAGTATATTGTAGTTGAGTTTAGCGTCAACCACTTCCACTTCCACATTGACAGTCTTCCCCTGTAATGTGATCGCTAGACTCTCGAGAACACCTAGGGGTTTGGATTCCCGACCATCAAATGCCTCAAGGGCATTGGGAGATGATGAAAGGGTTGGAGAGCTGATGGCCTTCCAGCAAGCGGAGGACATAACGCAGGTAGATGCACCTTCATCCACGACGGCCCTATGAATGTTAAGACCGTTAATCCCGACTTGGATAATAAGAGCAATTTGATGTGGAAGCCGGGGAGTGAAATTCTCTAAATCGAAGGTGAGAAGACTCGAGTCGGTGGGATCAATGCCCCCGATCGCAGACAGTAAAGCCTTCCATTGCGAAGGACAACTTTGAAGAACTTCTAGCGTAGACATAGCAGATGGCGCTTGTGCCAAATCCTCAACAATGCTGTAATGTTGAGCGGCACGAGCATTCGGAGTATAAGAAGATCTTCGAAGGACAGGAGTAGGCTTCTCGATTTCCAACGGACCGGAGGCAGGGGGGGGGAGGTGGCCCATCCGCAACTGCCTTCCCGGGTGCCTGCCGCGATTCGTTGTAATCCTTCGACCGCGTAGCGACAGAGATAGGTGCAACACTCTTCATCATGAAAACCTGAGACCCAAACGGTGCAGATGGTGACGGCTGTTCGACCATCTGGGTCTGCTGAGATGGGAATGGCTCTTTTAGAACAGCCGGAGTCCCTTTAGGGCCCTTGAGAAGTTGACTAACCTCGGATCGTCGTGGACAATCCTTAGTATAATGGTCCCCTTCACAAATGAGGCAAGGGTACTTCGGTTTACGCTGAGAGCCATCCTCAGTGCGAGATTTAGATTCTGGCTTCGGGGCATCAGATTTAGATTTTCCTTTGCCCTTATTTTTCCCCTTGGAAGTTTTCTCCGTAGGATTGGCCTGAACGGCATTCACTTCCGCAGTTTTACCAGAATCGGAGGGGGAGGGATTAGCAGGAGCATTGTTGGAAGAATTAGACTTCTGCTTCCCATTCGAAGATTTCTTCGAATTCTGAGAGACAGAACCAATGACACCATCCACCGCAGGGGTAGGCGGAGCCTTAGAGGTTCCGGACCGCGGGGCATCAGGCAAGATATCATAAAGCGTGCCGGACTGAGAATATACAAGATCCAGATATTGGGCACGCGCAATGGCTTGTTCCTCCGTCACACACGCTCCCATCGCAATATCCTGAGCGATTTTATTCACAAAGGAGGTGGTGAACCAGTGAGTCAGTATCTGATCAGGTATGTGAAACTTGATGAGTCTACGATGGCGCCGCCACTCATGAATGTGATCAGAGATGTGAGTGGCTTTGTCCTGCTTCAGAGAAGTCAGGAGGTGCGTCCCGGCTTCATAACGAACCGGTAACTGGAAGTGCGTGAGGAAAGCCATGGCTAAAGAATTGAAATCTTGGAAAATGCCACGGGATAACTCTATGTACCACTTAGCAGCAGCTCCAGTTAAAGTACGTTGGAAGAGGCGCAGGCGAATCGAATCGTCGACCCAAGAGTTAGACGAACACCAAAGATGATACATCATCACATGTGCTTGGGGGTCCTCTCCAGCTTTTCCCTCAAACTTGGGGCAATCACCTGGTATCTTGGTGGGAACCGGAGGCCAATATGGATTATGTAAAATCGGATCATTGGTTAACTTTGAAACATCCGGCAACTCCAAGGTGGCCAGGAACGGCAATGGTGGATTGACCGTCATGCCAGACCCAGGATGAGGACCGTTACCTGTACTCCACAATGGTTGTGAATATCCTTGCCCTCATGGGTTCTGTCCCGTAGGATTCTGACCATAGGGGGTGTAGGTTGTATAACCAGACTGATTTGGATGCTGGTAACCAGAGTGTGGGGCCTGATAACCAGGGTAGGGGCCCTGATTATACGTCGGCCTGGTGTAAGCAGCGTTTGGATTTGGCTGCTGAGTATAGGTAAAACCGGGTGGAGGAGGATAATACTGAGAGCCTCTGGGGTGGTTATAATTCGGTTGAGATTGACCATGTGGATAATAACCACCCTGAGGATGAGTAGGCTGCTGAAAAGTGGAACCTTGCGGAGCCTGATAAGTAGGGCGCAGCTGTTGATTTGGCTGCGGCATTGAATGAGTCGGCTGCTGAGCAGGGTTAATAGAATGAGCAGGCTGCCCTGAGTGAACAGGTTGACCCGACTGAGAGGGCTGCCCTGAATGAACAGGTTGGCCCGGATAAACAGGTGGCGCCAGTTGAGCAGGCTGGCCTGGTTGTGAATGAGCCCCAGGTTGTACCGGATGGGCCGGTTGGCCTGGAGGCGGAACACCAGGTTGTACCGGATGGGCCGGTTGGCCTGGTGGTGGAACAGGGCCAGGTGCCTGCTGAAAACCGGTTTGACCCGAAGCGGAACCATAGGATGGTCCCGGCTGATATGCAACGTTAGAAACAACAGGATACTGAGGTTGCATAGGTAAAGAAGGCTGGATTTTCCCCCCAGGACCATAGACCGGTCCCGGTTGATACCCCGGCTGAGGCTGAACAGGTTGACCGGAAGGGCTATAATACTGTCCTTGCGGACCGTACGATGGCCCTTGTTGGCCGACAGGATAGCCTTGCATGGGCTGCCCCTGTGGATCATAAAGATAGCTAGGTTGGCCCGCAGGTTGGCCTTGGAAAGGCTGTCCTTGCGGGTTATAAGCCTGGTTATAAGGTAAACCTTGAGCATAGAGGTAAGCCTCAGGAGCGGGTAGATGTAAAATCTCCCCGTGCTCATCATAATGACCTGGGAAAGCATACACGGGTGTACCATCCTGTGCATAGTGCGAAAAGTAAGAGCGGTTGGGATCTTGGGAGGATGGTCCAACCTCGGCATTCGGCTGTTGCAAAGACAACTGATACTCCTCCGGAGAGATGTTCTTCGGTATAGCAGTCGCTAGATAAACATCTTCACGAGTTGGCACAGGCCTCGCAGTGGATGCTGTGACAACAGGAGAAGAGGCGGCCACACAGACAGTGGGCCGGATGGGAACAGAAGTAATGGGCGTTTGAGGAGACACCCCGGGCGCAGTAGCAGCTGGCCTAAGAGAAGGCGCTGACACTCCCATAGAGGCTGCGGCGGAAATGATCTGACCCAAAGATTTGTATCCCTGTGGTAAAGAGGGACTGGCTATTGACATGTCAGCCAGCTCAGAGTTGTCTCCCTGAAACAATATTCGTGGGAAGAGCTGATAGTCTTCACCAGACGTTGGGATTTCCTCACCAGAATCACTCATGGTTGATCCTGCCGTTAAATCTCGCAAGAGACGGCGAGGACTAGGAGGAAATACAGCAGCAACAAAAGGCGAACCCGATGTAAGAGAAAGGAAATCAGCTCCTAATCTCAATTCAGACACAAGGTCCGAAAAGGGCCAATTGAACTCAACTGGTCCTCCAAAGGGTTGCTCAGTGAGAACTGGTCCCCCTTCAGGAAACTCAGAAACAACAGGCTGCTGCAGTTCAATAGAGGATTGGGAAGCCTCTGAAGAATCGTCCGTGTAAGGACTACCAGTAGACGAAACCGAAGGTTCCGCCACTGTGGCAAAAGACCAGAGAAAAAGAAGCAAACACACACGGGCTGAAAACGAGTTAAGACACATGATCAAATGGTCAGCAAGCAATATCTAAGCGGGCGTGTAATCATGGGTGATTAATTTTTACCACATTGAAAATTAAGAAACTTTACCGTTTCATGTTTTAAGAGTCGAGAAACGATAAAAGATGACTCTATCTCTTTCAGATTTGACACAAGCATGAAAGGACAAGCGCTTGACGGTCTTTTCAAATTTAGGGAGTCAGAAAAGACCAAATGACTGCTCAGGAAAAACTAGGCACAAAGGGTGTACCAAATAACCGTGAACTGCAATATACACCTTGGTTTTAATAATGAAGAAGAAATCAACCAAGGACTTTCCGTACGTGCAGGCAATCTCCCCGAATGCTGTGTTCGATGTATCACGGGTATAGGGCGGCAGACTCGGCTTCCTGTGGATAAAGGATTGAAAACCTAGAGGGGTCTCCCTTTATATACGCGACGGTACGGGGAGCACAAGTCCGTACTAGCGCTGTCTAAAGCCAAAAGGCGAACGACAGCTGCTAGGTTTAAAGACGCCGGAACACGTCTCTAGCCTAGACCTCTAAATATGTTTCATTAGATTTCAATGCTGCCTTAGGTTAATTGAATAGATTTTAAAGTTGATCTTCAATTAAGTTCCAGTTTTCAGGCCCTAACGAATGTGTTGTTTCAAAAACTCCTAAATGCAAAGCTACATGCCACAGTACACCATTTCGTTCGATGAAAACTAGCTACAGAAGAGTTGAGAGTTTTTTACACAAACAAAATGATCGGAAGACAAACAATGATATCTCTAATGCAACTAATGAAATCGAAAATTTTCATTCAAATCACTAATTACTAGTAAAATCGAAAAATTTCAATTTGCACTAATCAACCAAAAGCAAAAGAGATTTTTTTTTTTGTAATTTTCAATGTTTGATAGCTAGATGCACTAAACAAACTGAAAATAAAAGAGAAGCAACTTGAGAAACGATATTGAGAGAGCAAAACGAACAAATTTCACTCAATGACACAAGCAATCAGATCTCAAATCGACCAAAGTCTCTCAAAACCAAGAAAAGACTCAAAGGCTCCAATGGACCGTGTGATCTAGGCCCAAAGCAAGACCAAACGAAATTTGAATGAAGAAATGAGCAATCACCCAAAAATCGCAACAAAACAGTGAACAACTACTAAGAGGATGCAGAGGAGCAATCAGAGAGTTGACTGGATAAACGAAACACCAAAACTCCCAAGGAGGGCTCGATACACAAAGCCACTAGATGCCCTAGGGCTTAAAATGTGAAATCGATAGATAAAAGCAAACAACCAAAGGACGAAGGCAAATTCCCAGTCAAATAGGACCCCAACACACTCAGGTAGTCGAAAAATCAAGAAGAAAAACACTGACCAGACCTAGAGAGCTCAAAACTGAGCAAACTCAAAAACCCTACAGGAGTGGCGCGACTGTAAGGCTGCAACTGGCGCCAGTAAGCAATTGGCGCGGGCGATACAAAAGCAACATGCGCCAATTGGCGCGACTGTCAGGCTAAAAAGCGTGCTAGTCGAGTTTCTCAGCCAAAAATAAAAAAGAACTACTCCAGAAGCAGATCAATGTAAACTAAGCAAACCAAGAAGCAAAAAACAGCAAAAGAACCCAGCCCAGAAGGCTAACCAAGCAAGGAAAATCATAAAACAATCAAAACGAGACAATCCAAACGAGACAGTGAAAACTAGACGATTCCCCAGTGGAGTCGCCAAATTGTTGAGGAGGTAAATGCCCTCTGCGGACAGAGGCGATCCCTACTAGCCCAGCAGGGGTCTAGCAACAATCATCAAATGCTACAGCGCAAGTTCCTAATTGCGAATAAATAAGCCAATGATGGAGGCCTACCTGGAGTCCAGTGCTATGATTCGTAGAAGAGACAGCGTTCCCGTTCCTCAGCCTCGGCAGATCACGATCCCCACGATCTTCGTGAATGGACACCTGCACATGCAAGAAACAACACGAATACAAGCATAAAATCCAGAATACGCAACTATATATCAGTCAGAAAGGATATAACTCATCATTAACATAAGTGAAAAACAGAGTGGAACCATAACCGGTAGTCATTCATTAATAAACAATCGAAAGAGAGTACAACCAATGTTCTGACGCCGCGGTCTCCTTCGTAAGGGTCCCCAGTCATTCACATCTCACAAAGCTCGCCAGGGAAAGGGAAAGCCTCTCTAGAGTCTCTCGACGATAGTCTCCTTACTTGAGTCGGCCTTAAGGGAAGAAAGAGGGCTCTTACAGCACAAAGGCTCTTGGGAATTTGGAGATTCAAAGCTTAGGCACTTCAAGACTAGCTTGCAATGGAAATAGGCAAGCTTTTATAGATGGGGAAGGAGGGAGTTGGGATCCCTATTATTGTGGGATTGGCCCTATCATCAAGGAAGGTTCCATGAGAGGTGGCAAACCACTTCCCTTCCATGGAACTCCCGCAGCCAAACCTCCCAAATCAAGATAGGCAATGGTTTCTGAGTTTGTTGAAGCACAATTTCCGCCATCTTTATTTAAAAAACACTCCTTAAATTAATTTGTGTTACTGTGTGTTACTCTGGAACCCAGGCCTTAGGTTAGCACGGCCTCTTTATGTCTTTCCCCATTAGCGCGGTAGTAAAGCTGCCGCCTTGTCTAAAAGGAGATGTTTTCATGGTTTTTTGCAAGGATATGTCTTTAGGGCAATTGAAGCTCATGTTTAGAGGAATGCAATGATGATGGTTTCAAGGCATGACATTGCTCACAGGTCACAAAAAATGGGTCCTCCATTGTGCGAGGCAGAGGGGAATGGTAGGGACGACAAATGCTTGTGTAACACCTGAGAATAGCGGGGACAACGAAGGAAGGGGAATTCGGGGGCAGCTTCAGAGATTTCCTTGAAGGGCCGAGATTGTGGCAATGTGAAGGGGGTGGGAAGGAATTACTTGAAAGTGGAGAAGACGACATTGGATGGAAAGCGAGGGGAGAGCGGAGAGATAGGGGTGGGGGTTAAGCAGAGAGGCGAGAGGCGGTGACGCATGCACCGAGGGAGGGAGAAAAAGAGCCGATGCACATGACCCCTATGGCGAAGAACGTGCGAAGGAGGGTGCTATCCTTTGGGACTGAGCGAGGTGAAAGGGGAATCGAGAGGGAAGGAGTGGCCATGTATGCAGGCTGGGCGTCGCTGCAAATTCCCCTACGACAATGCAGGTGATGCCTTACGCGAGGCATGGCAGTTGTGGAATGATGATAGAAGGCGAAGAATTCGGGTGGCACAGGCAGAGGAAACGGAGAAAAAAATCCAGGCGGTGAAGCGAGATGGAGAGCACAAAAAGGACTGTGGGTGAAATGAAAACTAGGGGAAAAACTAATGCAACAGCCCAAAGGGCAGTGCTTACCCAAAGCAGTGCGGAGGCTTCGAACGTCAGCCTCAGGAGAGAAAATAGAGCTCACGCGCAGGAGCTGCAGCGACATGGAGACCTGCAAACCAGTGCACATCCAAATCAGAAAAGCCAAAGCCAGAATCGAATGCAAGGGCAGAGGACCAGAGCCGGACATTTTGAAACAGGCGGAGTCTCGGCCTCCCCACCGACATAAATGCCACGTAGGGTGACGGCCTACAAGATTTAATAAACCCAAGGCGAGTAAATGCGAACCTCGGGCGGCCAAGTGGGCAAGCCACATGCCAGCTCGCAGGTTCATCACTGTCAAATCTTTAATAACCACCCACATCCGGGAGGTTGCAGTCCTTGTGCACCAGCAGAGTGCAATCCTAAATGATTTTTCTGTCATGGAGGCTGGAGAGGGGGCCTGCTGAAAGAGATTGAGCACACAACACACCTTTGTTAGCCAGAAGGTCTACCACTTTGTTGCCAGATCTTTTTGTATGTTTGAGAAGTATGGCTCTGTGCTCTTGCAGCCACTCAGCGATGAGCTCCAGACTAGCCATTAGCCTCCAGCTGTCAGCAATTTGATATGGAGGGGAGCCAGAGAGAAGCCTGCTTACCATATTGATAAGGATTTGAGAGTCTCCCTCTATCTCAATAGGAAAGAAGTTGTGGAGCTGGGCAAGTTGCAAGCCTTGCCAAAGACCTTCCAGCTCAGCAGAGTTATTGGTATCCCACCCTATAGATCCGAAGAAAATAAGCAAGGGGTTGCCTTTGTGGTCACGGAAAATTCCTCCAAAGCCTGCTTCCCCTAGATTGCCTTTGGAGGCTCCGTCAAAGTTAAGCTTCAGGCAGCCAGCTGGGGGGGGGACCCAAGTGTCATGACTTTCTTTCTGTGGCCCCCAAGAGCCAATTGGCCTAGGTTCAAGACTGATCTCAAGCTGCCATTTATTCCAAATTTGTTGCTCAAGAGGCAGAGTCGGGAGGTCTTCCTGCTGCCATTGTTGAAGTGCCAGCGTTTCTTGAAGATTACGACATAAAATGCTCCAAAGTATATCTAGTGGAGTGGACTGATTTTTGAAGATGCGCCTGTTCCTCTCTTTCCAGAGACTCCACAAGGTAAGCCCGGGTAAGATCCTCCAAAGAGAGTTTAGAAGATGGCATTTGTAAGGTGCAACGGGCCAGTTGCGAATGATGTGGATCAAGTCCCTCGAGTTGCGACCATCCCTCCTGCACTTGGTGCCAATGTTCTCCCAAAAGAAGTCAGCCAACGTGCATGTTATCAAGAGATGTTGGGTGGTTTCCTCCTGGCAATGACAATTGGGACAGCGGGAAGGCCCAGTGAATCCTCTTTTCATTAGATTATCCCAGGTAAGAACTTTTTTATGACAGAGCAGCCACAAGAAAGTAGTCACCTTCTGCCATAGTCGAGCTGACCATAGCTCCTTCCAGTAGGGATCAATGGGATCGTGAGACTGGGTCATTAGAGCATAGGCTTCCTGAGTGGTGAACCTGCCTTTAGAGGTGTGCCCCCAGCGAAGGATGTCCTGCTTGTCGGAGAATCTATATTTCCTGATATTTAATTCCGCTTCCAAAGCGGGATGAGCCTGTACCTGCTGGTGGTTCAGACAGTGAGCTGCTGATTTCCAATACCTGAATCCCTGCTCGTGGTTTTCTTCCCAAAAGTGGTGCACCGTGGCCTCTAGAGGAGAAATCATATCAAGCTGGAGGGGCGACGTGATGATGGATAGTAAGTTGGGCTACTGTTGCCAAGAGTCAGTCCAAAAGCGAGCAGTGTGCCTGTTGCAAAACTCCCAGAAACTATGTTCTTGAATAAGGAGCTGGTGCTGTTTGGCAGCATTCTAGATCAGCGAGCCAGCATCAGCGATGGTTAATCTAATGAGCTCTGTAGAGTGCCTGTGGTTTGCATATTTGGCCGTCCAAAGTCTCGCCCAGGGGGTAGAAGGGGTAGAAAGCCACTGCCACCAAATCTTAGCCCCCATTATTGCATTGCTGTGCTGAGGATCACAGAGACCCAAGCCACCAGCGTTCTTTGGCTTGCAGATCGTGGTCCACTTGACCAAGGCCCATTTCCTGTTCTATCCTAAAGCACCCCACACGAAGTTATGCTGAAGAGACTTGATTTGCTTGAGGACCCATTTGGGGGCTGCTAAAACAGAGAAAAGGTATAGAGGCATAGATTGTAGGACAGATTTGACCAGAATGAGTCTGCTGGGGAGGTTAAGGGGGCGAAAAGTCCAGGAGGACAATCTGGCTTCGAGCTTGTCCAGGAGGGTTCTCCATGAAGAGTGCTTGAGGGCCGAATCGATCAAGGGAGCACCAAGGTATTTAGCTGGCAATCTGGCAATGAAGAATCCTAGGATTCTGGCAATACGGTGCTGAATGGGAAGAGCGGTGTTAAAGAAGAAAATTTGTGACTTGGAGGCATTAGCAGTCATACATGAGGCTTCCGCAAACAGATCCATCAAGCCTTTAAAGGTGGAGGCTTCTTGAGCAGAAGGATGCCCAAAGAGCATGTTGTCATCCACGAATTGCTGATGGGTAACAGCAGGCGAGTCATGGACAACAATACTGCGGAGCCGATGAGAATGAAGAGCATGATTAATAGAGCGACCAAGTCCCTCTGCCATAAGCACAAATAGAAAGGGAGACAAAGGATCTCCCTGACGGATGCCTCGAGATGGGGAGAAAGGATTAGAGGGGAATCCATTGACCAGGACTGAGAAGAAGGAGGAGGAAATAAGGCTCATGACCCATCTGGTCCAAGGAGGGCTAAATCTGAAGGCAGCAAGCATCTGATGAATAAAATTCCAATTTAGTTTATCAAAGGCTTTAGATAAATCAATTTTGAGGAGCATACCTGACTTTTTGGTTTGCTTCAACGAGTGAATGACCTCATGCGTGAGGATAATGCCATCCAAAATTTGACGGCCCTCCACGTACCTAGTTTGCTCTGGAGAGATGAGCAGAGGGAGCAACGGCTTGAGCCTGTTGGCAATGACCTTTGAGATGATATTGTAGATAACGTTACAAAGTGCAATAGGTCGGAATTTTTCAGGCGTGACTGCTTGGTCTTCCTTAGGGACAAGAGTTATAAAAGTAGCATTAATCGACGGGAGAAGCCAGTGCATGGATCTGGATTCCTCCACCAGTTGCCAGACCTCATTTTTGATCAAATCCCAGAAGTGATGGAAGAAATTAGAAGTGAAGCCATCAGGCCCGGGAGCTTTGCCTTCCTTGTTTTGGGTAACTACCTGTTCTACTTCCAAAAGAGTGACAGGGCACAGTAGAAGCTTATTATGCTCCTCCGTGATGAGTTTCGGTATATGTTGCAGAACTTTGTTGATTGCAGGCTGCCTGTCGAACCGGTCTTCTTGCAGCACCGATTTGAAATGAGCGACTAGTGCTGCCTCAATGTCCTGATGACTCTCCAGTCTTTCTCCTATAGGGAAATGGAGGAAGCTGATGTTGTTATTCATCCGTCGTTGAATGGTGGAACGATGGAAAAATTTTGTATTTCGTTCCCCTTCCTTTAGCCACCTAATCCTGGATTTTTGTTTCCAAAAAATTCCCTCTTGCAGCCTTCTTACCAAATCATCATTGCATCCTTCTTGTATGATACAGAGCTGGATTTCTGCCATTTCCTTTTCAAGGAGCTTCTGCTTTTGGAAAATGTTGCCGAAGGTGGAATGATTCCAGTCTTTGATACGAGCTTTAAGATCTTTGAGGTGCTGCTGGAATTGAAACATTTTTTACCCTGAGGGAGGAGAGAAGGCATGCCAAGCAGCGTGGACCAGTTCCTTGAAGCCTGGGTGGGTGAGCCAGAAAGCTTCAAAGCGAAAATGTCAATTGAAGTGATTCCCCGGTCTGGTCCATTGGAGGGAGACGGGCCAGTGATCAGAACCAGCAAAAGGAAGAATGGCGGCCTGGAAATCCCCCCCAATGTGTATGGCATTATCAGATAGAAGAAATCTATCTAATTTGGAGGCGATTTTTTGTGAGCCCTTCCTCTTGTTATTCCATGTGTGAGAGCCATTAGCGTAGGGCAGGTCAATCAACCAATTTCGTTGAATGAAGTCTTTGAAGTGGGCACTGTCCGCCTCGAGTTTTACTTTGCCCCCTCTTTTCTCGTCCAAGTTGGTTATCATATTGAAGTCACCCCCCATTATCCACAAAGGGTAGGTTCTGGTTAAGTTTAGCTGCTCTATCGTATTTAGTAGATCGATTTTTCTTGCTATCTCATGAGGAAAATAGACATTAGAAAGATGTCCATGAAGATTGGTACCAAGGATGTGGAAGGAGGCCTGGATTAAGCTGTGAGCAGCATGCGCATCGCTGATAGAGACTTCTCTTGGATCCCAAGCAATGGCTAATCCGCCAGAGGCTCCAGAAGCATCAACCGCAATAGAATGACAACCTGGCCAGGCCCGTGAGAGAATAGGACCTAGGGTAGTGCTTGTGCATTTGGTTTCCTGCAGGAAAAAAACTTGAGGTCTTTCCATCTGTATCATGTTCTTGATCATTTGGACTTTTGAGGGGCTGTTGAGACCCCTTATGTTCCAGGAGATGAGCTTCATTGGGAAATACCTTCATGAGGTGAGAAAAACTTGGTAAGTTTAGGATACCTACCAGATTCAACAAGAAGCTCCCCAAGGAGGATAGTCCTTTGAAGGTCAGATTTCCTCCCTCTTTTCTTTGAGTCTTTAAAGAGTTTCTTCCCGTCCCATGAGCTTCCCTGCTGAATGCCTAGAGATTTTTGATGCTGCTGCGCTCTGGAGAGGGCCACAGTGAGGTTCTCGATCTGTTTTTCCGAGATCTGGTCAAACTCCTTCCTTTTGCAAGCTTGTTCCAGTGTAAAGATGTCCAGTTCGCCTATATCGACCATTTCAGTCTCGTCCTCCATAAGACTGATCTGATTCTCATTGGCACCAGCAATGTCGACCTCCATGTTAATGAGAGGGCCAGAACTAGATTCAGGCCCCGAGTGAGGCAAAGGAATGGTGAAGGCTTCCATTTGCGTGGTTTCAGCGTCAGGATTAGAGAGGACTCCGAAGCTATTACTGGTGGAGGGGGGAGTCGGGGTATGAGAGTGGGGCTTGGAGGACGAGGCAGGGGGCTTATTGATATGTCGGCGATGGTTATGGACTTTAGTATAGCCATCAGCATGAGGTGGAGAGGAAGCGTCAGGGGATTTGTTGGGAGGTGCATTCAGAGGGCAATTATGGAAGAGATGGCCATGGGTGTGGCATTTACGACAACGAAAAGGCACGTGTTCATAGTCGATGGACTGCACCCATTCAAAGTCGTCATGAAAGAGACTGACCGAGTCTGGAAGAGCTTGGGAAAGATGCATGAAGACGCAGATGCGATCATAGGATGTATAACGCCTAAGCTTTGTTTCATCTACAATTTTTATGAATTCGCCAAGGCCGTTACCAATATCTTTCAGTGATTCCTCATCCCAATATTCCAGAGGCAGGGAGTAAAGTCTGATCCAGAGTAGTGCCCAGCTGAGGTCTTCTTTGTCCGGGTTAAATCTTTCGATCCAGTCCCGCAGGTAGAGGCCTGAGGAGTTGAAAAAGTAGGGTCCCTCGTCCATGACTCAGTTTCTGTCCTCGAGACAATTGAAAATGGAAGTGAAAAACCCTTTTGGTCCTAGTTGCAGGGTGACCTGACCTTTCGGTTTCCATTTAGACTTGATCCATCCGTGCAGGGCCTTCTCTATAGGCCAAAAACTAACGCACTTGCCAATCAACGCGTGGTCTCTCATGTACTGGATCTGAGCGTTGATCCTGTGAATTGGGAGCTCGATTTTAGGGCGTTCTGTAGCTATCTGTTTGCAAGTAGCAGAGGAGAATTTTGGTGCGTCCGTAGTGTCCTTCGCTTCCGTCGTTTTGTTTGCTTATGATTATTATTTTTATTACTATTAATGTGAGCTATATAATGTTGGAAGTGTTTTAATGTATACTAGAATTTACTAGCCATTTTATTCATATGTTTATGCTAGCTCAAGTTGTAATTATAATTTTTTAAAGTATTTGAATACAATAGTGAAAATTGGAGTGCTTTTCACCCTCCAACACAATTCATATAATTCACTTCCCATGAGATCTTACAATAAAGCCATCAGACATCATGAAGTAATGTCTGCATATGTGCTTGCAACCACAAAACCCATGGTCATGTGTTTAAGTTTAACTGGATCCAATATCTAATGTTTAATATGGCTTGCAGGCTATTTCTTATGTCATGGATAATAATAATTATAAATTAATTATTTCTTGATCATTATAACTAGCAAGTGCACCACATGTTGCAAAAGAAATGCCGTAAGGCTATAGCATAGGAAAGAGTAGCCTAAAAGAAATAAGATGTTGCAAAGAAGGAGCCATCGTGAAGTAATGAAATGAAATTTTTTCTTCCATGGAATCATGTCATGGAGATTTCAAAGATATCGATGATAAGATTTATCAACAAGAAAGATAAAGTTCTTAAACTCTGAAGCGTCTTCTTGATTGAAAACTTACTAAACTAATAAGATATAGCTGAAGAGAAATAATTTAAAAACTTTTTGGCACAATTGTTACATAATAATTTGATGCACAACTTGTAGAGAAGTAAATATCAACTTGCAACAAGTCCAAATAAAACAAGTGAAGTCTCTCCTCGGTGTCTGCCATGTTCTTTCTTTTTTCAGTATTGATGATATGAAGTTGTTTTCTTTTGTTCTTTTGAAGCTAGCAAAAAATGTATGGAGAGGTGGCTTTCATCACTTCAAGAGTAGTAAAAATAAGGCTATTAAGAAAACAACTCCAACACCGAGAGAGATTCAGTAGCGTTTATGGAATTGGCGAACATTTCTTGTTCTGTGATGTTGGCTACTCAAGATAACTTTCTTGATCTTTTGTAGAAGAATTGAATCTGTATTTAGCTTATATTATATAAACCATGAAATTTTCAACATTCATAGCACGCTTTCCATCACATTTGTAGAGAAAATTACAACACAGTATCACAATTTTCTTATTAGAGCTAAATGCTTTATATGCAACAACGATGGATTTCATCACTTAAGAGCAGTAGAAACAAGTTTATTGCGAAAAAAACTCTAACACATTTTTAGAGAAAATTATAACACAATATCACACTTTTCATATCAGAGCTAAATGCTCCTATATGAAACAACGATGAATTTCATTAGTTAAGAGAAGAAAAACAAGTTTATTGAGAAAACAACTTGAACACATTTGTAGAGACAGTATCACACTTTTCTTATCAGAGCTAAATTATCCTGTATGCAACAACGATAGCTTTCATCAGTTCAAGAGCAGTAAAAACAAGTTTATTGAGAAAACAACTCTAACACTGAGAGAGATTCGAAAGAAACTATTGAATTGGTGAACATGTCTTGCTCTACTATCTTGGATATGGGGCATATCTTTCTTGATGTTGTATACAAGATTGCAAATTTTCATGTACCTTATACTACATTAACCATGAGATTGTGATCATTTAGGGCACACTTTCGATAACATTTATAGAGAAAATTACAATAGAGTATCACATTTTTCTTATCATATCTAAATGTTCATATATGAAACAACTACCTTGTGCCTCATAGCTTCAATTGGTGCAAGGAGGAGGAGAGGAGAAGTGGCAAGGTGCAAGCTAGAATAAGAAGAGAAAGAAGAATTCTTATTTTAAATAAAAATAGTAGAAAGAATCACATTAATTACCATGACCCTCATGTACATTCCTCTTATTGCTTATGTTTGTAACTTATTCTTAATCACATAGTGTCAATTTTTTAAAACTATAATCTACAAGTATCACTTTTTATAGCTTTGGCCATTACTATGTATGGGGTTCATTGCAACCTTGGATATATTATGTGAGTTGTTGTGATTGTTTTTCTTGTGGCTACAACTTAGTTTTGGTTGTCAGCTAGATATCATGATTCAAAGCTCTGTTAACATCTAAGATCCTTATAGCATTAGATATATTTTAATTTTTGTGAGCTAATGTGATGTTTTATTAGTCATAATGATTCAAAAATTAGTTATTATACCACAATATTGACTTTCTCATTGTATGTTTTGTTTATGAAAATTATGTAGTGAAAACCTTTGTTTAAAATTTCAGACTAAAAAATTGAGTAAGTTTGACATCATATAATATGAAATTTGTTTATGATTAAAAAAGTAAAAAACATTTAAGATTTTTTAGATAAAATAGCCATTTTCTTTGATTGAGGATATAAACTAGAATATACTCTCTCTTGAGAAGACTATACAATACATATTGGATGGATGGAAAGGTTATGATAAAATCTGTACAAAAAACCCCTTAGTGTTGTCTCAACTTACTCTATTTTTAATCACATAGTGTCAATTTTGTAAAACTATAATTTTTAGTAGGACTGAGTGGGTTTTTTTTTGTAAGTTTTGTTTGGAATTGAAAAATAAAAAAAGTTATAAAAGGTAAAATTATTTAGTGAAAAGCATTGTTTCAAATTTCAGAACAGAAAGTTGAGCAAGTTTGAAATCATATAATATGAAAACTGTTTATGATTATAAAGTAAAAAACATGTAATATTTTTTAGATACAAGTAGGTAATTAAAGATATGTATATAGTTTTTTTGAAGGGAAGAAATTTGGTATTCATTAACGAAAAAAAGTATGTATGTAGTTACAAATTGTTATAACTAAGTAATTAAGGGAAAATTTAGTGTTATTTAAATATCAAAGGTAAGGGCATTCATCATTATTTCTCAAGATAAGTTATGTCTAATATGAAAATTACAAAAAAATCACATATTCTTAATAAAAAGCATTATTAATTTAATTTTTTATATATTAAGAAACCCTACTTATGAATAATAAAGCATATGTAACATAAATAATATATAACAAAAAAAACCATGTATTTTTCAAATAATAAAATAGTTGTAACAAAAATAATATAGAAAAAGAAAAACTATGTATATTTGGATGTATGAAAATTTAGATGTATTTTATTAAGTAATTTTTTTAAAAGAATAATGGTTATAAATATTTAAAAACTATTTTATTAAATAATTAGTTTATATCTATATTATTTATGAGATGGATCAATTCTCTAGGCCATTTAATTCCCCCCTTTAAATATAATACATTCCACATGAAGACCATGGGTCAATACCATGGGTTATTTTTATAGTTTATGATGCATTTTATTAAGTATTTTTTTTAAAGAATAATGGTTATAAAAATTAAAAAAATATTTTATTAAAGAATTAGTTTAGATCTATATTATTTATGAGATGAATCAATTCTCTAAGCCATCTTAATTTTCCACTTTAAATAAACTACATCCCACATGAATACCATGGGTCAATACCATGGGCTGCTTTTATAGTTTATTATTATTTTATGTTATTATTTTTATTTTTTATTGTATTTTAACCTTGTTAAAATGTTCATTACATTATGGAAATCTCTTTATTTAATTTACTTTTATTTTTAATTTTGTGTAGTTTGACATTGTCAAAATGTTAAACATGACATTACAACATTTCTATCATACTTTTTTGGAGAGCATGGTGACACAAAAATACTTATTAAAAAGAAAAAAACTAACATTGTAAAAAACATATATAAAACTATATCTAATGGCCTAAAACATCTCAACCGTCTAACATTTGATCCAATGGCTCAGACATGGACACAATGGTAGCAACTAGGAGAAAGGAGAGTTGTTTCAACTAAGAGGTCCCTTATGACGTAATTTATAACATATTAAAAATATATAATTAGTTAATAATATATATATATATATATATATATATATATATATATATATATATATATATATATAAACCATTGTTTATGTAGAATATTTGACCTACCTAAATACACGTAAGAATGAATATATATATATATACATACTTTGAAGGTT
Source organism: Pinus albicaulis (assembly GCA_034641835.2). Taxonomy (NCBI): domain Eukaryota; kingdom Viridiplantae; phylum Streptophyta; class Pinopsida; order Pinales; family Pinaceae; genus Pinus; species Pinus albicaulis. The sequence goes on from CM076584.1 coordinate 1,570,908,125, forward strand.
ACAATATTTTTGTTACTTGGATTAATCTTTCTTGCAGAAAAGAGTGATCTCTCTAGAATTCTAATGGAAAAATAGAAACAAACATACAAAACAATGGTGCTTTTCTTAAACTATAACTGAAACATGAGTCGTGTAGTATGCAAAAGATGACTTACCTATTAACGAAGTGCTTGTAGAAGTCCTTCGAGTCCTTTCGACAACTAGCTTTTCCTCAATGCTTTATAGTCTCTCCAAATGCCTTCCAGAGTTTCTCCATGACACACCAAAAGAGATCTGCATAGACAAAAACATTCAGAGGGATCAAAGAATCTTTCATATAAAAGAAAATGTAAATAAAATCTTTAGTCTATCATACAACATATAAATGAATCAATAATCAGTTATAAACCATGTGAGTGATCAAGGAATCCCACAAATAAAATCAAAATAGAGGCATTTAGGAAAGAAAAATTACTTTGTATTAAAAGAAAGGGAAAAGAAGCTTACAGCCTTGTGCCTTGATGTCACAAGCCTCTTCCAATGGTCTCCTTTCTTTTCCTTGATGACAAGATCTTCAAACCCAAAACCAAAAGCACGAGTTTACCAATCCAAGTCTCTAAAAGTCTCTAAAAATCTCCCATCCTTATGCTGAATTTATAAGGAGTATGAGGAGGTTTCTAGTTCCACTTCTCAAGGGATATGATCCTTAAGAAATGAAGTTAAGTTCCATATACCAAGGGATGAGGCGCATGTATGTAGTGGTTCGATGTTTCTAATTTGGATAAGATCTCCGCAATTTTTGTTTAGAAAAACTACGCATGCGCGGGTTTTGTTTAGAAAAACCATGCAAGTGCTCAAAAATAATTTTTAAATAGTGAAAACCAAAATTCCCTTTTTCCCTAATATTATTTTACTTCAAACTTCATAAGAAATTCACTTGAGACATACCATATTGATAATCATCGTAGCAAATTTCAGTGTAACAATTTTATTCCTAACCGATGATAGGACCATACAACACTGTTGTATGATGAATATTACGGTAGATGGAATTAATATATGACGTATCATAGGGGCTTTCTACATTAAACGAAATGTTAAAATGGAATTAATATATGACGTATCATAGGGACTTTCTACATTAATGGAAATGTTAATTTTTAGGTTAGATTGTATGCTTTGATAAATTATATTTTTATTAGTTTATATATATATATATATAGAGGTTATCTTAATAAGTAGTTTTTAATGTCGTTGGTCATCCTACTGCTTACATTTCAACATTTCTATAGACTAAATAATTTGGGTTATATGCAAAATTTTACGCTAATACATTTAGCGTAAATGTTATCCAAAAATATGGAAAAGTATTCTTGGGTGTATCTTTAATGCTTTCCTTGGTATATATCTATTTATATGTAAGGAAGGAATACTTCCATTTGAGTGGTTTTAGAATTCATACATTTTCTTCTTCGCACAAAAAGTGGTTTCCAACAATTGAACTTGGTCCCCAAAATCTAATTTCTAGTAAAAAAAAAAATCTAATAATGAAGATATTTTATTGAAGATATTTTAGAACTAAAAATGACCTAGAAAATCTATTCCATCAAAGGAACATGGCAGTTATCTTTATCAAACTTTTCAGTGAAATTTAAAAAATCCATATTAAACGGAAGAAATCCCTATATAAACGGATTTCCCCATATTACTTTCTAATAAGCACTAAATTCATAACCCAGGAAGAATGACGAACCTTGAAGATGATCACTCCATGTTTCAGTTTCTCTAATTCCTTCTATATAATAGGTTGAAGAGTTGGATGCCCCTTACATATGTCTTGCTAAAAAGGCTTAACATCGTCTATGAGTTGAACGATATGTTATATGATCTTTATGTCATAACTCTTTAAATCTTCGTAAACTTAACTGAAGACGTCTTTGTATTGCCTAAAAAAACCTAAATATATGTTTTCTTTCTTGCTTATAAGTGGTAGGTGAAAAGATTGATGTTCTTTTCGTTTCCCTCATTTCCTAAATTGAATAACTAATAACTCATATAAGGTTTGTTATTCTTAAATAGTCACCCTTTCTCAAAATATTGTTGACATATTAAACAACTTTAACGTTAGGAAATCATTCATTTTACGCATATTAGATTACACCTAATATAATCAACGTGTGGTTATGCTTGGCTTCATCATGTTCCTCGCCATCTATAACAATATTTAAAAAATACTTCTTTGGTTAGGAATTCAATGATTTTGTCATCATCGTTTATTACCTTCCATGTGGTTACCTTATCTAGGATTCAAGGGTTAAAAATAATTTGAATAAAGAAAATGCTATTCAAGTGAGCAAACCTAAAAGTAGCGCATTAGCAAAGGTATGAACACATATATTCTTAGTACGGGGAGTATAAGTAATTCAGAACAAATAAAAATTATTAGTTAATTTCCTTGAGGGGAGAAACAACATATTTAATTCCTGACATAATTGATTGTTATTTTTTATTCACTGAAAACTTTCAACCGTTTTACCTCGTAGCTTTGATCAAACTTGAATCAAAGTTTCATACTCGATTATGTTCTCGACAAAATCTAACTCTAATACTTTTTTGGTGGATCAATAAGGATACAAATTTTCGTAGCTCCTTCGCGTGATCTGGAGCCGTCAATGAGAAGAATCAAATTTTTCATGTCGATGTTTAAGTTAGAGGAACTAGTCTTAGCTAAAGTTATGATTTTTACAATCAGTATCACCAATCCATGTGCTTTGAAAGAATTTGATCTGTGTTCCTACTTTTGGAGGCGATTCGTTACCTGCATAACAACCAAACCAGGTTTCCTACAACTAATTCTGAGACTAATAGGTTTATTTTGACGTTCTAAGTTTGTTATTGTACGTTTCATATGAGTCCATCTATCCACTTCAATTTCATTAGTTTTTCGTTTGTACGTTAACCATTAGTGTGACCAATTAGCAACAAGGTGCCCCTATAGTTTTTGTGAAAATAGCACAAAAAATTAAAACCATAAGACTAAGAAATACTAACCACAATAATGTCAACTATTCAACAAACATTGGGATCCAAAGCTAACCTAGTCACGCCCTCTTTAATTTGACCCATAACGTTCACGTTAGACTTGTCTCATAGAATAATTAATATAAATCACCTAGAGAAAACAACATTAACCTTTTTACAAATGAAGTAATGCATCACATTAAATGACAATCCAATGACAATCCTAAATCCAATAGACAATGTTGTAATTTATAATTGAACATTTTGAAGGTTATGACAAATGGAAGAGTTTGTGATATTGAATATGTGATTATGCTATTTATATTCATAATTTATTTTTGCATTTTTTTAGTTTTTTATTTTCATACAAATTTTTCTAATAGAGGAAATTTAAGGTCTAAAATAGGTCTCCTCAAGGAAAACAAGAAATAATAGCTAAATTAATAATATAAGAGCTTTCGATTTTCAAAGGAGAAGAAGGAAAGCTACTTTTTAAACCATATTTTTGACTTCTCTCTTTGTCATTTACTCATATTTCAAGGTTAGTAACTCTTTGGATACATAATATAATTATGCATCCAAGGAGTTTCCACACATGAAATTTGAGTAAACCTATAATGTGATAAGTTGAAAATATGATTAAAAAATTAGTTTTCCTCCTTTGCTTCCAAAAGTATTTTCCCTTATGGTTGACATCAATACCTTAAATGTTATTAATTCTTTCATAATTTATTTTTATAATAGATATTTTCTTTTGAGGTCCACTTTTTTCCTCTAAATTTCCTTGATGTCTAATTTTAATAGGAAGATTTCCACTTTTTTATTTCATTATGATTTTGTATTGTAGAGGTGAGAGAAATTTCAAGATTTTTAATATTACCTCTATCTATCAACGATTTATATAAATGTCATGCATGGAAAATCTAGCGTTAGTATTTTTCATTTCTCTAATGGAATTTCACCCCATGGTTTTTACAACTGAGCCTTCCATTGCAAATTTCTTGTTTTGGGTGATAATCATGAGATTTTATAGTTGAGTTGGAGTAATATTTCCTTAAATTTAAAATGGGATATACCTTTCCTTTCCATTATGTCAGTTTTTGTAGAACTAATGGAAATACAGATATGTCCTTTAGAACTTAAATTGCAATCTTTAAGAGTAATTTCAGTAGCATGCAACTTTCCTACTAAAACGTCTTCTACCATGTCATATTCATGTTTAAGAGATCACTCCTAAAGGATTGTAGTTTCTTCACTAGTCATTATTCATCCTTTATAACATCATATGTATTGGTTTCTTGGATAGTCTTCATAGTCAATAATTGTGTAAGAGAGATAAGTCCTATGCCTGATTAATATCCATTGATGAGTAATATCTTATATAAAATAATTGATGTTACCTTTGGCTTCATATTCAGAGGTTCAATGATTCTTCCTATCCCCACCTATGACTCTTCATTTTCTAATATTTACGATATATATAATTAGTGCATAATACCAAAATATATTGTGTCCAACATTCCCCCCCATAACCTAAAGTGATGTTTGTGAGTCCAAGCACCATTCTAAAAATTTTAAAACCTAATTTTTTGAGTTCTTTCGTGAAGATATTGAAAATATGCACATTTCTGGAACAATGTATTAAGTGAATAGGCTTCGCATCTATATGATACTAAATAAAATGATATCCTGGATTCATCTGATTGGTTCAACCATGAAATAATTTATTCTTGGCCAACTTGATTAAAAAACTATTTTCAACTAGGAGAAGAGAAAAATTCACTTGTTTATCCTATAAATATTTAAGTGTTTTCCTAATATACAAAATCTATTTTGTTTCTTTAGAAGTTTCTACATATTTAACCTCTATCGTGGAACTTTCTAGAACTAACTATTTGCATGACCTTGAGGACATAGTTGTTGTCTATAGGATAATGAGATATTCTACATTTGATGCTCCATTTTATTTTTCCCTATCAGAATATAAGTTAGAATAACTAATAAACCTGAGATCGTCGACATTAGAATAGTTGAGTTCATAATCCTAAGTTACTTTCAAGTATTTGTAACAAATTTTTGTAGTAGATTAATATCCGTCATAGGTATTTCTCTTATATGTAGAAATAATTGAAACAAAAATTGAAATATCTAGTCTATTATTGCTAAAGTAGATAATACTTCTCATATGTTTTCTACAGTTGGTTGCATACTCAAATTAATTCCCCTTTTTTTATGTGAGATTAAAATTATATTCCATTCCAGCTGATAGAGGATTTCATTCATCCATACTAGAGTTGTTCAATTGTTCTTGAATATACTTCTTTTCATAGATTAATATGTATTTTGGATATTGACTGACTTGAAATCCCAAGTTGTAGTCCAGATATTTAGTAAATTTAATCTCAAATACCTTCTTCGACTTTGTGTCTATTGATGCAATATAATTATCATTATTTTCTGGCTTCAATTAATATTCTACATAAACTATTGTTGGGTATTTGTTGTATATGTTATATTCTTCTCATTATTATCCCCATGCACTATATAATTCATGAAGCATAATAGGGGGTTACTATCCCCAATTTTTTACGATATCTATGGAGGGGGGGGATTTGTCCCTACATGGAGTTCATGGATAGTGCCCCCCCCCCCAAAAAAAAATGGGTTCCTTTTCTGTATCCATTTTTTGTTGTTTAGAGAACATGGCTTTTGATAAAAGTATTTTTGTAGTTCATGCTAGCTTTTTCCATGGTTTTGTAGTTTTGGTTACAACACTATGATTGTATTCTAATCCAAGATGAAGCTATAGGTGGTTCATGGATGGTGTAAAATATATATTATATTATAATACTATATCAAAGTATATATATTGAAAATACCTTGTTCATTTCCTGGTTTTGTGTTTCCAGGATAAAATATCTATGTTTATGATTGTGATTGTCATGGCATATTTTAATTTTATAAGGAATCTATTTATAGTAAATAATTGTACACAGTTACAACTTGGATTTGGTATTAGAGAAATTTTTTATCTTTAAGGGGACACCTTCATGGCTAAAGGGTTTGGATTAGACCTATGGTAGACCCTATTATAGTTGGATATATGTTTAAGTGATTCTTGTGGTGAAAAGGAAATGTTAAGAAATTCAATGATAAAGATAAAAAAGATTCAACGAGGAGAGTTTTGAGCTATGGAAGCTTGAAATGGAATATTTGTTGGTGGATAGAGATTAATGGATCATTGTGGATACAAGAATCATACCAACAAGGATGTCAATGAAATACTAGACAATGTTATAATGAGAGGAAAAGAGAATAATACAATTGTCTCTCTTAGATATAGTATTATTAAATGTTTCAAAGGAAGCTATAATGTGGGACAAATTAGGGGATTTGTATAAGTCTAAGTATTCGGTGAAAAAATTGTTCCTATAGATGAAGTTATATATCTCGAGGATGAAGGAAGGTGATTCGATGATAAAGCATCTACACAAATTCAATATTGTTGTAAGTCAACTATTATTTTTTGAGATTAATATTAAAGATGAATATAAGTGCATGAATTTGTTATTTCCTCTACCAAACATGTGGGATAGTCTAGTTTTTTTTCCTATGTTTCAATTCAACTACTTTAAAATTAAATTTATGAAGATTTATGTGGTTGAGACTTAAAGAATCTTGAATCGGAGATAATCACACAATGCAAATTCTTAAAATCGATGTTTCCAGTGTAACCACCCCTCCTGTATCTATCCACTTTCATTGACCTGGCAGGGTATCCATGATTTGAGGGATATTTTGACATGAATCTACCTCCTAGATCACATTAAGGAAATGGAGTTGATAAAAAGAAACCTTACTGACCTTCCTAAGGATCTAAAGGACCTATAAGAGCTAGAAAAACACTTTAGGTGACCAAACCGTGATTTAAATTTCATTTTCAGTGATATGGACTCCCATTCTCTTGCATAACAAGGAAATCCCATGACTGTAACCCTCGAGTCGTATGGATAACCCTGCCTCCCAATGATTGCAGTCTATATTTCCTAGTTCTGAGCATATGACCCCAGAATCTGAGCCACTATTTGAGGGCTGGTATCCAAACCTCTACCCCATAACTTGACAGAATTGTCTAGAGTGTTGAATATCACAAGGAAAAAGATACTAATGCAAAAATTAGTCAATAACTTGACCTAACTAGGCATAACCATGAGAATCATTTCATCAAACACATTGTGAACATGTAATCTACAAGTCGTGAATGCATATCCAAACATAGGGGTTTGATACATATCTGAGAGTCATCAAGAAGGTTTGGTTCCCTCTCACAATAGTTGCAATAACATCTATTAGCTCATTCATTAAATAACCATTCATTTACTAATCAAAACATGATAAGAGCCATAAATAGAATCTCTCATAGAACCATGATTAGAACCAACATATAAGCAGACTAATAAAAAAGGTAGAATAACCATCAAATCCACATCATAAAAAGTACATTTTCTCATGAAATACAAGAGGAAAATAACTCTTATTAACATATGAAAGTCCAACCAAGTCAGGGAATTCCACATACCACTCAACCATAGATTTTTTTGAGCCAAATATTTTATTTCAACTAATCACCCTCGTGCCATATTCCAATCATGAATGTGGGACTCACAAAAAAAGAACCAAACTTCCTTAGGCTTTACCACAAACTCGCCAAAACCGGTCAAGGGACTCCTAGGCTTGAAACAAGCACCTACACAACCAAGCTTCACCATAATCATACCATTAAAGATCAAGGGATTCATAGGCCCAAACAGAAAACATACACTACCAATATTTTCCAAAATCCCTCCAAAATAGCTCAATTGATCACTGGGCCCTAACAAAATTGGATGTTTCTATATTTCTTGACCATCACCTTGAGTAACTTTCCCGTCTACACCCTCAAGCTTTACCGAAATCCCACCATTACCAGTCAAAGGATTTTTATGCCCTTGGGAATTTTCCTAAGACCACCTCACCCCATTGCAAAGCCATCCAGAAATACAAATCTAAACCAAATGAAAGAACCCCATCACACCATGGCTATTCGAAAATATAAAGGCAACGCTAAAACCATTGTCACAGATGGAAAAACCCATCCCAATGACAACCAGAGAACCAAATACACACATGCATGTACCATGAATGCCAACACTAGTAAGAAAATCATACATGCAACTCCATTCCTGCAAGTAATCCCATCAAAGCTACTTGATCCAATTCCTCCTTTCTTGATCTTTTCTTTCCTTTGCTTTCTTTTCCTTTCTTTTCCTTCCTTTCTCCAATGCTATATTTCTCCAAGAATGCTCTAAGTGTGCAATGTTATGAGAGAATAGAGAGAGAGAGAGAGAGAGATCCAAAATAAACTAACAAAATCGTGTTAAATGATCCTCATACACATTTTTACCATTGAGGCCTTTATTTTCTTCAATCTCCTATTTTTCACTTCAATTTCCTCCTCACATGAAACTTGTGACCTTTCACCTTCCTTTTCTCCTATTTTTCATGATTTTCATAAATAAAATGTCAATCAATGCTTCTTTTCCTTTTCAAATCCCTTTCCATTTCCTTTTTAAATTTCCTTAGCCATAATAAACCAAATAAACACCCAGTAGGATGTTTTTACCAACATTCAACTTGTAATAAGTGTCCCATGACCTTGGTCTTATTTTCCTTTTATTAACTTTATTACATGAAATTTTGACCTAGGGCTGTTACAGATCACTCCCCCTTAGGGGAGAACCATCCTCGATGTTCAATGACACATATAACAAGAAAGATTGTTGAAAAACAAAACATAATTCCCATGGAGATTTATAACTTAGCTCGATGCAGTGTTCACAATGAAAAACCTGTTGAGAAGAAAAACCAACATGAAAAACATATAACATGGCAATCATATCGCTTAGTGGAGGTTTATAAAACATCTTATTGTAATATTTACAATAGGAATCATAGAAAAATATATACATATACCAAAATTCCTTTGCCTCATCTGGAAAACAATTAAGGATAAATAGCCCAGATCTGATCAGAAACCTCCCATGTAGCTTCATCAGGCCGAAAGCGCTTCCACTGCAATTTACCTTTCTCAATTGCTTGGTTTCGGAGCATGAGTTGTTTCCATTGTAAAATGCACTCAGGTTCTAGTGAGAAATGTTCTTCTGGCTCCACCTACAAAACAAATCAATCAATCACATCATCAACATCCTTTACATATTTTCTAAGCATTGAAATATGGGAAACATCATTTTCTTTCATAGTCTAAGGAAGTGCAAGTCTATAGGCCACTAGTCCAATCCTCTCAAGGATCTCAAAAGGCCCACAATACCGACGTGCCAACTTCACACATGATCCAATCCTCAAGGATATCTTCTTGGGGTTGATGCATAACTACACATGCTCCCCAACTTGAAACTCCTTAAGACACTATGTTTATTTGCATAACTCTTTTGGATGTACTTTGTTGCCTTTATATTCTTTTTGATAACCTATATTTCATGTTCCATATCTGCCAACATGTCTGGTTCTATCAACACCCCGTTCACTGGATCACTCTAGCTCATGGGAGTATTATAACTCTACCCATAAAGTGCCTCAAACTGACTCATTCTTAGTCTCCTGACACTCGTTGTTGTAAGAAAAAACAATGAGTCGAAGATACTCCTCCCACCTCCTTTGTTGGGGCATAACATACATTATTAACATGTCCTCCATAATCCTATGCACCCTCTCTATATTTATATCTATGTATATATGATAAGTTGAGTTGAAGTCCAACTCTATGCACAAACTTGTAAATAACTCTTTTTAGAACCTAGAAGTGAACCTGGCATCTCTGTCTGACACAATATTCCAAGGAATACCATGTGATCTCACTATCTCTTGATGAAGACATATGCTACCTCACTTGATGAATAAGTAGACTTAACCTCTATGAAGTGAGCTGCCTTAGTCAACATATCAACCACAACCATGATGAAATCATGTTGTCTAGATGTCCTTGACAAACGTATAATGAAATCCATGGAAATGACCTCCCATTTCCACTCTAGAATATAAATTTATTGTAGTAACTTGCTTGGATGCTTCCAATCTGCCTTTACCTATTGAAAATAAAAATATGTTGCCACAAAATCTACCACTTCCTTCTTCGAGTTTGACCAATAGTAGAACTTATTCACTGCTGTCAATGTCTTTTGATATCTCAGATGACCTAAATATGAATTAATATGAAATTATTGTAAGATAAGCTTCTTGAGCTCACTTTTTTCCGACACATAGATCGTGTCCCTAGATATGACCAAACCATCTATGTGGGATGATAATCCACATATTTTTCACTGGTACCCTTCTATTGTAACTTGTGCCTAAGCTCCCTATACTTGTCATCCTATTGTCCTGCCTATAAGATATGATCTTGTAAATATGTTACGCAAGAGCTCATAGATGTTATATGATTTACATGTATCCTTCTAATAACAACATCTGCAACAGTTTTCTCCTTTCCCTTAATGTACCTGATGTCGAAGTGAAACTCACTAAGTATGGTCAACCATATAGCTTGCAAAGAATTCAGATTTGGTTGGTCAGACAAGTATCTCAACCTAATGTAATCACACGTGAGAATTAATATCCCACCAAGAATATAGTGCCTCCACATGTTCAATGAATGAATGATCGTTGCGAACTCAAGAGCATGTGTCACATAGTTCTTCCCATGCTCATTCATTTTCCTTACTTCATAGCATACCACTTGTCCCTCTTGCATCAGGAGTCCACCAAATTCTTTCCTGCAAGCATATGTAAAAAAAAGGAATTTTTTATCTAGATCCACAATATTTAGAACTAGAGCGTTGGTAAGAAGTTTCTTCAACTGATCAGAACTGGCTGCACATTCCTCTGTCCATTTAAATTTATTTCCTTTTCGCTGCAATGTTGTTAAAGGATATGAAATCTGTGAGGAGTTCCCGATGAACCTCATTTAATATCCTGCTAATGCCATTAATGATCTAACCTCATCCACATTTCTAGGAGTTTCCCATTCTATGATAGCTATGATTTTTTTCGGATTCACTACAATACCTTCCTTGGAAAAATTTCCCAATTAATGTACCTTTGTTTGAAACAAACTACACTTACTAAGCTTCGAATAAAATTAATTCTCTCTTAGTAATATCAGTACTGCTTCTAAATGTTTTCCATGTTCTTCCTCATTATTAGAATATATCAATATATAATCAATGAATACAATCACAAAAATGTACAATTAAGGACGCAACACATTATTCATCAAACACATGAAAGTAGTTGCAGCATTAGTCAAACCAAAAGGAACTGCAACAAACTCATAATTCCCATACTTGGTCCATAAATTGTTCTTGTAGGTATCATCTTCTTTGATGCATACCTTATGATATCCTAATCTCAAATCAATATTCAATAATGCTGTGACTCCCTTGAACTAACCAAACATGTAACACTACTCCTCCCACATTTACCCAAGTTAACTAGTATGTTGGGGTAAACATGTGACGAGTGGATAATATGATGTGATTGAAATCCTAAAGTACAATTAAGGAAGTGGAATCGACATAATGAAACTAGACTAACCTTCCACACATGCTATAAAATCTCCAAGAGCCAACCAACCCTGCCAGGTGATCAACCCATGATACCACTTGACAATTTGTTGATCTATATTCTCAGCCGCTCCCATGAAAATCCATGCATGTGACTGAGGCCTTCAAGTCGCTGCAACAACAAGGCATGCCAATAATTTTGAAATTTTCTCATTATTTTGGAGCAAACGACCCCAGATTATGAGTCACTTTTTTAGGGCCAAGATTCAGGCCACTACCAAAAATTTCCTGAAACTTCCTAAAATGAATAATAATAATGGAACAAAGCTACTAATGCACTCATTGGTACAAGTACTTGATCTGGACCCTAATAGCCATGACAACCATTTTGTCAAACACGTCACAAATGTGTAATCTACAGGTCATAATAACCTATCTGAACATAGGGGTCACAATAGGTGCATTATCATCTATTAGGTCATATATTCATTTTTCATTCATTTTCTAATCAAAAGATGTTGAGAGACATACATCAAGTCATTCATAAAGCATCCTCATAACCAATATATAACCAAAAAAAATAACGAGGATATAAAAACCATAAAAACAACATATGAACAAAAATATCTACCCATAAAATAAAAGAGGAAATAATATCTTACTAACATATGAAAAATGAAAACATATATGGGACTTCCACATACTCCCAACTATATATTGGGCTGAACCAAATATTTCTTTGACCCATTAAGCCCTGTGGCATATTCTAAGCATGAATGCAGGATCTCATGGTACAAATCAAACAAACTCAAACCAGGGCTTCCAAAGGCCAAACCACGTCAAACCTCAATAAGTGATTCAACCTCACCGCTGGACATCACTAACCATCCCCGGATCGGTAACTACCAAAGTTTTTTTATGGATCCAGAGTGTTTGTTCCAACCATGGCTTCCAGGACTAGTATCTCAACCCACAACTATTGTTGGTCATCCAGAGATTTTATCCAACTAGGTCTTCTAGGATTAGTAACCCAACCCACCAAGAGCTTCCAGAGAATTTTTGCAACCAAGGCTTCGAAGACTAGTAACTCAACCGAATTTTTTACAGAGCTTTTAGAGATTTTGTCCAACCATGGCTTCCAGGAACTAATAACACCAACCCATGACGAAAGGAACACGAGAACCAACCAGAAAACAAAATTAAAACACACAACACCATGGTTATCCAAGAAATGGTAAGGCTAGGGAAAAACACTATCAATCCAAGAAATCCTACATGAAAATGAAAAATCATAACTAAGAAACCACATGCATATGCCATGCATGCCAAAACTAGCAAGGAAATAATACATGCAACTAGGTACCTGCAACGAAAAATATTTGTAGTTGTTGATCCTCATGTCTTCTTGCAATTACTTTGTCTTCCTTTATCTTCGTGCTCCAACTCCCAAGTATGCCACACTCCTCCAAGAAAACTCTAAGTGTCCAAGAGTATGAGAGAGAGAATAGAGAGAGAGCTCTAAAACTGAGCTGGAAAAAGTCTATATTGAAGAGAAGGTATGTCAACTGATTCTCAAAAGCCTTTTTATTAACGGGGCCACTATTTTCTTCAATTTCCATAATTTTCCTTTATTTTACTCCTCAAATGCAATATGTGGTCTTTCACCTTTATTTTCTCCTAATTTCCATTATTCTCATAAGTAAATTCTAGTAAGGCCACTTTGACATTGCAAATCCTTTTCCATTTCCTCTTCCAATTTTCTTAGCCATTAATTTATTCCAAGTGATCCCCATCACTATGTTTTTTTTCCCAACATTCATCTTCAAATACGTGTCCCCCTGAACATGGTCATTATTTTTCCTTTATTAAATTTATTACATGGATTTTTGGCAAGGGTTGCTACAGAACCCTGCCCCTTTGCGGAACATCGTCCTTGGTGCTCAATGAAAACTACAACAAAAAAACCAATGAAAAACACAACATATTTCCCATGGTGATTTATAACACGGCTCGTCGCAATATTTATAATGACATATTTCTAAAAATAAAACAACACACCACTTACTGGAGATTTATAACACAACTCATTGTGGTATTTACAATAACAACCACATGTACTCATGCATATTTTATTTAACCAAGAAATAAACTTATTCTTTATGGAGCTTTATAAATCCATCTCGATACATTATTTATAATAAAATACACAGATAGACATTTTCACATTTTCTCAGCCAAAAAATAAAAGGATATGATGCCTACATCAATCAAGAAGGGAATCTAGAGGCTCACACCTCCACCCTAAAAAGTACTAAGAGTATTCACCTCCTTCTGAGGAAGTCCAGAATTCACTTCCAAAGTCAAAACTGCATCCAATATCCTGCACTACAATCCTGTGCCAATTTTCCTCTCAGTAAACAGTTACCGACTCATTATTCCAAGGAGCACTCCCAATGTACATATGAGTCCATTTAGCAATGATAATGACAAAAATAAATCGATCCCCCTCGCTTTACTTCTCTACTACATAGTCCCTCAGGAAATATGGTAACTTTCTTCTATGCCATCTCACACCTTCCAAGTTTCATGTGCATATCCTTCTCTATTACACATTCCATTAGGCGACCATTCCCTTGGAAACGTTTCCTCGCATCAAAATATGCAAAAACCAAGGCATGTCCTTGCCTCAAAACTAGCATACCAATCATAACATTATCATTGAAATCAATAGGAAATATTGGGTATGAGTTTCCTAGAATGGCCCTACTCCTGAATTCTTTACTACCATACTGATGCTTGTTCCAATTCCTTGCACTACTGCTGCTAATTTTCTTGCAAATAGTTTCAACCACCAAAACCAGGAATTTTCCATGCTCTCATGTATGAAGAAAATAACTGACATTAGATTAAAAATAGATTGAAATAAATTCACAACATAACTCATCAATCCCCTGTCAATAAGGAATAATTGAAATTTTATTCACTTCCTGTAACAACAAGTCAAACTATCTGTTTGATCAAATAATCATGTATAAACGTATCACATCATGTTAGCTCAAACACATCCATGGTAATCAAAATCATAGATCACATGTAAGCATCACAAGCTAGAATCATAAATCACATGTAATCATCATAAACCAGAATCACATTTTTCCTTTGTCCTTTCCGTAGGCACACCGAATCAGTTTCCACACTCGACAAACACCAACTACCTTCTCTTTAACAACATACACATACACATAGTGTGCATCACACACATAAAACTACACACACCATACAACACCATACAATACATGCACTGAAACGTAACATAGAACACATACACCTACACTCGACATACAAAACAACACATACACATACATCGAATGTATGATACAACACCTAAAACTACACCTAGTTTACGACACAACATAATACATACACCTATACACGGTGTACAACACAATACATATACATACACAAAGTAAAAAACAATGAATAAACATGTTACGATACCAAAACTACATAATGCACATAGAGAGTACCACACGTACAAAGAAAAACATGTACAACATGCACATAATACCACATGTGATGTTCACGTGCTCAAAATTATGCTCAAAAATAAAATTTGTTGGATCGAAGTGAAACACAATCGACCATGTATATCTCGTCATTCTGAATCTGATGCAACTCCTTTCGCAAAAAATCATCACTGTATGCTCCTAGTAATGTGTTTTGTCCACTTTGTCAAATAGGAAATTTAACTTTTTAAAATGCAGGATAGCCTAGTCAGTAGTCCATACAGCAGACTGGGCATGTGTACGTGGTAGGGTGACTATAAATTTTTGACTAGTCGATGGTCTTCATGGTCGAATGAACTTGTGCCAAGTGGCATTTTGTGATTGGTTTGAAATGTCGAGTTTTCATTAGTGGATTTGGTGGTCAACCATAGGTTGCCATGTGGCCTAGATAGGGGCCACTACGTCGCAACCTGAGGGCCACCAAAATATTGTCTTAGGTCTAAGCAACAATAAGAGTGGTTGAACACGATACCACCAAGCACCAATCACCAAGGCATACCGTCATACAAGTACACATGAGTCTTACCAATATATGGTTTAAGTTTGATTCATTAGGGGAATTTTTAGGTCTAAAATGGGCCTCCTAAGGAAATTATAAAATAATAGTGGAAATAATAAAATAAGATTTGATTGCATCATCAAATTTTAAAGGTAAAAAAGAAAAAACTATCTTTTGAACTTGTATTTTCAACTTATCTCCTTATGGATTTACTCAAATTTCGAGCAGGAACAATCATTAGATACATAATTTGATTTCTCATCCAAGGAGTACCCATGTTTCATACTTTTGATGGACCCTCGTACATGAAAAATGAGAAATACATGAAAAACATGATTGCAATCGCTTTTTTTAATATATTTCTCATTTTTTGTATAGGAGGGTCCATCGAAAGTATGCAACATGGGTACTCCTTGGATGAATAATTGAATTTTGCATCCAAATATTACTCGGGCTCGAAATTTGAGTAAAACCTTAGGGAAATAAGTTTAAAATACAAGTTGAAAAAGTGTTTTATAATTTTTTTACTTTTTTATCTTTTGGCATTTCTACCCAAAATATGGTGAATCATCCCTCGTGTTTGAAATCATCATCTTGAATCCTATCGGTTCTTATAAAGTTTATTTATTTTTTACATTTTTCTTAGGAGGCCCATTTTAGACCTCAAAATTTCTCTAATGATATGTTAATTTTGTTGGCGCGTTAGGGGGAGGCTAGCCTTGTGCCCCTCCCATAACCATAACAACTAACATCACCGGTAGAAATGGCATATGTGACTGAGAATGTGGAAGACCGTGGTTATCCAAATGATTAGGAGATGGAAGCGCCATCCCTAACCACCAATGAAGACTGCCACATGTGCCCACGTAAGAAGTTAAGTCAAACAATTAGCCCCTACCGCCAACGCTTTTATATAAAAAAATATGTATTTAACCATATTTCATATGGTTCTAGATCCAGTTCTAAGCGTTAGAGGGAAAATTAATGCCCCGATAATTTTGCCTTGTTTTTGGCGGAATTGGCGCTCTGATAGCACTTTTTGGGGAGAAATTCTAGGTTTGGTGCCAGATTTTGGGGAAAATGTGGAACAAATAGTGGAGCAACTAGGGGAAGTAATAACTTGATGATTTTTTGGCCAAATTTGATGCAAAAGGAGGCTACACATGAACTTTTTGGCATTCTGGAGCTTACGGAAAAGGTTTTGGAGTTTTTTTAGCGTTTTAAACATATGTAATCACACTTTTGAGCATAATAGAAGAGGGGCATACCATTGGAAGTTGGATTAAGGAGAGGTAGCCCAAGTGGGGTGAAATCGTTCATCATGTGTTATTATGTGACTGTTTATGGTGATGTTCATGTCCGTTAGATGTTGTTGTTCGATGTTGTGTTTATGTCAATTTTCTAATGAAATTCACATTAAATCACACAAAAACTCATGTTAAAATTTCAATTAACCTCTCAATCCTATAACACTTTCTTTATATTTTGAATTGGATCTTAGCACATTAGAACTAATATTCTCATTCAGGTCAGGTTGGTATCAGATCACTAGGTTTACTTGTGCAAGAAGGTTTTAATTTGTATTGGAATTTTTTAAATGCTTACAAGGTTTAAGCTCAAGAGAGGAGAAGGAAATCCTGTGGGTGGAGGTTCTCTAGTTAGAGAAAGGAGAAGTAAGGCATAATTGCCACAATTTCCACCACAATATTCACCTCTAGTTGTTGTAGAAGCTTCAATAAGAATGTATCATGAAGGATGAATTTATAACATGTCAGAGAATGAGAATGATTTTTGGAAGGCTTTCTTTGACATGACAAAGATGGTGAAGGTCCTTCTATGAAGAGAGGAACACAAGGTTGTAGGGTGAAAGCTCCAGGACTCTACGAGGAGAGGGTTCTCTAGGAGGAGGAGGTAATGGAAATGGTGATAGGCCACCATATACTGCACCATCATCCTAAAAACCATCTGCACCTTCATCTTCATCCTGTTCCACTACTACAACCCTTTCTCATACTCCTCAACCTACGTCAAAATGAATTGGTAAAAAACCATTCTTAAAACTTGATATTAAATTTGAGCTGCCATGTATAATGGTGAAGTGAATGTAGAGAATATTGACAATTGGATTCTTCAGTTGGAGGTCTATTACAGAATTCAAAACCTTCAAGATGATGATACAAATATTCAACTAGCTTCCTTGAGACTCGAGGATGCAACACTAGTATGGTGGGAAGGCAAGACACAATATGAGATTAGAAAACCTGGTAATATCTCACTCTCATTTTCTAATTTAACAATTAAAAGAAAATTTACCCTCTAACATATATGAAAAAATCCATCATGAATTGGTAGAACTTCAGACAACTGAAAGGTCAAAGTGTCCAATATTACACCCAATAATTTAGAAAAAATAGCTCTTATGTTAGGTGTTGATTTTCATTCACAAGACACGTTGCTAAAGTACATAGGGGTTTTACATAGCTACCAAAAGCACACTATCATTATGTTCAATCTCACTAGCCTATATGGGGTATGTGTGAAAGCCACCCACCTTGAGGCAAGAGGGAAAAATATTCCAGAAGAGGGTGAAAATAAGACATTTAAGGGTGGAGAGAAAGTAAAGGGTTTCAAAGGAAAGGGAAAGATAAATGCATATTTTAAAAAGGAAGGAGATAAAATGAAATGAAAACATTGTTCCTAAGAGGGTCATGATGAATACCACTATTGGAAGCTTCATCTACAGATGAGACCCAAGAAATTCAACAAGGGAAAATAAAAAACAAGTGGAACCACTCAACAAGATTTGGGATCCGACTCTGGTAATGAAACTAAAATTGCAGCCATGGGTATGAAAGGAAAAGAAATCATTTCTAGAACTCGTTTATCAAATTTTCACAATAGTACTCCAAATGAAGAAGCAAAAATTGAGTTATTTCATGTGAGGGTTATATCAGCCACATAGCCACTACAAAAGCACACATTCATTATGGCTGCTAAGGGCGGCTATGATTGGCTCTCGGCTGACCAGATTTCAATGATCACCTTCTGTCAATGATACTGGCTATTGACCCCTCCTGGCAATGACTGGCTCCTGCAATGCCAACTGTCTATGAGCGGCTATGAAAACTAAAAATGACTCCCGGCAAGTATAAACAAAGCAAGCAATCCACTTCCATTTCCTTGCCCCACAATTGCATAGTCAACAAATTCTAGAACACATCTAGTCATTCACTCTCGTATGTTTAAAGGGAACCCTCTCTCGTCAGGTGGAAATATCCTCTTCTCTATCAGCATTGATGTGTGGACTTCCTTCTCTTCTCGTCATTGAAGGGTGGAAAAGTGAAAGCAAGTAACTGTTGTCAAGTGGGATAGCAAGATGGGATGCAAGAGCCCTACCTACCTCTTATTTGTTCAATTTGGTCGATCTTAGACACCTATACCGCCCAGCCCGCCAACATTAGACACGTATTATAGCCACTGGATCCTCGCCATGGTAGGGGAAGGCCATGATGAACTTGACATTGTCCCTATGTTTCAAATTATGGAAATTCTATTTGTGTAAATGTGAAATGGACGCTCACCTCTGCTCTGAACAAGCGGCTCCATCACTTGCTAGGGAACACCGCCAGGAGTCGTTCCAATCAATCCTACTTCTGCACTAGCTTGCCAACGAAATGATAGAGGGCCTTTACGATTATTCTATTTAGAACGAGCATATCTCCTTTTGCTCTGGGCCAATTCCCCCGAAGCATACTTCATAACCACGTTATGAAACCCTCACGACGGCACCCTTCAAAGCTTCCTAAATCACGAGTCTACACCAAACACCATGCAGTGAAGGTTTCGCGTACGTCGACCATCGCCCATCACCCAATAAGCAATCGAGGAAAGCAGCTCGATTGTTAAGGGTTACACTCGATCGATAGGGCGTAAAGGCCCCTCACCCTGAAAAGGCAGAATCTGGTTGTTCTTTCCCAGTGTATTGCTCCTTCCCACCCGGTGGGAGGATAGAAAGGTACAGCGAGCCTTCCTAATTTAAGGTCTTCCCCGGACCGTGGGTGAGAGGCAAGGAGAACTCCGAGGGCGGGCGGCAGGCTCAACAGCAGGCTGCATTAACGACAACCGGAAGGAGGAAGTAACTACCTGAACTGAACACCGGATGGGAGAATTCAAACAACTCCTTTCCTCCGGCTAATGAAAATAGTTGGGAGGCAAGAGCTTGGGCAGGCAACCCGGCAAACGAAATAGAATTAGCAGCAGGTTAGATAGCAGCAGGTTAGTTCAAGTCGGCTAAGCCACTCGGAGTTCAACGGCAGATTCCCAACGAGGTAGCTCCTCAGGCAGGGACCCATACCAGTTTCGAACGAGGAAGATTACGTGAAGGACCCCCGATTATATTTATTTCCTCTGGCTATAGCTAAGGGTAGTCCTTCATTGCCACCCTTTTCACCCCCTGTTCGGAAGGACTTCTATATCCTCCACAACAACCGGACCATTGGTAGCTCCAGTAGTTAACAATTCAACTAGTTCGGAGAATTGGCCCCTTCCATAGTAGCTAGCAGCACCAACTCCAGAATTATGTTGGGATGGGGGAAATAAAGTTGCCTTGGGTGAAGGAGCATGCTTTCATTATTGGATTGATAGCTAGTCGATGGAGCCCGCCCCAACAGCATTGGATTGTTCGGAAGCTAGCCCATCTCCAACTACAAGGAAAGTCAGAGCCGTATTCCCGAAAAGAGAAGGTATAGTGCTGCTACTACCCACTAACTAAGACCTGCCTTAAGCAAGGCACGTGTGGACCTCTCACAAAGGTTGGTTGAAGCAATAAGTAAAGGTCTGGTAAACAGGTGGATAGAGCATGGTAAGTCAAGAAGGCAAGGTAGGCATAAGGTCAATAGTACTAGTGCCTACCCATGAAGTAAGCATTCCTCAAGCAAGTTCGAACGCCCGCCTCCTGTGAATGCTCTGTTGAACGCAGGTCCAACAATGCTCTCTCTATGTGAAGGCCCTTCTTTCCCTTCCATCTGATCAAATGAAGTAAGTCTAAGTAAAACAGGCGAGTATCTCTCTCTAGGTGGGTGGTAAATAGGTGGTTGGTTTAGGCACTAACATGAAAGGAATATCCTAGCAATGCTGGCTGTCTCTAAATGAATCAATTGTATATGGAAGCTCGTTCCCCCGAAAGATCAATAGTGCTGGTCCCACAAAGTATTTCTGGCTGAAGCACTAGGTTGGGGCATCAGTAAGTGGGATAAGTGAAATAGGAAATAAAGGTTGGTGAAGACAACGGGCGAAGCGTGAGTTGTTGGTTGCTGTTGCAAATGAAAATAACGCGAGTAGACGTAATACGAATAGTCTAACTGACTGTCTTCCTACTGAACAAGGGACTCCCTCAATGCAATAAGGACATGGAAGTTCTTTGTTGAGGATGGAAGCACTGACTCTTGCTTGGTTGGGTCGTCGTGCAAAGATGGTAAGTCTGGTTAAAACAAGAGCTCATAAGAAGTGTCATATTATATATGTAATAATAAAAAGGGATTCCTAGAGAATAGAAACAAAGAAGGGGTTATAAAGAAAGGGTAAGGATTAAGTTGGTCTGATCCCGTCCTGATACCTGCTGATAAGAGAAGGGGTTAATAGCTATCCCGTCCCGACTCACTAAGTTATTCATTCATCCAAGTGGTTAAGGGGTATTCAGGTGGGCAGGTAGTTGTTAGGAAACACTTCAGTAAGGGATAAGGGTAAGGTGGTTGTTCTAGAGCAACATTCCTACACTCAATGGGAGTGAATGCTTCACAATGAGGGGAGGCAGACACATAGTGCATGGGCACAGTATGAGTAACATAATTTTCTATTCTGTCAGGTGAAGCCTATATATGGCAGTTAACGATACGGTCTCGGGTAGGTCATCTATTGGGCTTTGATAGCTAATAACAACTAGAGCTTTTCGTCCATTCACCACAGCCCAGATGGAAAGCTTTGAAAAATACGGGTAAAACAAAAATTGAACAGAGAATCCCGACCTCACCGAGGGGAAAAAGAGAAGTCATTAAATATCGTCAATTTTACCGATGATACGGCTCAAGACCAATCATGGCCGGCCCACCGCAAAAGAGAGAGAATAGCATCGACTAAGGGTCGAATGCTTTAGAAAAGGAAGCGAAGTCGAATCGTCCAACTCTCCACCTATCATCAATCTAGGGTAAGGGATATTGATCCAATCAAGAGATCCAAAAGAATAAAAGACCAATATATAAGGGATAAAACGGGCTATGACTCTCTAACAAGCGGCGCATCATAAGTCATTTCCCTATTACCACTAGCCATAGGCGAAAGAGGAGCCCATTAATTCCCCCCACCCCCGCTGGAGCTATCCCTTCCCTACTAATAACTCCCCAAGCTGGATACTAATAGGTCACCTGGTCAACAAGGAAAATGAACCAGTAGGGGCGGATAAACATCTTTTTCTTAATTAATGAATATAAACTTTGGAGTTAAATATCAACCTTTTATATGTGTATATTATTAAAAATATCCTAGGATATTTTAGTAGGTTAGATCTCTATTATCGATCTAATAATAGAAAATAATTAAATTAAAATATTCAGTGATAAAACTAAAATTTTAAAATCCCTATTCCAAAATAGCATGTCTATATCTATCTATCTATATATATATATATATTCAAATATTTAATTTATTAATTAATGTGATCATTCAAATATTTTATTCAAAACTCATATTGAAATATTTTTAATAATAACTCAATTATACATATTAGTGATATTGAAAAGTTTATTTTTTTTAAACTTTTAAATACTTTATCAATAGAAAATTAAATTATTATTTTAATAAAATTGACCATGTGACTTCCCATTAACTACCAAATGAACTAACCCTTAAGACTATAAAATTGATTGCTCAATATCCACATCAAAACATTTATTAATGGGTAATATTGAAATATATCTTGTTATTAATAACTGAATTTTATTAAAACATGAAAATATTATCTTAAATTTATTTATCTAAAAATTATAGAATATTATATTTTTATATATATTATTCCAAATTTATATAAATTAAAAATGTAAAAAATAAAATGCTTAACGTTCAAAGTTAAAACATCCTTACTTGAACAGAAATTAAAAACGTAGAATAAAAAAACATAAACAGTAACCCAAAAATAAATGCCCAACACATAAAACTAATTACACATTTCCAAATATCTATATCATTCGATCTAGCTTTCATTGTATTTAGCTAAGAAAGTCTAAACATTAGGTAACTAAACAATGACTCACAACCCAAAAACAATAAAAAAATATAACGACCACAGGACTCCGTGGAGAACTAGAGACTAAAAGGGATCCCTTCTGGACTCTCCAATTGTTCAAAAATTAAAATGAATACATATTATAGCTGCAACACTTTCTCCCAAATCAAAATGTCCCACGGTCCTCCCGCGTGATCAAATTTTATGAATGTATGTTCTCTCACAATAAGAAATGTCAAGCACATGAATTTGACATCAGCGTAACTTACATCACTGACGTGAACCAAAAGAATGGCCGTTATGCGTTTGGAGAGCAAGAGCTAATTCAACGTGAACTAAAAGAATGGCGGTTATGTGTTTGGAGAGCAAGAGCTAATTCTATTTCCGCACGGACTAAATATATCTTTCAGACGTGCAAAATCCGTCCACAAAAAAGTTAGATGTCACTATTTTAATTTTATGTTAGATGTCATTACTTTTTGAGATTTTATTTGAGACTTATAAAATAATGTGATGAGTTAATCTGTATTCTTGGATAGCATCGGTTTCACTATTGATTTAACAACTCAACTATGATAAAGAAAGATAAAAAGGAAAAGGAAAAAAAGTGAAATGTTATTATTTTAATTTTACTTTAGATGTTATTATTTTTTTCAGATTATATTTGAGACTTATAAAATAATGTGAGAGTCAATCTGTATTCTTGGATAGCATCTAATAATAGTTGCCTTATTATTGATTTAACAACTTAACTATGATAATGAAAGATAAAAAGAAAAAAGAATAACAAAAAAAACAAAGAAAAAAAAGAAAAAGAAAAATGAAAAAAGCCAAAACAAAAAAAATAAAAAATGTTGAGCTTTAATTGTATTCATGAACTTTAATATAACTTTTAACATTTGCCATGAATATAATATTGTATTTATAATTATTCTATACAAAAAGTTCCATGGAGTGTTTTAACAAGGGCTACATAATAACTAGTACAGGCTTCGCTAAAATATAGCATAAATAAAATAAAAAATAGTAAAAATAGATTCCATCATAGAAATAAAAAAACTAATAAAATGTTACTTTTCAGTAAAAATCTTCAAGAAAATCACATGAGAATTTATTGAGCCTAGGCTTTGATGTGAATTTTGGCTTGATGTGATTTTTACCGAAGTTTTTTTATTGAAAAATAGGTATGATCATGTAAATTTATAATTCTCAACTAATAAAATATTTTATTATTGAATGCAATTACCATAAATTAAGAAATATGATTAACTAATATTGTTTATATTAACATATATACACCTTACTATATATATATAAGTCATCTTAAATTGAAAATATGGAGAAAAATTATAATTCATGAAAAATGGAAATAATAGAAAAATAAAAATAAAAAGTTCAATAAAAAAAGAACATAAAAAATAAAAAATTAGTAACTAATGGAAATGGAAGTTACTAAAGAGCCCATAATAAGACCTCAACAAATCACCTTCTGAATAAATAAATTTAAATAATAAAAAAAGAACAATTGAATTGGAATTATGGATAAGCCACATAATTTTTTAGCCAAAAACAAACTAATATACGATCAATGAAAAACTTAACTAGTAATACTATGTTTACAACACTTACAATAAGATAAATATAATGTTTAATTTACATAGTATTACATATTCATTTATTAATTTGTCTTTGACCAAAAATATCTGCAGCTTATCTATAATTTAACGTTCGTAATTTAATTTCTCTTGTTTTTATTATTGTTTAAATTTGTAGTTTTATTTCCTTAAAATTTGTTCTTCATTTTTTATTATTTGCATTTTGATGAATTATAGTTTTTTTTCCATATTTTCAATTTAAGATGACAAATTTTAAAAATAAATAAATAATTAAATATTTTTTCCAATATATATTTTTTAAAATTTGAATTTTATTACTTTTTAATTCTACTTATACTTTATTTAGCTACTTATTTATAATTTAACATTATAAATTAAATTTTTATTTATTATTATTATTTAAATTTAAAAGTGTTATTCTCACAATTTTATTTTATCTTTCCTTTTAGTCTTCTTGGTATTCTACGCTAAGAAGGCGATTGAATCTCACTTCAACTTTACTATTTGAGATGACCGTACTTATGATCACGAGCATAAGTAGGTGAATTCCTCCATGCGAGAATGGAATTTACATTAAATTTTTTTGTTATGATTTTTTTTATGGAGTGGGAGCTGTCTTTTTGTGATTCCTGGTATGATTCAAAATATTATTTTTAATAATCTTAAAAGGGTTATTTTTTTAAAAGGGTTATTTTTTCTTTCAAGATATGAAGAACTTTCTTTTTCCAAAGAAAAACGCTGTTTTATATTATGATAAATAAAAACAGTACATAATACATCATAAGAAAGTGAAGGGAGTAATCACTTCCAAAATATGCAACATTGCTCCTAAAACCAAAAATAATGTGATCTGGAAAAACATACCCATCACATGAGACTCATAATCAAGCAGAGAGTCATTGATAATGTCTAAAAAGATCCCCCAATTGCCAATTGGAAAAGTAGCATGGAGAGAAATGAGAAACATATACATATCATGGGGACAGTCCCGCACCGTAGAAATGAACCCCTATCCATCAAATCAAAGAAACAGAAATGGAGGATCAACCAAATCCGAAGATGTGAACCCACGACATGCACGACAACAGGAACCATTTCATCAATAAGCCAGACGTCCCTCGGCATATACCGTAGCAGCATATGAATTGGGGCATATAGATGAACCATAAAAAACATGATAGAATCATATAAAGCCATCTGCAAAAAACTATACGCCCATGCACAAGAGCTGAACGAGAGGGCGAAAATCATTTGGAGACCCAAGGAGGGTCACAAACTCCATCCACCCTGGGATCATCAGCAGAAAAAATAGGGACCTCCCGGAGGTCAAGAAGTTCATCCCGGAAGAGGGATTTTGTTTTCGGCCTCCCTCTGAAGTGTCTGGATGCAGACTTCATTTTTTCCCTCACCATAATATTGCAACCCGAAGCCGGCGAGATGACAATATCAAGATTCCTAGGGATATTCTCAAATATAGTGAGGGCAGCCAAGTCAAGGTTCAGGTTGTTTAAAAGGGATTCGACATCACATCCAATAGTATTTATAGGTGATTCCGATAAGTCCCCATTCGCAATATTATGTGGAGAGGGAGGAGGGTGGCGAGGGGATGGGGATGTATATAAAGAAGCAATTGTGGGGCAGTTTTGATGGTGGTCAGCTAGAGCAATAGAGACATTAGGTGAGTCCGGTAAGTTCACCTTTTCAGTATTATACTGAGGGGTAGGAGAAGGGGGAGGTGATGCGTTTTCTAGGGGCGGCATGGAGGGGGAGGTGTATAATGGTGTAGAGATGGGACATGTTTGATGGTGGTCAGCAAGAGCATTAGAGGCATGCGGCATTTTATCCTTCCTCGTCATTGTCGATCCAAGGTTTACTTCAGATTCTAATTGCATGGGCAAACCGGAATTCACCAGGGGAGAAAATACATTGTTTTTTTTAGAAATAGTAGGAGCCATCAGCTCCTTGTCTGGTGGAGTTAACTCCGCAAATTGTGCATTAACATTAGCAGACAAATCAATAGCAGAATCCTCCAGAGTAGAATTACCTGATGGGAGGACATTTCGATGATCATTTGGATTCAGCACGCCATTATCACCATCAGATCTTCGATTGCCCCAACGGGGCCTCCAATGCAGCCGAGGGCAATTTCCCTTCAAATGTCCAGTGCTATGACAAACCAAGCAGCGGAAAGGTATGCCCAAATAATCGACCCTTTGCCTATGTCTTCTCGAGCCCCAAACGAGGTCAACATCCACGGGCAAACCGCCAGAGAAGACCAATTCAACTAATATCCAGGCAATGCATTTGTCAGTGGCACCAAGAATACTAGGGTCGATGTATTTCGTGCATCCAATGGAATTTCCAATGGCCCTTAATGCTTTGTCCGTCCAGAACTCCAATGGAAGGCCCGGGAGCTTTACCCACACTGACCTATTCTTTGGAGCCTCCAATATTGGATTAAAACCAAGGTACCAGGGCAGAAGTTGCAAAAAACTCTTTCCATGTACCCGTGTCTTGTTAACAATAAAGGCAACATCTTTTTCATTCATAAAATGAATAATATACCAATTATTTAGGAGCAGACTGACCTTCGGAGCATATCCCACAATTGGAGTCCACTCATTCTTAGCCCATTCCAGCATATCAATCGCATGACCATCGGCATACATCCAACATCCGATAAGTGCACGCTTTTGCAGACTAATGACTCGCCCCCAAATATCCTCATGTTCTAGCACCACTTCTTTGATGTCCACAGCAGGCTTGAAGCAGGCCAATCGATCCTTTTTCAGCTTGTGTCTGCCTCTGCGAGTCGGCCCACCATTGGGCCCATTCAGATTTCTTCCAGCAGGTTTTTCTTGTTGATGCACATGAAAACCTGGAGGCGCGATGATGGGTTGAGCAATAATAGAAGCATCCAGCTCAAAATCCAATTGCGCAGATTGAGCATCAACCCCCGTGGCACTCGTCATGGCATCTTGGCCGACGTGTCGTAGGATAACAGATCAGGGAAGTCAACTTAAGAGAATCCCACGAAAAATTCGGAAATCTAATCCGCCGCCCAGTGGGCTGACACATCCTGTCAGACAGCAGCCAATGAGCTATATAACCTCAGAAAACCAAATAGCTTTGAAACAGAGAATGTATTCATCCGGAGATCACATCAACCAAGAATTTAGTTGAAATCATTAATGCAGAATATGGAGAATCGGTGGGCAGGTATCGCCAGCGCCAACTTATCGCATTCACATTAATAGGTGGATCTGAAAGATCACTATTAAAGGACGACAAACGGATACTTGCAGCAGTTCTTTAATGGGAGCAGCCAAATCAAATCGCACCGAGTCCAAATAGCGTAATTCCAGGTACCCAACACACGTACCCAAAATCGAGAGGATATCACCCTGAAATGAAATTCTACTATATATTAAAGAGTAGAATCATGTAAGTTGTATATGGACGATCGCCGGACCAAGGACAACAATGACTCCTTCCTTTACTCATCAATAGGCTCACTCTGATCGAAGTCCTTTCGGGGCATGGTCAATAAATACCACCGCGACCGTGGGAGCCAATTCAAATTTAGTCGGAAAAAGAAACGGCTAATCGGAAAAACCAGATAGCTCACAGATTTGGCAGCAACAGTAGCAATGACATCCAGGGAGAGCCCACCATCTTCTGCATAGATGGAACCCAAAGCTCATACAAGGTTGTGTTATAATGAATGAATTAGCCCAACAATTCCAGATATTATAGCACCACTTCTAAAGATTTCCGGACTCCTTTAGAAATTCCTTCGACTGGGCTTGTTCCGATATATCCTCCCTTTGAAAAACTCTTAAAAGATATTTAAAAATGATCTTCATATGATGAACCCCTTATAGGTTACGTCAGTTATAGCATCCCTTCACATAACCATTTCCAGGACATCAGCACCAGAGAGTTTGGATGATCCAGTAGATTCACTGCGTTATCTCATCAAGTTGATACCCAATTAAAATCATAGAGGAGTATCGACTAGAAAAGTCACTCAGTGAGTTCATTCATGAAGAACAGATAGAGGAATGCATTAGTACATAATCAAAAATCTCATCACTCAATGAGTTCATTCATGAAGAACAGATAGTGAAAAACATTAGCAATATAATGTGGCCTTCATCACTCAATACCTAACAGAACCTTTAAAAGATAATCCATATTCAGATTCGTATCCAGAGACACAAATGAGATCACAACAATGAAAGGGTCAAAGTCAAGTGCCCATCACACGCCAGAGAATCCAACCACTGGTCCAAACCTTTCCATCTATATACTCAGGTCAGAACCCCTCAGCCATGCCAATGCTGGAATGAGCTGTCACCTAAGCCCAAAAGGATCGCCTGTGCCCATTTTAGAAAGACCGCCTTTCAAAGAAGGCCACCAACCCCGCCTCATTCTTCCCCATCCGTCTCGGCCCCCACCGCGCCCTACCACCCCGCCAAACATGAATAAACCCTAATAAAAAGTATGATTGCACTCAGCTCAATGGATCTCAAGGCTCCCATAGCTAGTAGTTTAAACATGCGAGGATTAACTCTTGAAAACTATGTTTATTGAGCATATCCATCCAACTCACGATCAATTTACCTGTCGCAACCTTTACTTCAAAATCTCTATGAATCCATATCAAGAATTTTCACGAAAGTGAGATTTTCTTGTATTCAAAAAAGTCTTTCTTGTATTCATTTTTTATGTTTTATATTAATAGGGTTGAATGATTATGTTTATCCTTTTGCTTGATAAAGATTGAAAATTCAAACAAAAGTCAAATCTGACACTTGGGCTTGGTTGGTAGCAAATCTAATGCAATATATTGCAGCTTTTCATTTAATTTCGTGAGGATTCAAATTCAAGAAATTGGGGTAGGGGATCTAAAGTAAGATGGGATCCAAAGTAATTCTACCAACAAATTCCAGAAATTGGGGTATCAGATTTAAAGTAATGGGATCCAAAGTAATTCTACTAGCAACAGTTGTATTACTAAGATTCGACTTTGAAGTTCCATATTCCACTTCAAATGAATGCAGAACCAAAAAGTTATGGTCATTTATTGGGAGGTTAGTCTTCAATTTCTCATCTATTTCAATTGGTTTGTAATATTTGAAAATTGCTAATAACATAGTTAGTTTATTTTTATATTTAATTTTTTTTAATGATTTTTTTAATTTAGATGATATGGAATGTTTTAGGAACTAATTATTTTGGTTAGAAACTTAGTGTTTTGATGCCTATCTATAGTTACAAGTGATTTAATTTATATAAATTTAATAGTTATAATTTAGTTGTTAAATTAATAGTAAAACAAGTATTATTGTGTATTATTCATATATTAATTAACTTGTCTTTATAATTTAATTTAAAAAATAATTTAATAAAAAATCACAAATTATAGATTGTCTCAACTACATTTTTCTTTGCAAAACTAAGTAGTCATATTTAAAATAAGATGTTATTTGAGAGATAACAATAAAAAAATTTCTCCATATTATCCTGCTTTCACTTCCACTAAAAAATTTGCATTCAACTCTATATCAATTATGTACAATGCCCATCAGATTTGTAGGATACAAATGGCTTTGCAAAATATGTTTCTTGGAATTGAGATCTCATCCACTTGAAACTAAGTTTCTCCTTATCAATTTGAATAACACTACCAAAGTAATAATGTTTTAAGACCTCATTACAACCAATGAAGTAGGGTACTCACAAAAAAAAAACACAATTTTAGCACAAAATTTTAAATTTCATTTCTAGTTATTTTATGAAATCTTTAATTGATCATATCATAACTTGTGAGTAGTCGAGACTCCAATTAACTATATTTAAACGAAGTGAAAAAATCTAGCTCTATATTTAAACTAAGTGGAGAATACTAACCTCACAACTTGTTAGTAGTCCACACTGCAATTACCTATATTTAAAGTAAGTGGAAAATAATAAATACTACATAACACTTTTTAGATTAAGAAAACAATGTACTATTACAATTTATTTATTTATTTTAGAAAATATATTTTTTATATATTAAAACATATTATAAAATTAGTTAAAAATATTTTATGTAAACATAATAATGTTATTAATATTTTAAAAAAAATAATCATTTAAATAAAACAAACAAGATATTATTACTTGCATGAAACTAATAATATTTGTTAGGATGATAGTTATTTAATGTATTTTGGAAAATATAATTTCAATTACTAATACTATTATCTAATTTATGTATGAAGCTCTCTTGTTTGTGGGACAAGAGACCCATCTCGATTAGACCCACCTTTATTTGAATGCTAAGTCTATGAAGGAATACATACTCTACCTCCTCTGGTTTTGAACCTGTAACCTCTTAGGAGGAAACACATGCTCTTAACCATTAGGCCCACTTAAAAAAATTATAATAATTATAATAAAAATATTATTTTTGTAATTAAAATTATTTATATTAATTTAAAATTATGTTTATAAGTGTGTTTATTTTAAAATAGAGTTTTTATATTTTTAATTAATCATGAATAATTATTTGGTGGATGGTAACAATTTAATTTTAATAAAATATTTTAAAATATTGTTAGTACTTGTCACATAGTAAAGATTGAGATTTATTTAAAAGACTGTGATATAAACATGAGTTATAGTTTTTTAGGAATTTAGTAGTATTAAGCTATGATATTGGCCTAGGGTATTGTAACAAATATTATTTATATATATGAAGAATTTCCATGATAAAGTTGGGGCTAATATTCTTAAAAATATGGTCACATATTTTTTAAATGTATATATGTTTAACTCATATATATATATATATATATATATATATATATATAACTAGACTAGACTCTTGTTGTACAAGCACAAAATAAATAACATGGGAGACCATAGACTTCCTAAGCTAGCTTTAAATTCTAGCCAAAATCACCTAAAGCTCAAACGAGGTATGTATAGAGATACCAGAGCCTCGTTAAACCATTGGGAGATCGACTAAAATGTTGCATTGCAAAATATTAATAAAATTAAAAATATTTTTACTTCTTAACGAACTCTCAATAGCTCCATAGTGAAATAAGTCATTGGGGAGTTCCTAAAACACCATGGGTGTAAAGGATCTGCCACCTCTCTGAGAATATGAACATTGAGGATGAAAATCACTTCTTTTTATCGTGCCCTACGTACACTCACATTAGATTTCAGTTTCATAATATGTGTTTCAATACTGACCTTCCTATCCTTTTAACATGTAAAACTATAGTGAACTCGAGACACTTCTCTCCAATCTCTTTGAGCATATGAATACAATTTAAAAAAACAACTAACTAAATAATTTGTTTCTTTAGATCCAATAAACCAAAATTTTCTCTCAGTAGACATTAATAATAATAATAATAATAATAATAATAATAAAATAAAATAATTTAGTTAATCTATTTTTTAAATAATTATAACATATATCAAGACACAAACATATTTTGATGTGGGTTGAAATTTACCAGATTGATATATCTTTATAATGCAGATTGTAGTTGTAAATATTTTAAGTAACCGAATACAATAGTGAAAATTAAAGATTTTTTCACCCTCACTCACAGTTCATACAATTCATTTCATATGATGGCGTAGCATAAATCCGGAGAGGTGCCTTGTGGTAGTGATTGAAGGCCATAAAGCATATCATGTCGTTTCGGTTTAGCTCAATCCCATATCTAATGGCTGAATATACCTTTCAAGCTATAATATCTTTGATGTCATGGATGATACTAACTATAAATTTATTATTGTTAGACCATCATAATTATAAAGTTATTAAAGTGTAATTAGTTAATATAATTTATATATATGATTACTAAATCCATATTTATGGAGAAGATTGGACCTTACATACACATATGTATATATGTTTTGGAGATAGGAAATTTCTATACCTAATCCATGGATGGAATGGTACACCATTTCTATTTGAATAATATTACAATGGTATAAGAGATGGAAAGGTTAATGTATGGGATCTCTACCATTTAGTTTTTGTGTTTGTTTATATATATATATATGATGTAAATTGTATTTTTATTAATTTTTTGGCATGTAGTAATATCAAGTATTGATATTGGCTTATGGTCGTATTGTAATAAAGATTATTTATAAGTTAAAAATCTCCATAGTAAAGTTGGTGTTAATTTCTATAAATACTAAGCATGTTTTTTAAATATATATCTCTATTAACTCATATATATATATATATATATATATATATATATATATATATATATATATATAAAATAAAGCTATATTTTAGTTCATTTATAATATGATTATTATTTTTATTACTATTAATGTGAGCTATATAATGTTGGAAGTGTTTTAATGTATACTAGAATTTACTAGCCATTTTATTCATATGTTTATGCTAGCTCAAGTTGTAATTATAATTTTTTAAAGTATTTGAATACAATAGTGAAAATTGGAGTGCTTTTCACCCTCCAACACAATTCATATAATTCACTTCCCATGAGATCTTACAATAAAGCCATCAGACATCATGAAGTAATGTCTGCATATGTGCTTGCAACCACAAAACCCATGGTCATGTGTTTAAGTTTAACTGGATCCAATATCTAATGTTTAATATGGCTTGCAGGCTATTTCTTATGTCATGGATAATAATAATTATAAATTAATTATTTCTTGATCATTATAACTAGCAAGTGCACCACATGTTGCAAAAGAAATGCCGTAAGGCTATAGCATAGGAAAGAGTAGCCTAAAAGAAATAAGATGTTGCAAAGAAGGAGCCATCGTGAAGTAATGAAATGAAATTTTTTCTTCCATGGAATCATGTCATGGAGATTTCAAAGATATCGATGATAAGATTTATCAACAAGAAAGATAAAGTTCTTAAACTCTGAAGCGTCTTCTTGATTGAAAACTTACTAAACTAATAAGATATAGCTGAAGAGAAATAATTTAAAAACTTTTTGGCACAATTGTTACATAATAATTTGATGCACAACTTGTAGAGAAGTAAATATCAACTTGCAACAAGTCCAAATAAAACAAGTGAAGTCTCTCCTCGGTGTCTGCCATGTTCTTTCTTTTTTCAGTATTGATGATATGAAGTTGTTTTCTTTTGTTCTTTTGAAGCTAGCAAAAAATGTATGGAGAGGTGGCTTTCATCACTTCAAGAGTAGTAAAAATAAGGCTATTAAGAAAACAACTCCAACACCGAGAGAGATTCAGTAGCGTTTATGGAATTGGCGAACATTTCTTGTTCTGTGATGTTGGCTACTCAAGATAACTTTCTTGATCTTTTGTAGAAGAATTGAATCTGTATTTAGCTTATATTATATAAACCATGAAATTTTCAACATTCATAGCACGCTTTCCATCACATTTGTAGAGAAAATTACAACACAGTATCACAATTTTCTTATTAGAGCTAAATGCTTTATATGCAACAACGATGGATTTCATCACTTAAGAGCAGTAGAAACAAGTTTATTGCGAAAAAAACTCTAACACATTTTTAGAGAAAATTATAACACAATATCACACTTTTCATATCAGAGCTAAATGCTCCTATATGAAACAACGATGAATTTCATTAGTTAAGAGAAGAAAAACAAGTTTATTGAGAAAACAACTTGAACACATTTGTAGAGACAGTATCACACTTTTCTTATCAGAGCTAAATTATCCTGTATGCAACAACGATAGCTTTCATCAGTTCAAGAGCAGTAAAAACAAGTTTATTGAGAAAACAACTCTAACACTGAGAGAGATTCGAAAGAAACTATTGAATTGGTGAACATGTCTTGCTCTACTATCTTGGATATGGGGCATATCTTTCTTGATGTTGTATACAAGATTGCAAATTTTCATGTACCTTATACTACATTAACCATGAGATTGTGATCATTTAGGGCACACTTTCGATAACATTTATAGAGAAAATTACAATAGAGTATCACATTTTTCTTATCATATCTAAATGTTCATATATGAAACAACTACCTTGTGCCTCATAGCTTCAATTGGTGCAAGGAGGAGGAGAGGAGAAGTGGCAAGGTGCAAGCTAGAATAAGAAGAGAAAGAAGAATTCTTATTTTAAATAAAAATAGTAGAAAGAATCACATTAATTACCATGACCCTCATGTACATTCCTCTTATTGCTTATGTTTGTAACTTATTCTTAATCACATAGTGTCAATTTTTTAAAACTATAATCTACAAGTATCACTTTTTATAGCTTTGGCCATTACTATGTATGGGGTTCATTGCAACCTTGGATATATTATGTGAGTTGTTGTGATTGTTTTTCTTGTGGCTACAACTTAGTTTTGGTTGTCAGCTAGATATCATGATTCAAAGCTCTGTTAACATCTAAGATCCTTATAGCATTAGATATATTTTAATTTTTGTGAGCTAATGTGATGTTTTATTAGTCATAATGATTCAAAAATTAGTTATTATACCACAATATTGACTTTCTCATTGTATGTTTTGTTTATGAAAATTATGTAGTGAAAACCTTTGTTTAAAATTTCAGACTAAAAAATTGAGTAAGTTTGACATCATATAATATGAAATTTGTTTATGATTAAAAAAGTAAAAAACATTTAAGATTTTTTAGATAAAATAGCCATTTTCTTTGATTGAGGATATAAACTAGAATATACTCTCTCTTGAGAAGACTATACAATACATATTGGATGGATGGAAAGGTTATGATAAAATCTGTACAAAAAACCCCTTAGTGTTGTCTCAACTTACTCTATTTTTAATCACATAGTGTCAATTTTGTAAAACTATAATTTTTAGTAGGACTGAGTGGGTTTTTTTTTGTAAGTTTTGTTTGGAATTGAAAAATAAAAAAAGTTATAAAAGGTAAAATTATTTAGTGAAAAGCATTGTTTCAAATTTCAGAACAGAAAGTTGAGCAAGTTTGAAATCATATAATATGAAAACTGTTTATGATTATAAAGTAAAAAACATGTAATATTTTTTAGATACAAGTAGGTAATTAAAGATATGTATATAGTTTTTTTGAAGGGAAGAAATTTGGTATTCATTAACGAAAAAAAGTATGTATGTAGTTACAAATTGTTATAACTAAGTAATTAAGGGAAAATTTAGTGTTATTTAAATATCAAAGGTAAGGGCATTCATCATTATTTCTCAAGATAAGTTATGTCTAATATGAAAATTACAAAAAAATCACATATTCTTAATAAAAAGCATTATTAATTTAATTTTTTATATATTAAGAAACCCTACTTATGAATAATAAAGCATATGTAACATAAATAATATATAACAAAAAAAACCATGTATTTTTCAAATAATAAAATAGTTGTAACAAAAATAATATAGAAAAAGAAAAACTATGTATATTTGGATGTATGAAAATTTAGATGTATTTTATTAAGTAATTTTTTTAAAAGAATAATGGTTATAAATATTTAAAAACTATTTTATTAAATAATTAGTTTATATCTATATTATTTATGAGATGGATCAATTCTCTAGGCCATTTAATTCCCCCCTTTAAATATAATACATTCCACATGAAGACCATGGGTCAATACCATGGGTTATTTTTATAGTTTATGATGCATTTTATTAAGTATTTTTTTTAAAGAATAATGGTTATAAAAATTAAAAAAATATTTTATTAAAGAATTAGTTTAGATCTATATTATTTATGAGATGAATCAATTCTCTAAGCCATCTTAATTTTCCACTTTAAATAAACTACATCCCACATGAATACCATGGGTCAATACCATGGGCTGCTTTTATAGTTTATTATTATTTTATGTTATTATTTTTATTTTTTATTGTATTTTAACCTTGTTAAAATGTTCATTACATTATGGAAATCTCTTTATTTAATTTACTTTTATTTTTAATTTTGTGTAGTTTGACATTGTCAAAATGTTAAACATGACATTACAACATTTCTATCATACTTTTTTGGAGAGCATGGTGACACAAAAATACTTATTAAAAAGAAAAAAACTAACATTGTAAAAAACATATATAAAACTATATCTAATGGCCTAAAACATCTCAACCGTCTAACATTTGATCCAATGGCTCAGACATGGACACAATGGTAGCAACTAGGAGAAAGGAGAGTTGTTTCAACTAAGAGGTCCCTTATGACGTAATTTATAACATATTAAAAATATATAATTAGTTAATAATATATATATATATATATATATATATATATATATATATATATATATATATATATAAACCATTGTTTATGTAGAATATTTGACCTACCTAAATACACGTAAGAATGAATATATATATATATACATACTTTGAAGGTTACAATATTTTTGTTACTTGGATTAATCTTTCTTGCAGAAAAGAGTGATCTCTCTAGAATTCTAATGGAAAAATAGAAACAAACATACAAAACAATGGTGCTTTTCTTAAACTATAACTGAAACATGAGTCGTGTAGTATGCAAAAGATGACTTACCTATTAACGAAGTGCTTGTAGAAGTCCTTCGAGTCCTTTCGACAACTAGCTTTTCCTCAATGCTTTATAGTCTCTCCAAATGCCTTCCAGAGTTTCTCCATGACACACCAAAAGAGATCTGCATAGACAAAAACATTCAGAGGGATCAAAGAATCTTTCATATAAAAGAAAATGTAAATAAAATCTTTAGTCTATCATACAACATATAAATGAATCAATAATCAGTTATAAACCATGTGAGTGATCAAGGAATCCCACAAATAAAATCAAAATAGAGGCATTTAGGAAAGAAAAATTACTTTGTATTAAAAGAAAGGGAAAAGAAGCTTACAGCCTTGTGCCTTGATGTCACAAGCCTCTTCCAATGGTCTCCTTTCTTTTCCTTGATGACAAGATCTTCAAACCCAAAACCAAAAGCACGAGTTTACCAATCCAAGTCTCTAAAAGTCTCTAAAAATCTCCCATCCTTATGCTGAATTTATAAGGAGTATGAGGAGGTTTCTAGTTCCACTTCTCAAGGGATATGATCCTTAAGAAATGAAGTTAAGTTCCATATACCAAGGGATGAGGCGCATGTATGTAGTGGTTCGATGTTTCTAATTTGGATAAGATCTCCGCAATTTTTGTTTAGAAAAACTACGCATGCGCGGGTTTTGTTTAGAAAAACCATGCAAGTGCTCAAAAATAATTTTTAAATAGTGAAAACCAAAATTCCCTTTTTCCCTAATATTATTTTACTTCAAACTTCATAAGAAATTCACTTGAGACATACCATATTGATAATCATCGTAGCAAATTTCAGTGTAACAATTTTATTCCTAACCGATGATAGGACCATACAACACTGTTGTATGATGAATATTACGGTAGATGGAATTAATATATGACGTATCATAGGGGCTTTCTACATTAAACGAAATGTTAAAATGGAATTAATATATGACGTATCATAGGGACTTTCTACATTAATGGAAATGTTAATTTTTAGGTTAGATTGTATGCTTTGATAAATTATATTTTTATTAGTTTATATATATATATATATAGAGGTTATCTTAATAAGTAGTTTTTAATGTCGTTGGTCATCCTACTGCTTACATTTCAACATTTCTATAGACTAAATAATTTGGGTTATATGCAAAATTTTACGCTAATACATTTAGCGTAAATGTTATCCAAAAATATGGAAAAGTATTCTTGGGTGTATCTTTAATGCTTTCCTTGGTATATATCTATTTATATGTAAGGAAGGAATACTTCCATTTGAGTGGTTTTAGAATTCATACATTTTCTTCTTCGCACAAAAAGTGGTTTCCAACAATTGAACTTGGTCCCCAAAATCTAATTTCTAGTAAAAAAAAAAATCTAATAATGAAGATATTTTATTGAAGATATTTTAGAACTAAAAATGACCTAGAAAATCTATTCCATCAAAGGAACATGGCAGTTATCTTTATCAAACTTTTCAGTGAAATTTAAAAAATCCATATTAAACGGAAGAAATCCCTATATAAACGGATTTCCCCATATTACTTTCTAATAAGCACTAAATTCATAACCCAGGAAGAATGACGAACCTTGAAGATGATCACTCCATGTTTCAGTTTCTCTAATTCCTTCTATATAATAGGTTGAAGAGTTGGATGCCCCTTACATATGTCTTGCTAAAAAGGCTTAACATCGTCTATGAGTTGAACGATATGTTATATGATCTTTATGTCATAACTCTTTAAATCTTCGTAAACTTAACTGAAGACGTCTTTGTATTGCCTAAAAAAACCTAAATATATGTTTTCTTTCTTGCTTATAAGTGGTAGGTGAAAAGATTGATGTTCTTTTCGTTTCCCTCATTTCCTAAATTGAATAACTAATAACTCATATAAGGTTTGTTATTCTTAAATAGTCACCCTTTCTCAAAATATTGTTGACATATTAAACAACTTTAACGTTAGGAAATCATTCATTTTACGCATATTAGATTACACCTAATATAATCAACGTGTGGTTATGCTTGGCTTCATCATGTTCCTCGCCATCTATAACAATATTTAAAAAATACTTCTTTGGTTAGGAATTCAATGATTTTGTCATCATCGTTTATTACCTTCCATGTGGTTACCTTATCTAGGATTCAAGGGTTAAAAATAATTTGAATAAAGAAAATGCTATTCAAGTGAGCAAACCTAAAAGTAGCGCATTAGCAAAGGTATGAACACATATATTCTTAGTACGGGGAGTATAAGTAATTCAGAACAAATAAAAATTATTAGTTAATTTCCTTGAGGGGAGAAACAACATATTTAATTCCTGACATAATTGATTGTTATTTTTTATTCACTGAAAACTTTCAACCGTTTTACCTCGTAGCTTTGATCAAACTTGAATCAAAGTTTCATACTCGATTATGTTCTCGACAAAATCTAACTCTAATACTTTTTTGGTGGATCAATAAGGATACAAATTTTCGTAGCTCCTTCGCGTGATCTGGAGCCGTCAATGAGAAGAATCAAATTTTTCATGTCGATGTTTAAGTTAGAGGAACTAGTCTTAGCTAAAGTTATGATTTTTACAATCAGTATCACCAATCCATGTGCTTTGAAAGAATTTGATCTGTGTTCCTACTTTTGGAGGCGATTCGTTACCTGCATAACAACCAAACCAGGTTTCCTACAACTAATTCTGAGACTAATAGGTTTATTTTGACGTTCTAAGTTTGTTATTGTACGTTTCATATGAGTCCATCTATCCACTTCAATTTCATTAGTTTTTCGTTTGTACGTTAACCATTAGTGTGACCAATTAGCAACAAGGTGCCCCTATAGTTTTTGTGAAAATAGCACAAAAAATTAAAACCATAAGACTAAGAAATACTAACCACAATAATGTCAACTATTCAACAAACATTGGGATCCAAAGCTAACCTAGTCACGCCCTCTTTAATTTGACCCATAACGTTCACGTTAGACTTGTCTCATAGAATAATTAATATAAATCACCTAGAGAAAACAACATTAACCTTTTTACAAATGAAGTAATGCATCACATTAAATGACAATCCAATGACAATCCTAAATCCAATAGACAATGTTGTAATTTATAATTGAACATTTTGAAGGTTATGACAAATGGAAGAGTTTGTGATATTGAATATGTGATTATGCTATTTATATTCATAATTTATTTTTGCATTTTTTTAGTTTTTTATTTTCATACAAATTTTTCTAATAGAGGAAATTTAAGGTCTAAAATAGGTCTCCTCAAGGAAAACAAGAAATAATAGCTAAATTAATAATATAAGAGCTTTCGATTTTCAAAGGAGAAGAAGGAAAGCTACTTTTTAAACCATATTTTTGACTTCTCTCTTTGTCATTTACTCATATTTCAAGGTTAGTAACTCTTTGGATACATAATATAATTATGCATCCAAGGAGTTTCCACACATGAAATTTGAGTAAACCTATAATGTGATAAGTTGAAAATATGATTAAAAAATTAGTTTTCCTCCTTTGCTTCCAAAAGTATTTTCCCTTATGGTTGACATCAATACCTTAAATGTTATTAATTCTTTCATAATTTATTTTTATAATAGATATTTTCTTTTGAGGTCCACTTTTTTCCTCTAAATTTCCTTGATGTCTAATTTTAATAGGAAGATTTCCACTTTTTTATTTCATTATGATTTTGTATTGTAGAGGTGAGAGAAATTTCAAGATTTTTAATATTACCTCTATCTATCAACGATTTATATAAATGTCATGCATGGAAAATCTAGCGTTAGTATTTTTCATTTCTCTAATGGAATTTCACCCCATGGTTTTTACAACTGAGCCTTCCATTGCAAATTTCTTGTTTTGGGTGATAATCATGAGATTTTATAGTTGAGTTGGAGTAATATTTCCTTAAATTTAAAATGGGATATACCTTTCCTTTCCATTATGTCAGTTTTTGTAGAACTAATGGAAATACAGATATGTCCTTTAGAACTTAAATTGCAATCTTTAAGAGTAATTTCAGTAGCATGCAACTTTCCTACTAAAACGTCTTCTACCATGTCATATTCATGTTTAAGAGATCACTCCTAAAGGATTGTAGTTTCTTCACTAGTCATTATTCATCCTTTATAACATCATATGTATTGGTTTCTTGGATAGTCTTCATAGTCAATAATTGTGTAAGAGAGATAAGTCCTATGCCTGATTAATATCCATTGATGAGTAATATCTTATATAAAATAATTGATGTTACCTTTGGCTTCATATTCAGAGGTTCAATGATTCTTCCTATCCCCACCTATGACTCTTCATTTTCTAATATTTACGATATATATAATTAGTGCATAATACCAAAATATATTGTGTCCAACATTCCCCCCCATAACCTAAAGTGATGTTTGTGAGTCCAAGCACCATTCTAAAAATTTTAAAACCTAATTTTTTGAGTTCTTTCGTGAAGATATTGAAAATATGCACATTTCTGGAACAATGTATTAAGTGAATAGGCTTCGCATCTATATGATACTAAATAAAATGATATCCTGGATTCATCTGATTGGTTCAACCATGAAATAATTTATTCTTGGCCAACTTGATTAAAAAACTATTTTCAACTAGGAGAAGAGAAAAATTCACTTGTTTATCCTATAAATATTTAAGTGTTTTCCTAATATACAAAATCTATTTTGTTTCTTTAGAAGTTTCTACATATTTAACCTCTATCGTGGAACTTTCTAGAACTAACTATTTGCATGACCTTGAGGACATAGTTGTTGTCTATAGGATAATGAGATATTCTACATTTGATGCTCCATTTTATTTTTCCCTATCAGAATATAAGTTAGAATAACTAATAAACCTGAGATCGTCGACATTAGAATAGTTGAGTTCATAATCCTAAGTTACTTTCAAGTATTTGTAACAAATTTTTGTAGTAGATTAATATCCGTCATAGGTATTTCTCTTATATGTAGAAATAATTGAAACAAAAATTGAAATATCTAGTCTATTATTGCTAAAGTAGATAATACTTCTCATATGTTTTCTACAGTTGGTTGCATACTCAAATTAATTCCCCTTTTTTTATGTGAGATTAAAATTATATTCCATTCCAGCTGATAGAGGATTTCATTCATCCATACTAGAGTTGTTCAATTGTTCTTGAATATACTTCTTTTCATAGATTAATATGTATTTTGGATATTGACTGACTTGAAATCCCAAGTTGTAGTCCAGATATTTAGTAAATTTAATCTCAAATACCTTCTTCGACTTTGTGTCTATTGATGCAATATAATTATCATTATTTTCTGGCTTCAATTAATATTCTACATAAACTATTGTTGGGTATTTGTTGTATATGTTATATTCTTCTCATTATTATCCCCATGCACTATATAATTCATGAAGCATAATAGGGGGTTACTATCCCCAATTTTTTACGATATCTATGGAGGGGGGGGATTTGTCCCTACATGGAGTTCATGGATAGTGCCCCCCCCCCCAAAAAAAAATGGGTTCCTTTTCTGTATCCATTTTTTGTTGTTTAGAGAACATGGCTTTTGATAAAAGTATTTTTGTAGTTCATGCTAGCTTTTTCCATGGTTTTGTAGTTTTGGTTACAACACTATGATTGTATTCTAATCCAAGATGAAGCTATAGGTGGTTCATGGATGGTGTAAAATATATATTATATTATAATACTATATCAAAGTATATATATTGAAAATACCTTGTTCATTTCCTGGTTTTGTGTTTCCAGGATAAAATATCTATGTTTATGATTGTGATTGTCATGGCATATTTTAATTTTATAAGGAATCTATTTATAGTAAATAATTGTACACAGTTACAACTTGGATTTGGTATTAGAGAAATTTTTTATCTTTAAGGGGACACCTTCATGGCTAAAGGGTTTGGATTAGACCTATGGTAGACCCTATTATAGTTGGATATATGTTTAAGTGATTCTTGTGGTGAAAAGGAAATGTTAAGAAATTCAATGATAAAGATAAAAAAG
Organism: Pinus albicaulis; assembly: GCA_034641835.2. Taxonomy (NCBI): domain Eukaryota; kingdom Viridiplantae; phylum Streptophyta; class Pinopsida; order Pinales; family Pinaceae; genus Pinus; species Pinus albicaulis. The sequence goes on from CM076584.1 coordinate 1,570,951,238, forward strand.
ATTCAACGAGGAGAGTTTTGAGCTATGGAAGCTTGAAATGGAATATTTGTTGGTGGATAGAGATTAATGGATCATTGTGGATACAAGAATCATACCAACAAGGATGTCAATGAAATACTAGACAATGTTATAATGAGAGGAAAAGAGAATAATACAATTGTCTCTCTTAGATATAGTATTATTAAATGTTTCAAAGGAAGCTATAATGTGGGACAAATTAGGGGATTTGTATAAGTCTAAGTATTCGGTGAAAAAATTGTTCCTATAGATGAAGTTATATATCTCGAGGATGAAGGAAGGTGATTCGATGATAAAGCATCTACACAAATTCAATATTGTTGTAAGTCAACTATTATTTTTTGAGATTAATATTAAAGATGAATATAAGTGCATGAATTTGTTATTTCCTCTACCAAACATGTGGGATAGTCTAGTTTTTTTTCCTATGTTTCAATTCAACTACTTTAAAATTAAATTTATGAAGATTTATGTGGTTGAGACTTAAAGAATCTTGAATCGGAGATAATCACACAATGCAAATTCTTAAAATCGATGTTTCCAGTGTAACCACCCCTCCTGTATCTATCCACTTTCATTGACCTGGCAGGGTATCCATGATTTGAGGGATATTTTGACATGAATCTACCTCCTAGATCACATTAAGGAAATGGAGTTGATAAAAAGAAACCTTACTGACCTTCCTAAGGATCTAAAGGACCTATAAGAGCTAGAAAAACACTTTAGGTGACCAAACCGTGATTTAAATTTCATTTTCAGTGATATGGACTCCCATTCTCTTGCATAACAAGGAAATCCCATGACTGTAACCCTCGAGTCGTATGGATAACCCTGCCTCCCAATGATTGCAGTCTATATTTCCTAGTTCTGAGCATATGACCCCAGAATCTGAGCCACTATTTGAGGGCTGGTATCCAAACCTCTACCCCATAACTTGACAGAATTGTCTAGAGTGTTGAATATCACAAGGAAAAAGATACTAATGCAAAAATTAGTCAATAACTTGACCTAACTAGGCATAACCATGAGAATCATTTCATCAAACACATTGTGAACATGTAATCTACAAGTCGTGAATGCATATCCAAACATAGGGGTTTGATACATATCTGAGAGTCATCAAGAAGGTTTGGTTCCCTCTCACAATAGTTGCAATAACATCTATTAGCTCATTCATTAAATAACCATTCATTTACTAATCAAAACATGATAAGAGCCATAAATAGAATCTCTCATAGAACCATGATTAGAACCAACATATAAGCAGACTAATAAAAAAGGTAGAATAACCATCAAATCCACATCATAAAAAGTACATTTTCTCATGAAATACAAGAGGAAAATAACTCTTATTAACATATGAAAGTCCAACCAAGTCAGGGAATTCCACATACCACTCAACCATAGATTTTTTTGAGCCAAATATTTTATTTCAACTAATCACCCTCGTGCCATATTCCAATCATGAATGTGGGACTCACAAAAAAAGAACCAAACTTCCTTAGGCTTTACCACAAACTCGCCAAAACCGGTCAAGGGACTCCTAGGCTTGAAACAAGCACCTACACAACCAAGCTTCACCATAATCATACCATTAAAGATCAAGGGATTCATAGGCCCAAACAGAAAACATACACTACCAATATTTTCCAAAATCCCTCCAAAATAGCTCAATTGATCACTGGGCCCTAACAAAATTGGATGTTTCTATATTTCTTGACCATCACCTTGAGTAACTTTCCCGTCTACACCCTCAAGCTTTACCGAAATCCCACCATTACCAGTCAAAGGATTTTTATGCCCTTGGGAATTTTCCTAAGACCACCTCACCCCATTGCAAAGCCATCCAGAAATACAAATCTAAACCAAATGAAAGAACCCCATCACACCATGGCTATTCGAAAATATAAAGGCAACGCTAAAACCATTGTCACAGATGGAAAAACCCATCCCAATGACAACCAGAGAACCAAATACACACATGCATGTACCATGAATGCCAACACTAGTAAGAAAATCATACATGCAACTCCATTCCTGCAAGTAATCCCATCAAAGCTACTTGATCCAATTCCTCCTTTCTTGATCTTTTCTTTCCTTTGCTTTCTTTTCCTTTCTTTTCCTTCCTTTCTCCAATGCTATATTTCTCCAAGAATGCTCTAAGTGTGCAATGTTATGAGAGAATAGAGAGAGAGAGAGAGAGAGATCCAAAATAAACTAACAAAATCGTGTTAAATGATCCTCATACACATTTTTACCATTGAGGCCTTTATTTTCTTCAATCTCCTATTTTTCACTTCAATTTCCTCCTCACATGAAACTTGTGACCTTTCACCTTCCTTTTCTCCTATTTTTCATGATTTTCATAAATAAAATGTCAATCAATGCTTCTTTTCCTTTTCAAATCCCTTTCCATTTCCTTTTTAAATTTCCTTAGCCATAATAAACCAAATAAACACCCAGTAGGATGTTTTTACCAACATTCAACTTGTAATAAGTGTCCCATGACCTTGGTCTTATTTTCCTTTTATTAACTTTATTACATGAAATTTTGACCTAGGGCTGTTACAGATCACTCCCCCTTAGGGGAGAACCATCCTCGATGTTCAATGACACATATAACAAGAAAGATTGTTGAAAAACAAAACATAATTCCCATGGAGATTTATAACTTAGCTCGATGCAGTGTTCACAATGAAAAACCTGTTGAGAAGAAAAACCAACATGAAAAACATATAACATGGCAATCATATCGCTTAGTGGAGGTTTATAAAACATCTTATTGTAATATTTACAATAGGAATCATAGAAAAATATATACATATACCAAAATTCCTTTGCCTCATCTGGAAAACAATTAAGGATAAATAGCCCAGATCTGATCAGAAACCTCCCATGTAGCTTCATCAGGCCGAAAGCGCTTCCACTGCAATTTACCTTTCTCAATTGCTTGGTTTCGGAGCATGAGTTGTTTCCATTGTAAAATGCACTCAGGTTCTAGTGAGAAATGTTCTTCTGGCTCCACCTACAAAACAAATCAATCAATCACATCATCAACATCCTTTACATATTTTCTAAGCATTGAAATATGGGAAACATCATTTTCTTTCATAGTCTAAGGAAGTGCAAGTCTATAGGCCACTAGTCCAATCCTCTCAAGGATCTCAAAAGGCCCACAATACCGACGTGCCAACTTCACACATGATCCAATCCTCAAGGATATCTTCTTGGGGTTGATGCATAACTACACATGCTCCCCAACTTGAAACTCCTTAAGACACTATGTTTATTTGCATAACTCTTTTGGATGTACTTTGTTGCCTTTATATTCTTTTTGATAACCTATATTTCATGTTCCATATCTGCCAACATGTCTGGTTCTATCAACACCCCGTTCACTGGATCACTCTAGCTCATGGGAGTATTATAACTCTACCCATAAAGTGCCTCAAACTGACTCATTCTTAGTCTCCTGACACTCGTTGTTGTAAGAAAAAACAATGAGTCGAAGATACTCCTCCCACCTCCTTTGTTGGGGCATAACATACATTATTAACATGTCCTCCATAATCCTATGCACCCTCTCTATATTTATATCTATGTATATATGATAAGTTGAGTTGAAGTCCAACTCTATGCACAAACTTGTAAATAACTCTTTTTAGAACCTAGAAGTGAACCTGGCATCTCTGTCTGACACAATATTCCAAGGAATACCATGTGATCTCACTATCTCTTGATGAAGACATATGCTACCTCACTTGATGAATAAGTAGACTTAACCTCTATGAAGTGAGCTGCCTTAGTCAACATATCAACCACAACCATGATGAAATCATGTTGTCTAGATGTCCTTGACAAACGTATAATGAAATCCATGGAAATGACCTCCCATTTCCACTCTAGAATATAAATTTATTGTAGTAACTTGCTTGGATGCTTCCAATCTGCCTTTACCTATTGAAAATAAAAATATGTTGCCACAAAATCTACCACTTCCTTCTTCGAGTTTGACCAATAGTAGAACTTATTCACTGCTGTCAATGTCTTTTGATATCTCAGATGACCTAAATATGAATTAATATGAAATTATTGTAAGATAAGCTTCTTGAGCTCACTTTTTTCCGACACATAGATCGTGTCCCTAGATATGACCAAACCATCTATGTGGGATGATAATCCACATATTTTTCACTGGTACCCTTCTATTGTAACTTGTGCCTAAGCTCCCTATACTTGTCATCCTATTGTCCTGCCTATAAGATATGATCTTGTAAATATGTTACGCAAGAGCTCATAGATGTTATATGATTTACATGTATCCTTCTAATAACAACATCTGCAACAGTTTTCTCCTTTCCCTTAATGTACCTGATGTCGAAGTGAAACTCACTAAGTATGGTCAACCATATAGCTTGCAAAGAATTCAGATTTGGTTGGTCAGACAAGTATCTCAACCTAATGTAATCACACGTGAGAATTAATATCCCACCAAGAATATAGTGCCTCCACATGTTCAATGAATGAATGATCGTTGCGAACTCAAGAGCATGTGTCACATAGTTCTTCCCATGCTCATTCATTTTCCTTACTTCATAGCATACCACTTGTCCCTCTTGCATCAGGAGTCCACCAAATTCTTTCCTGCAAGCATATGTAAAAAAAAGGAATTTTTTATCTAGATCCACAATATTTAGAACTAGAGCGTTGGTAAGAAGTTTCTTCAACTGATCAGAACTGGCTGCACATTCCTCTGTCCATTTAAATTTATTTCCTTTTCGCTGCAATGTTGTTAAAGGATATGAAATCTGTGAGGAGTTCCCGATGAACCTCATTTAATATCCTGCTAATGCCATTAATGATCTAACCTCATCCACATTTCTAGGAGTTTCCCATTCTATGATAGCTATGATTTTTTTCGGATTCACTACAATACCTTCCTTGGAAAAATTTCCCAATTAATGTACCTTTGTTTGAAACAAACTACACTTACTAAGCTTCGAATAAAATTAATTCTCTCTTAGTAATATCAGTACTGCTTCTAAATGTTTTCCATGTTCTTCCTCATTATTAGAATATATCAATATATAATCAATGAATACAATCACAAAAATGTACAATTAAGGACGCAACACATTATTCATCAAACACATGAAAGTAGTTGCAGCATTAGTCAAACCAAAAGGAACTGCAACAAACTCATAATTCCCATACTTGGTCCATAAATTGTTCTTGTAGGTATCATCTTCTTTGATGCATACCTTATGATATCCTAATCTCAAATCAATATTCAATAATGCTGTGACTCCCTTGAACTAACCAAACATGTAACACTACTCCTCCCACATTTACCCAAGTTAACTAGTATGTTGGGGTAAACATGTGACGAGTGGATAATATGATGTGATTGAAATCCTAAAGTACAATTAAGGAAGTGGAATCGACATAATGAAACTAGACTAACCTTCCACACATGCTATAAAATCTCCAAGAGCCAACCAACCCTGCCAGGTGATCAACCCATGATACCACTTGACAATTTGTTGATCTATATTCTCAGCCGCTCCCATGAAAATCCATGCATGTGACTGAGGCCTTCAAGTCGCTGCAACAACAAGGCATGCCAATAATTTTGAAATTTTCTCATTATTTTGGAGCAAACGACCCCAGATTATGAGTCACTTTTTTAGGGCCAAGATTCAGGCCACTACCAAAAATTTCCTGAAACTTCCTAAAATGAATAATAATAATGGAACAAAGCTACTAATGCACTCATTGGTACAAGTACTTGATCTGGACCCTAATAGCCATGACAACCATTTTGTCAAACACGTCACAAATGTGTAATCTACAGGTCATAATAACCTATCTGAACATAGGGGTCACAATAGGTGCATTATCATCTATTAGGTCATATATTCATTTTTCATTCATTTTCTAATCAAAAGATGTTGAGAGACATACATCAAGTCATTCATAAAGCATCCTCATAACCAATATATAACCAAAAAAAATAACGAGGATATAAAAACCATAAAAACAACATATGAACAAAAATATCTACCCATAAAATAAAAGAGGAAATAATATCTTACTAACATATGAAAAATGAAAACATATATGGGACTTCCACATACTCCCAACTATATATTGGGCTGAACCAAATATTTCTTTGACCCATTAAGCCCTGTGGCATATTCTAAGCATGAATGCAGGATCTCATGGTACAAATCAAACAAACTCAAACCAGGGCTTCCAAAGGCCAAACCACGTCAAACCTCAATAAGTGATTCAACCTCACCGCTGGACATCACTAACCATCCCCGGATCGGTAACTACCAAAGTTTTTTTATGGATCCAGAGTGTTTGTTCCAACCATGGCTTCCAGGACTAGTATCTCAACCCACAACTATTGTTGGTCATCCAGAGATTTTATCCAACTAGGTCTTCTAGGATTAGTAACCCAACCCACCAAGAGCTTCCAGAGAATTTTTGCAACCAAGGCTTCGAAGACTAGTAACTCAACCGAATTTTTTACAGAGCTTTTAGAGATTTTGTCCAACCATGGCTTCCAGGAACTAATAACACCAACCCATGACGAAAGGAACACGAGAACCAACCAGAAAACAAAATTAAAACACACAACACCATGGTTATCCAAGAAATGGTAAGGCTAGGGAAAAACACTATCAATCCAAGAAATCCTACATGAAAATGAAAAATCATAACTAAGAAACCACATGCATATGCCATGCATGCCAAAACTAGCAAGGAAATAATACATGCAACTAGGTACCTGCAACGAAAAATATTTGTAGTTGTTGATCCTCATGTCTTCTTGCAATTACTTTGTCTTCCTTTATCTTCGTGCTCCAACTCCCAAGTATGCCACACTCCTCCAAGAAAACTCTAAGTGTCCAAGAGTATGAGAGAGAGAATAGAGAGAGAGCTCTAAAACTGAGCTGGAAAAAGTCTATATTGAAGAGAAGGTATGTCAACTGATTCTCAAAAGCCTTTTTATTAACGGGGCCACTATTTTCTTCAATTTCCATAATTTTCCTTTATTTTACTCCTCAAATGCAATATGTGGTCTTTCACCTTTATTTTCTCCTAATTTCCATTATTCTCATAAGTAAATTCTAGTAAGGCCACTTTGACATTGCAAATCCTTTTCCATTTCCTCTTCCAATTTTCTTAGCCATTAATTTATTCCAAGTGATCCCCATCACTATGTTTTTTTTCCCAACATTCATCTTCAAATACGTGTCCCCCTGAACATGGTCATTATTTTTCCTTTATTAAATTTATTACATGGATTTTTGGCAAGGGTTGCTACAGAACCCTGCCCCTTTGCGGAACATCGTCCTTGGTGCTCAATGAAAACTACAACAAAAAAACCAATGAAAAACACAACATATTTCCCATGGTGATTTATAACACGGCTCGTCGCAATATTTATAATGACATATTTCTAAAAATAAAACAACACACCACTTACTGGAGATTTATAACACAACTCATTGTGGTATTTACAATAACAACCACATGTACTCATGCATATTTTATTTAACCAAGAAATAAACTTATTCTTTATGGAGCTTTATAAATCCATCTCGATACATTATTTATAATAAAATACACAGATAGACATTTTCACATTTTCTCAGCCAAAAAATAAAAGGATATGATGCCTACATCAATCAAGAAGGGAATCTAGAGGCTCACACCTCCACCCTAAAAAGTACTAAGAGTATTCACCTCCTTCTGAGGAAGTCCAGAATTCACTTCCAAAGTCAAAACTGCATCCAATATCCTGCACTACAATCCTGTGCCAATTTTCCTCTCAGTAAACAGTTACCGACTCATTATTCCAAGGAGCACTCCCAATGTACATATGAGTCCATTTAGCAATGATAATGACAAAAATAAATCGATCCCCCTCGCTTTACTTCTCTACTACATAGTCCCTCAGGAAATATGGTAACTTTCTTCTATGCCATCTCACACCTTCCAAGTTTCATGTGCATATCCTTCTCTATTACACATTCCATTAGGCGACCATTCCCTTGGAAACGTTTCCTCGCATCAAAATATGCAAAAACCAAGGCATGTCCTTGCCTCAAAACTAGCATACCAATCATAACATTATCATTGAAATCAATAGGAAATATTGGGTATGAGTTTCCTAGAATGGCCCTACTCCTGAATTCTTTACTACCATACTGATGCTTGTTCCAATTCCTTGCACTACTGCTGCTAATTTTCTTGCAAATAGTTTCAACCACCAAAACCAGGAATTTTCCATGCTCTCATGTATGAAGAAAATAACTGACATTAGATTAAAAATAGATTGAAATAAATTCACAACATAACTCATCAATCCCCTGTCAATAAGGAATAATTGAAATTTTATTCACTTCCTGTAACAACAAGTCAAACTATCTGTTTGATCAAATAATCATGTATAAACGTATCACATCATGTTAGCTCAAACACATCCATGGTAATCAAAATCATAGATCACATGTAAGCATCACAAGCTAGAATCATAAATCACATGTAATCATCATAAACCAGAATCACATTTTTCCTTTGTCCTTTCCGTAGGCACACCGAATCAGTTTCCACACTCGACAAACACCAACTACCTTCTCTTTAACAACATACACATACACATAGTGTGCATCACACACATAAAACTACACACACCATACAACACCATACAATACATGCACTGAAACGTAACATAGAACACATACACCTACACTCGACATACAAAACAACACATACACATACATCGAATGTATGATACAACACCTAAAACTACACCTAGTTTACGACACAACATAATACATACACCTATACACGGTGTACAACACAATACATATACATACACAAAGTAAAAAACAATGAATAAACATGTTACGATACCAAAACTACATAATGCACATAGAGAGTACCACACGTACAAAGAAAAACATGTACAACATGCACATAATACCACATGTGATGTTCACGTGCTCAAAATTATGCTCAAAAATAAAATTTGTTGGATCGAAGTGAAACACAATCGACCATGTATATCTCGTCATTCTGAATCTGATGCAACTCCTTTCGCAAAAAATCATCACTGTATGCTCCTAGTAATGTGTTTTGTCCACTTTGTCAAATAGGAAATTTAACTTTTTAAAATGCAGGATAGCCTAGTCAGTAGTCCATACAGCAGACTGGGCATGTGTACGTGGTAGGGTGACTATAAATTTTTGACTAGTCGATGGTCTTCATGGTCGAATGAACTTGTGCCAAGTGGCATTTTGTGATTGGTTTGAAATGTCGAGTTTTCATTAGTGGATTTGGTGGTCAACCATAGGTTGCCATGTGGCCTAGATAGGGGCCACTACGTCGCAACCTGAGGGCCACCAAAATATTGTCTTAGGTCTAAGCAACAATAAGAGTGGTTGAACACGATACCACCAAGCACCAATCACCAAGGCATACCGTCATACAAGTACACATGAGTCTTACCAATATATGGTTTAAGTTTGATTCATTAGGGGAATTTTTAGGTCTAAAATGGGCCTCCTAAGGAAATTATAAAATAATAGTGGAAATAATAAAATAAGATTTGATTGCATCATCAAATTTTAAAGGTAAAAAAGAAAAAACTATCTTTTGAACTTGTATTTTCAACTTATCTCCTTATGGATTTACTCAAATTTCGAGCAGGAACAATCATTAGATACATAATTTGATTTCTCATCCAAGGAGTACCCATGTTTCATACTTTTGATGGACCCTCGTACATGAAAAATGAGAAATACATGAAAAACATGATTGCAATCGCTTTTTTTAATATATTTCTCATTTTTTGTATAGGAGGGTCCATCGAAAGTATGCAACATGGGTACTCCTTGGATGAATAATTGAATTTTGCATCCAAATATTACTCGGGCTCGAAATTTGAGTAAAACCTTAGGGAAATAAGTTTAAAATACAAGTTGAAAAAGTGTTTTATAATTTTTTTACTTTTTTATCTTTTGGCATTTCTACCCAAAATATGGTGAATCATCCCTCGTGTTTGAAATCATCATCTTGAATCCTATCGGTTCTTATAAAGTTTATTTATTTTTTACATTTTTCTTAGGAGGCCCATTTTAGACCTCAAAATTTCTCTAATGATATGTTAATTTTGTTGGCGCGTTAGGGGGAGGCTAGCCTTGTGCCCCTCCCATAACCATAACAACTAACATCACCGGTAGAAATGGCATATGTGACTGAGAATGTGGAAGACCGTGGTTATCCAAATGATTAGGAGATGGAAGCGCCATCCCTAACCACCAATGAAGACTGCCACATGTGCCCACGTAAGAAGTTAAGTCAAACAATTAGCCCCTACCGCCAACGCTTTTATATAAAAAAATATGTATTTAACCATATTTCATATGGTTCTAGATCCAGTTCTAAGCGTTAGAGGGAAAATTAATGCCCCGATAATTTTGCCTTGTTTTTGGCGGAATTGGCGCTCTGATAGCACTTTTTGGGGAGAAATTCTAGGTTTGGTGCCAGATTTTGGGGAAAATGTGGAACAAATAGTGGAGCAACTAGGGGAAGTAATAACTTGATGATTTTTTGGCCAAATTTGATGCAAAAGGAGGCTACACATGAACTTTTTGGCATTCTGGAGCTTACGGAAAAGGTTTTGGAGTTTTTTTAGCGTTTTAAACATATGTAATCACACTTTTGAGCATAATAGAAGAGGGGCATACCATTGGAAGTTGGATTAAGGAGAGGTAGCCCAAGTGGGGTGAAATCGTTCATCATGTGTTATTATGTGACTGTTTATGGTGATGTTCATGTCCGTTAGATGTTGTTGTTCGATGTTGTGTTTATGTCAATTTTCTAATGAAATTCACATTAAATCACACAAAAACTCATGTTAAAATTTCAATTAACCTCTCAATCCTATAACACTTTCTTTATATTTTGAATTGGATCTTAGCACATTAGAACTAATATTCTCATTCAGGTCAGGTTGGTATCAGATCACTAGGTTTACTTGTGCAAGAAGGTTTTAATTTGTATTGGAATTTTTTAAATGCTTACAAGGTTTAAGCTCAAGAGAGGAGAAGGAAATCCTGTGGGTGGAGGTTCTCTAGTTAGAGAAAGGAGAAGTAAGGCATAATTGCCACAATTTCCACCACAATATTCACCTCTAGTTGTTGTAGAAGCTTCAATAAGAATGTATCATGAAGGATGAATTTATAACATGTCAGAGAATGAGAATGATTTTTGGAAGGCTTTCTTTGACATGACAAAGATGGTGAAGGTCCTTCTATGAAGAGAGGAACACAAGGTTGTAGGGTGAAAGCTCCAGGACTCTACGAGGAGAGGGTTCTCTAGGAGGAGGAGGTAATGGAAATGGTGATAGGCCACCATATACTGCACCATCATCCTAAAAACCATCTGCACCTTCATCTTCATCCTGTTCCACTACTACAACCCTTTCTCATACTCCTCAACCTACGTCAAAATGAATTGGTAAAAAACCATTCTTAAAACTTGATATTAAATTTGAGCTGCCATGTATAATGGTGAAGTGAATGTAGAGAATATTGACAATTGGATTCTTCAGTTGGAGGTCTATTACAGAATTCAAAACCTTCAAGATGATGATACAAATATTCAACTAGCTTCCTTGAGACTCGAGGATGCAACACTAGTATGGTGGGAAGGCAAGACACAATATGAGATTAGAAAACCTGGTAATATCTCACTCTCATTTTCTAATTTAACAATTAAAAGAAAATTTACCCTCTAACATATATGAAAAAATCCATCATGAATTGGTAGAACTTCAGACAACTGAAAGGTCAAAGTGTCCAATATTACACCCAATAATTTAGAAAAAATAGCTCTTATGTTAGGTGTTGATTTTCATTCACAAGACACGTTGCTAAAGTACATAGGGGTTTTACATAGCTACCAAAAGCACACTATCATTATGTTCAATCTCACTAGCCTATATGGGGTATGTGTGAAAGCCACCCACCTTGAGGCAAGAGGGAAAAATATTCCAGAAGAGGGTGAAAATAAGACATTTAAGGGTGGAGAGAAAGTAAAGGGTTTCAAAGGAAAGGGAAAGATAAATGCATATTTTAAAAAGGAAGGAGATAAAATGAAATGAAAACATTGTTCCTAAGAGGGTCATGATGAATACCACTATTGGAAGCTTCATCTACAGATGAGACCCAAGAAATTCAACAAGGGAAAATAAAAAACAAGTGGAACCACTCAACAAGATTTGGGATCCGACTCTGGTAATGAAACTAAAATTGCAGCCATGGGTATGAAAGGAAAAGAAATCATTTCTAGAACTCGTTTATCAAATTTTCACAATAGTACTCCAAATGAAGAAGCAAAAATTGAGTTATTTCATGTGAGGGTTATATCAGCCACATAGCCACTACAAAAGCACACATTCATTATGGCTGCTAAGGGCGGCTATGATTGGCTCTCGGCTGACCAGATTTCAATGATCACCTTCTGTCAATGATACTGGCTATTGACCCCTCCTGGCAATGACTGGCTCCTGCAATGCCAACTGTCTATGAGCGGCTATGAAAACTAAAAATGACTCCCGGCAAGTATAAACAAAGCAAGCAATCCACTTCCATTTCCTTGCCCCACAATTGCATAGTCAACAAATTCTAGAACACATCTAGTCATTCACTCTCGTATGTTTAAAGGGAACCCTCTCTCGTCAGGTGGAAATATCCTCTTCTCTATCAGCATTGATGTGTGGACTTCCTTCTCTTCTCGTCATTGAAGGGTGGAAAAGTGAAAGCAAGTAACTGTTGTCAAGTGGGATAGCAAGATGGGATGCAAGAGCCCTACCTACCTCTTATTTGTTCAATTTGGTCGATCTTAGACACCTATACCGCCCAGCCCGCCAACATTAGACACGTATTATAGCCACTGGATCCTCGCCATGGTAGGGGAAGGCCATGATGAACTTGACATTGTCCCTATGTTTCAAATTATGGAAATTCTATTTGTGTAAATGTGAAATGGACGCTCACCTCTGCTCTGAACAAGCGGCTCCATCACTTGCTAGGGAACACCGCCAGGAGTCGTTCCAATCAATCCTACTTCTGCACTAGCTTGCCAACGAAATGATAGAGGGCCTTTACGATTATTCTATTTAGAACGAGCATATCTCCTTTTGCTCTGGGCCAATTCCCCCGAAGCATACTTCATAACCACGTTATGAAACCCTCACGACGGCACCCTTCAAAGCTTCCTAAATCACGAGTCTACACCAAACACCATGCAGTGAAGGTTTCGCGTACGTCGACCATCGCCCATCACCCAATAAGCAATCGAGGAAAGCAGCTCGATTGTTAAGGGTTACACTCGATCGATAGGGCGTAAAGGCCCCTCACCCTGAAAAGGCAGAATCTGGTTGTTCTTTCCCAGTGTATTGCTCCTTCCCACCCGGTGGGAGGATAGAAAGGTACAGCGAGCCTTCCTAATTTAAGGTCTTCCCCGGACCGTGGGTGAGAGGCAAGGAGAACTCCGAGGGCGGGCGGCAGGCTCAACAGCAGGCTGCATTAACGACAACCGGAAGGAGGAAGTAACTACCTGAACTGAACACCGGATGGGAGAATTCAAACAACTCCTTTCCTCCGGCTAATGAAAATAGTTGGGAGGCAAGAGCTTGGGCAGGCAACCCGGCAAACGAAATAGAATTAGCAGCAGGTTAGATAGCAGCAGGTTAGTTCAAGTCGGCTAAGCCACTCGGAGTTCAACGGCAGATTCCCAACGAGGTAGCTCCTCAGGCAGGGACCCATACCAGTTTCGAACGAGGAAGATTACGTGAAGGACCCCCGATTATATTTATTTCCTCTGGCTATAGCTAAGGGTAGTCCTTCATTGCCACCCTTTTCACCCCCTGTTCGGAAGGACTTCTATATCCTCCACAACAACCGGACCATTGGTAGCTCCAGTAGTTAACAATTCAACTAGTTCGGAGAATTGGCCCCTTCCATAGTAGCTAGCAGCACCAACTCCAGAATTATGTTGGGATGGGGGAAATAAAGTTGCCTTGGGTGAAGGAGCATGCTTTCATTATTGGATTGATAGCTAGTCGATGGAGCCCGCCCCAACAGCATTGGATTGTTCGGAAGCTAGCCCATCTCCAACTACAAGGAAAGTCAGAGCCGTATTCCCGAAAAGAGAAGGTATAGTGCTGCTACTACCCACTAACTAAGACCTGCCTTAAGCAAGGCACGTGTGGACCTCTCACAAAGGTTGGTTGAAGCAATAAGTAAAGGTCTGGTAAACAGGTGGATAGAGCATGGTAAGTCAAGAAGGCAAGGTAGGCATAAGGTCAATAGTACTAGTGCCTACCCATGAAGTAAGCATTCCTCAAGCAAGTTCGAACGCCCGCCTCCTGTGAATGCTCTGTTGAACGCAGGTCCAACAATGCTCTCTCTATGTGAAGGCCCTTCTTTCCCTTCCATCTGATCAAATGAAGTAAGTCTAAGTAAAACAGGCGAGTATCTCTCTCTAGGTGGGTGGTAAATAGGTGGTTGGTTTAGGCACTAACATGAAAGGAATATCCTAGCAATGCTGGCTGTCTCTAAATGAATCAATTGTATATGGAAGCTCGTTCCCCCGAAAGATCAATAGTGCTGGTCCCACAAAGTATTTCTGGCTGAAGCACTAGGTTGGGGCATCAGTAAGTGGGATAAGTGAAATAGGAAATAAAGGTTGGTGAAGACAACGGGCGAAGCGTGAGTTGTTGGTTGCTGTTGCAAATGAAAATAACGCGAGTAGACGTAATACGAATAGTCTAACTGACTGTCTTCCTACTGAACAAGGGACTCCCTCAATGCAATAAGGACATGGAAGTTCTTTGTTGAGGATGGAAGCACTGACTCTTGCTTGGTTGGGTCGTCGTGCAAAGATGGTAAGTCTGGTTAAAACAAGAGCTCATAAGAAGTGTCATATTATATATGTAATAATAAAAAGGGATTCCTAGAGAATAGAAACAAAGAAGGGGTTATAAAGAAAGGGTAAGGATTAAGTTGGTCTGATCCCGTCCTGATACCTGCTGATAAGAGAAGGGGTTAATAGCTATCCCGTCCCGACTCACTAAGTTATTCATTCATCCAAGTGGTTAAGGGGTATTCAGGTGGGCAGGTAGTTGTTAGGAAACACTTCAGTAAGGGATAAGGGTAAGGTGGTTGTTCTAGAGCAACATTCCTACACTCAATGGGAGTGAATGCTTCACAATGAGGGGAGGCAGACACATAGTGCATGGGCACAGTATGAGTAACATAATTTTCTATTCTGTCAGGTGAAGCCTATATATGGCAGTTAACGATACGGTCTCGGGTAGGTCATCTATTGGGCTTTGATAGCTAATAACAACTAGAGCTTTTCGTCCATTCACCACAGCCCAGATGGAAAGCTTTGAAAAATACGGGTAAAACAAAAATTGAACAGAGAATCCCGACCTCACCGAGGGGAAAAAGAGAAGTCATTAAATATCGTCAATTTTACCGATGATACGGCTCAAGACCAATCATGGCCGGCCCACCGCAAAAGAGAGAGAATAGCATCGACTAAGGGTCGAATGCTTTAGAAAAGGAAGCGAAGTCGAATCGTCCAACTCTCCACCTATCATCAATCTAGGGTAAGGGATATTGATCCAATCAAGAGATCCAAAAGAATAAAAGACCAATATATAAGGGATAAAACGGGCTATGACTCTCTAACAAGCGGCGCATCATAAGTCATTTCCCTATTACCACTAGCCATAGGCGAAAGAGGAGCCCATTAATTCCCCCCACCCCCGCTGGAGCTATCCCTTCCCTACTAATAACTCCCCAAGCTGGATACTAATAGGTCACCTGGTCAACAAGGAAAATGAACCAGTAGGGGCGGATAAACATCTTTTTCTTAATTAATGAATATAAACTTTGGAGTTAAATATCAACCTTTTATATGTGTATATTATTAAAAATATCCTAGGATATTTTAGTAGGTTAGATCTCTATTATCGATCTAATAATAGAAAATAATTAAATTAAAATATTCAGTGATAAAACTAAAATTTTAAAATCCCTATTCCAAAATAGCATGTCTATATCTATCTATCTATATATATATATATATTCAAATATTTAATTTATTAATTAATGTGATCATTCAAATATTTTATTCAAAACTCATATTGAAATATTTTTAATAATAACTCAATTATACATATTAGTGATATTGAAAAGTTTATTTTTTTTAAACTTTTAAATACTTTATCAATAGAAAATTAAATTATTATTTTAATAAAATTGACCATGTGACTTCCCATTAACTACCAAATGAACTAACCCTTAAGACTATAAAATTGATTGCTCAATATCCACATCAAAACATTTATTAATGGGTAATATTGAAATATATCTTGTTATTAATAACTGAATTTTATTAAAACATGAAAATATTATCTTAAATTTATTTATCTAAAAATTATAGAATATTATATTTTTATATATATTATTCCAAATTTATATAAATTAAAAATGTAAAAAATAAAATGCTTAACGTTCAAAGTTAAAACATCCTTACTTGAACAGAAATTAAAAACGTAGAATAAAAAAACATAAACAGTAACCCAAAAATAAATGCCCAACACATAAAACTAATTACACATTTCCAAATATCTATATCATTCGATCTAGCTTTCATTGTATTTAGCTAAGAAAGTCTAAACATTAGGTAACTAAACAATGACTCACAACCCAAAAACAATAAAAAAATATAACGACCACAGGACTCCGTGGAGAACTAGAGACTAAAAGGGATCCCTTCTGGACTCTCCAATTGTTCAAAAATTAAAATGAATACATATTATAGCTGCAACACTTTCTCCCAAATCAAAATGTCCCACGGTCCTCCCGCGTGATCAAATTTTATGAATGTATGTTCTCTCACAATAAGAAATGTCAAGCACATGAATTTGACATCAGCGTAACTTACATCACTGACGTGAACCAAAAGAATGGCCGTTATGCGTTTGGAGAGCAAGAGCTAATTCAACGTGAACTAAAAGAATGGCGGTTATGTGTTTGGAGAGCAAGAGCTAATTCTATTTCCGCACGGACTAAATATATCTTTCAGACGTGCAAAATCCGTCCACAAAAAAGTTAGATGTCACTATTTTAATTTTATGTTAGATGTCATTACTTTTTGAGATTTTATTTGAGACTTATAAAATAATGTGATGAGTTAATCTGTATTCTTGGATAGCATCGGTTTCACTATTGATTTAACAACTCAACTATGATAAAGAAAGATAAAAAGGAAAAGGAAAAAAAGTGAAATGTTATTATTTTAATTTTACTTTAGATGTTATTATTTTTTTCAGATTATATTTGAGACTTATAAAATAATGTGAGAGTCAATCTGTATTCTTGGATAGCATCTAATAATAGTTGCCTTATTATTGATTTAACAACTTAACTATGATAATGAAAGATAAAAAGAAAAAAGAATAACAAAAAAAACAAAGAAAAAAAAGAAAAAGAAAAATGAAAAAAGCCAAAACAAAAAAAATAAAAAATGTTGAGCTTTAATTGTATTCATGAACTTTAATATAACTTTTAACATTTGCCATGAATATAATATTGTATTTATAATTATTCTATACAAAAAGTTCCATGGAGTGTTTTAACAAGGGCTACATAATAACTAGTACAGGCTTCGCTAAAATATAGCATAAATAAAATAAAAAATAGTAAAAATAGATTCCATCATAGAAATAAAAAAACTAATAAAATGTTACTTTTCAGTAAAAATCTTCAAGAAAATCACATGAGAATTTATTGAGCCTAGGCTTTGATGTGAATTTTGGCTTGATGTGATTTTTACCGAAGTTTTTTTATTGAAAAATAGGTATGATCATGTAAATTTATAATTCTCAACTAATAAAATATTTTATTATTGAATGCAATTACCATAAATTAAGAAATATGATTAACTAATATTGTTTATATTAACATATATACACCTTACTATATATATATAAGTCATCTTAAATTGAAAATATGGAGAAAAATTATAATTCATGAAAAATGGAAATAATAGAAAAATAAAAATAAAAAGTTCAATAAAAAAAGAACATAAAAAATAAAAAATTAGTAACTAATGGAAATGGAAGTTACTAAAGAGCCCATAATAAGACCTCAACAAATCACCTTCTGAATAAATAAATTTAAATAATAAAAAAAGAACAATTGAATTGGAATTATGGATAAGCCACATAATTTTTTAGCCAAAAACAAACTAATATACGATCAATGAAAAACTTAACTAGTAATACTATGTTTACAACACTTACAATAAGATAAATATAATGTTTAATTTACATAGTATTACATATTCATTTATTAATTTGTCTTTGACCAAAAATATCTGCAGCTTATCTATAATTTAACGTTCGTAATTTAATTTCTCTTGTTTTTATTATTGTTTAAATTTGTAGTTTTATTTCCTTAAAATTTGTTCTTCATTTTTTATTATTTGCATTTTGATGAATTATAGTTTTTTTTCCATATTTTCAATTTAAGATGACAAATTTTAAAAATAAATAAATAATTAAATATTTTTTCCAATATATATTTTTTAAAATTTGAATTTTATTACTTTTTAATTCTACTTATACTTTATTTAGCTACTTATTTATAATTTAACATTATAAATTAAATTTTTATTTATTATTATTATTTAAATTTAAAAGTGTTATTCTCACAATTTTATTTTATCTTTCCTTTTAGTCTTCTTGGTATTCTACGCTAAGAAGGCGATTGAATCTCACTTCAACTTTACTATTTGAGATGACCGTACTTATGATCACGAGCATAAGTAGGTGAATTCCTCCATGCGAGAATGGAATTTACATTAAATTTTTTTGTTATGATTTTTTTTATGGAGTGGGAGCTGTCTTTTTGTGATTCCTGGTATGATTCAAAATATTATTTTTAATAATCTTAAAAGGGTTATTTTTTCTTTCAAGATATCTCAAGAATTTTCATGAAAGTGATTTTATTACCAGAAATTGAATTCAAGAAATTGATTTTCTTTATTTGAATTTTTTTTTTCTTCATTTCTTGGGTTTATGTGATTATGTGTATCCTTTGTTGGATGTTAAAGGATTTGAAACTCTAGTCAAAGTCGACTCTCGACACTTGGCTTGGTCAGTAGTAAATCTAATGCAATAATTCAAATTTCAAAAGTTGGAGTATGGGATCCAAAGACCTACTCTGCAACAGCTA